>OY979662.1:1802500-2239978 GCA_963855955.1 Luperina nickerlii | reverse complement strand
CTACAGAAATCCTTTGTTGTTTTTTCAATGAAACTACCCATCCCGTTTACCACTGTAATCACTAATAATTTATAAAGGCGTAAGATTATAAGCCTAAAAATACACTTGTATTCAAATAAATTTCGCAGTGCTTACTGCGATCACTGTCTATGTTATTGTACAATTCATCGATTGGTTGTCGGCTCTACTACCGCTCCTACAAACTACTCTCTTTCTGCACGATATTAAGGCAAGTTAAAAAACATATACCATTTCAGGGCCTACAGGTAGTAAAACCTGTAGTATTTGGGAATATAGCCAGATACTTTGGAAAGAAACGTGAAGAAGATGGCCACACGCATCAGTGGACGGTCTATTTGAAGCCGTTTGCCAACGAGGACATGTCTGCGTATGTCAAGAAGGTCCACTTTAAGCTTCACGAGAGTTACTCAAACCCCAACAGGATTCTCACAAAGATGCCATACGAGATCACCGAGACAGGCTGGGGCGAGTTTGAGATTGTCATCAAGATATATTTCCTCGATCCTAATGAGAGACCTGTAAGTATTTTTCAAACGATTTGTTAATAGTCCTTATGTTTGTGATAGAATTGCATTTTTGTTTCCATCACTTTAAACTGGTTATTTGCTTTATTCCCATTCACACTACACTTTTTAAATAATACAACAAAATATTAAATTTTAGGTGACGTTGTACCATATCCTGAAGCTATTCCAATCTCCACTGACAGTGGGTGGAGCGCCCCAAGTGGGTCGAACACTTGTCAGTGAATCGTATGATGAGATTGTATTCCACGAACCTACACAGCTGATGCAGCATCTGCTTAATAGTGTCAAACCTATTACCAACGGGCCCTGGAACCACAACACCAATTGTAAGTTTATCTCTATCACCTTTACATTCCATTTTAAAAACGTTTGATGTGCAGCGCTTTGCATTAAAAGAAAGATTAATAGGTGAATGGTATATTGCTCATTAGCAAGTAGGGACTTAACAAAAAAATCAGCAATTTTGAGTTGAACAGGTGAATGTGACTGACTTTCATTTGCTACAAAAACGAAATTACGCTAAGCCTAAAAATGAGGAAGCTAGAAAGATGTAACTTTATCTTTATTTAGCCAATGCAGTTTATTTGCAGTGCGAGTTTTAATTTTCCATTGCAATGCATTTTGATATTTATAAAAAACACTGCTTTAAAATGTCTACTTGTGGTGTTAAATTGTTAAGTAATGCTCGGTTCCTATAAACAAAAACGATGGTTTTGCTTACCAATAGTAGCATTTTCTTGTTGCCAAACTGGGAATATAAATAGATCCGTAAGCTAATTGTACCTGTGATAGCTGCTTCCATAGTTATGGGTCTACTATGCAAAGCTCTGAGGTCTTTGCTTCATTATTGGTAAAGATAAAAGAGTCTTTAATTTTAACCTTTAACAGTCCGTATGTTATAGGAATCGGCCATTAGTCATCCATGGATAGTTAAGATTCAAGGAGCAATAACGATTATGTGATGGGATGATTATCAAGCTTTTGTAAATGTCTTTATTGAAAACAGCTGAGCCAATTTTTATGCAGTTTACATAGGTGGTAGTTCATGGTTTCAAACCCAGACAGGTGGTTTAGTTTGTGTGAATAATTTCATCACTACTGCACTGCTCTCAAAACGGTGAAGGAAGACGTCATGAGAAAACCGGCACGTCCTAGAACCAAAAATTCGTAGACATGTGACATCTACCCTGCCTGCACTGAGCCTGTGTGGTAGATTATAGCCCACTCGCTGTGGAAGAGAGAAGGTCTGTGTCCCAGCAGTGGGAAAATTAGATATAGGCTGAATATTCTTACATACGTGCCTCTTTTGGGTTCTTCGTTCTTAGACATGCTTTGCGATCATTGGCAAATTATTTCTTTTTTGTTACAGTCGAGGAAAAGAAGGAGAAAACACTACAAAAGATAGTAACAGCCCAACCGAAGATACGCAGTGAGATATGTGAGCTTAAAGAGAGGCTACAGCTTGCTAAGGAGACGGTAGCCAAATTTAAAGAAGAAATTGCCAAAATACAGAACAGCAGTGGAGGTAATATGTTCACTGGTATATAAAGTGAAATGGAAAGCTTTTTCGTTATGTCTCTGCTACCGCTGCAGTAGGAAACCCAAGCTTAAGCGTTTCAACGAGCCTTCCACGCTTAAAATTTTGACGCAGCGTACGACAAGACACTGTATGTGTCCGATGAAGTTTATAGGAGACTCCACTCTCGTAAAACTTGAGGATCATGACTCCTCATTTTCTAGATAGCACAGATGTACTGCCGTCGCAAATGTAGATTCATGTGCTACGGTCTGTAGCTTGATGGAATGTCACATTTCCTGGCACTTCCAGTTGTCAGACACCAGAAGTTATCTCTGGGCTTCACTTAAGTTTTTTTGCCTATCACTATTAAACCGGTATGTAACCGCCCTTAGTCTCTCTCGATAATTAAATATCGGTTTTCAGCCAATGTGGTTGGTACCTACATTAAAATATCGATGTTAGATTGTAGTAATCAATTTTTACGAATTTACTCATGTATTATTAAAATATGGGGTATTCCCCGACTAAAACTTGTATGGGTAATGTATAACAAACTTCGCCATTAATTTCAGAAGTATTTTAAAAACTTATTTGCGACAGCGAAATTGCGAATATTTAAAAAAGTAATGGTGTGTGTGTATCTCGAAAAAAATTGAACTCTTATCAAATATCTCGTAGCAATAAGTTATAAATACGAATTTAAAAACTGTGTGTAGTCTGATTTTTTATGATGTATTGCTGCTTGCACACAACATTTTACGTAGACATTTTTTGTCAATTTTATTATTGTTTATTTAAACTTTCAGATCTCTCGGTATCTCATACTTTTAGTTCTAGTTTGCAGCTTTTTACATTTAGTTATTTAAGTTAGACCATAGGAAGAACATTCCTACAATTGGATACCTACTCATAAGTATAAGTTTTTAGTAAAATGAAATAAAACATTAAATGGAATTTGACTTTTTATTAGTGTATGTTTATACCTCCGGACTAGTGTTCGTGGCTAAATAATTACAGCTGGACGGATCGATCAAGGTTAAGCTACGCCTGTCGAGGTCAGTTCGTGGATGTGTGCTTCATGACATACCCGAGACCCGACACTCCGTTCCTCGGAAAGCACGTTAAGCCGTTGGTCCCGGCTGTCATTCTTAGATCTTTACATTCGTTACGGGTATTCTGATACTCCTTGGTATGACTGATCGCCAGACTTCGGTTTGACAACCAGTCGTACCAAAGGGTATCGTATTACCCCAGTAATAGGGTAGTTGACTAAGAAAATATATTTAGTCCATCAGTTAGATTACTAAAAAATATTGTATACGTATTTTTTCTTTTGTCTGGCAAACAAAAAATTACGAAGATACAGCGCTTGGAAATTTCGTATGACGTCACGCCGTGCTACAAATTTTAGCACGTTATTACGTCAAAGCCCCCCACTCCTGAACTTTGATGTGATATATCTTTGTAATTTTTTATCTAATTGATAAAACAAAAAATACGTGTTCAATATTTTTTAATAATCTTACTGAGGGACTAAATCGAATCGATTTATTTTTACCCAGGCAACATCCCTATTAGGTTGTGGAGGTCAAATAGTCAGTCGCTCCAAGTAAACATTAGTACTTATTTCACTGCATCCGGTAAGATGATGATGATGCAATCCGACCGATTTCGGCCAGGGCGATTGCTTCAACTCCGCAGCAGCTGCCGTTCGTGAGCTCGCATGTGGCTTATGTAGCCAATCTTGTTCAAGTAAATCCTCGCACAATGTGGGCACGTGAGCACACCATCTATGAAATTATAGTTAATTGCCGCAGGTGGTCGGGCTTTCAATTGGTTACGCTTGGCATCAAGCTCAAGGCGCCGCCGCAATGAGGGTTTTCTGAAATGACGTTCGCCAGGTGGCAGCACTGACACGTCAGGTCCACTTTATCTGAGTCAGGTCCAGTCATCTGTCAAAGAGCCTATATTTTCTTTAGTCATGACTGAATGATGAACGAATGAATGAATCGAATGATGAACGTCATCATATATTTTATATTGGAAGACCTCTTGTCACAGTGGTGCCAACTGGTGCCGTAAATTTTCACGAAAACCCTCATTCAAAGTCATGAACTTTGGTTTTAACCAAAGTCCTCCACTCAAGTCTTTGAGCTGCTTGCTGCTCCCACCGAGACGGCTCCAAGTCGCACCTGCTAAAGTGACGCTTAACGCTTAGGCACATCTTTATCACACACATACACGCACATCTTTTTTTTTGTCCGGTGAGACTCGAGTTCTCTTGCGCTTTTATAAAAAAAAATGTAGGTACTATAAAAGTTGGCCAAAGCAAAATTCTTATTTTGATCTCAAAAATGAGGGTTATGGACTCCTACCGACTAAAACTGTACTGTTCCTCCGTGAGTCTGAAGCCCGGGCAGTGGCGTATTTACACATTTTCCAATTATCCTATACTGTTAAATTTTGCCGCCGCTCTCTACAGTTCTCAGTTCCTAATCCAAAATTTTGGTTGAAATTGCAGAAGAAATAGTTTTTGTGTATGTTTATTTGTGAGCTAATCAAAGCTCTATTATGTACCGCATGTGCGACTAATATGTAAGACGGTAATGCATGCTCAGTAGCGGACTAAAGACTCCTATAAACAGTCGCGACACGCGATATAATCGCGCGCGACACAAAGGCACCGCAAGTCGCGTAACAAGCGGTGCCTTTGTGTCGAGTGTCGTGTCGCGCCAGTACACAAGGGGTTAGTTTAATGCTTTTGTTAATTTTAGTAATTGTGGTTTTCGATCGTTGCCAGCCTTGTATTGACTCGCCCTGAATCATCATCATCGTCATCATTTCAGACGAAAGACGTCCACTGCTGGACATAGGCCTCCCCCAAGCACTTCCACTTCAACCGACCTTCAAACTATCTCTGTACCAAATTTCATCTAAATCGGTTAGCGGCATGTTAACGGTGTAGGTAAGCGTGAAGAGGTAACAGACAGACAGAGACACTTTTGCATTCATAATTTTAAGCATGGATTGCATTATTAACACTGAATTGGGAGTTTTAATAGTTTACGGTGTAAAATTAATTAGTGTTACAATAATATTTATTGTAATTTATAACAAATATTAATTGCACAGAGCACATATTTGATAAAATTAAATTTAGACAAAACAGCGGAATATTTTGTCTACTAAATGGTTGTTTGTGACGTTGCGAACTTTCAGAATCCGCATTTTACTAATAATTAAACAAATAGTGAAATGAATGAAGAACTGGATTTAGATGAGCTTTTAAACATTTTACAAGGCGGACTTAGAGTATTTTCGGAAAATTTTCTGGTCCAGAACTTCTGAATATAGATATAAGATAATGGAGACATACGAAGTACATTTATTTTTCGTCCCAACCAGATCCAACCACAACTAAATTTCCGGATACAAAATCTGACCGTGAGACGCCATTTAGTTCTCCACTTCATTAAAAGAGCTTTTAATGAAATGGAGAACTAAATGGCGTCTCACGGTCAGATTACTTGGTTGTTGTACTTACCGTTTGACTTTGAGCAAAAGCCTCGACGAATAATTACAATTTGACATTATGACCAACTTGAACCAGGAGGGACTTATCATTTCAGAGCAGCAAAATTTGTACAGTTACTGGATCTATAGATATTGGAGAGCTTATATTGCAGAAAACAAGCTTGCTGTAAACAGCAAAAAATCAATGTGCATTCGTATTTATACAACTAACTGTTTACACTAGGTACTAAATCAGTTAAAGAAACGATGGATGGTCTGTGTGAACGATGATATGGCTAGGAAGGGTGTGACAACCGTGATGATCACTAGTAGAGAAGTAATATGGAAAAAAAAGACATGTTGCATGGACTTTAAATAAATTGGAATAAGGGCAGGGGAACAATCAAAACAAATCACACAACTAAAAAAGTAAAGTATGACCAGAAAAATTTCATAAAAACGATGGTAAAAAATCGAGTTCCAAATGAGAATGTATTGACCGATATCACGGTTTCGAACGGCCCAAATATGATGCAAATAGTCCAAACCGTTGTTACGTATGTGCATACACAAGCGAAAATTGTATAAAGGTTTCGGACACAGAGGGCTTAACACTGACCAGTATACGCCGTGCACTTAGTGTCCCTGCAGAATTTTGTTGGATTTTTTTCACAGTTAAACCCGCACCGAGACCTCGTGGTGGATTACAATCCTCTCCCTCTCACATAGAGGACTCTTGTATCCCAGCAATGACAACATTTTAGGGTGATTTGATTATGCCGAATAATTATCATTTTCAAATGACAAATTGTGCTAATCATTTAGCTAATAAACTTCATTACCGGTTAATTGTGGCTTCATAATTTGACATCGAGCGTTTTGAAACCGAATAATTCCTACAACGAGGTGTAATTAATTACACAAATAGTAATTTTAAACTCTCAGATTGCAATTGGATAATCGCGCATCGGGAAGCGTAGTGTGAGACGCCCCTCAGGTAGATGGACCGCCGACCTTAAAAAGGTTGCTGGGACAGGCTAGATGTAGGTAGTCTGGGAGAAGCCTCTGTCCAGCAGTGGACAGCGATAGGCTGAGCTAATTGATTGATGGAATTGGAAAATGACGCCGAATAGAAAAAGTTGCTGAGTGAATAGATAAAGTTCCGGAGTGAATAGAAAAATTTGCTGAGTGAATAGAAAAGGTTGCTGGGTGCATAGAAAAAGTTGCTGAGTGAATAGAAAAAGTTGCTGAGTGAAAAGTGAGTTTTAATTTGTGGCATGCACAAATTCAAACACTCAAACAAATTCCGACTAAATATATATTTAGTCTTAATTTGATAAATAAATACCTACCACAAAATCCACTTTTTGGCAAAACAAGTGCAATTCGTTACAATTCAAGTTATTCAGTTACCGTTAAAGTTTATTATTAAAATATTTGCATTAAATTGTGAATATTTTAAATAAAACGACGCATAGCCATGGCTAAAGATATTATGACTTTATGACACGCCTCCAGAATATCTGGAAAAATCGTTCTATAAGTTATAAAACTAAAGCCCGTTTGGTCAGAGCATTAGTTTTCCCGATTTTTCTCTATGGAGTAGAGACGTGGACAATCCGAGCAAGAGAAAGACAGAGGATAGATGCATTCGAAATGTGGTGATGAAGGCGGATGCTCCGAATAACATGGACAGCCAAACGCACAAATGTGTCTATCCTTTCCCAACTCGATGTCAAGACCCGATTGTCTACAATCGTATATAATGCGAAGGGGGGATAGCAGACTTGAAAAGTTGGTTATTGTTGGCAATACCGAAGGAAAGAGAGCACGAGTCCGGTCGCCAACAAGATGGTCCGACCAAGCAAAAGAAGCTACGTCCTCAAGCAATTTTCAGCAGGTGGTGATGACAACTTTGAGGCTAACAGAAGAATTCAGCTGGGCTGGGCAGCGTTTGGGAAGCTTCGTCGATCCTTCTTGTCACGTATTCCACAGAGTCTAAAGACTAAGGTCTTTGATCACTGCGTCCTGCCAGTTATGACTTACGGAGCCGAATCGTAGACACTCAGGATACGGCTGGTCCGTAAATTCAAGGTCGCTCAGCGAGCTATGGAACGGGCTATGCTTGGAGTTTCTCTGAGGGATCGAATTCGCGACGAGGTGATCCGGCAGAGAACAAAAGTTGTCGACATAGCTCACAGAATAAGCAAGCTGAAGTGGCAATGGGCCGGCCATATTATCCGTAGAACCGATGACCGTTGAGGTGCACGTGTTCTTGTGTGGGACGCCCTCAGCTAGGTGGAGCGACGATCTTCGCAGGATGGCTGGTAGCAGCTGGATAAGAGTTGCCGAAAATCGAGTTGAATGGCGTGCAATAGGAGAGGGCTATGTCCAGCAGTGGACTGCTACCTTAGCTGCGAATAAATTACGATACAATAGTTTCAAATTTAAGATTACATGTAGGTGTGTAGATACCCTATAAGTTACCTATATAGCTATTATACAGGGTGGCAAGAAAATTGACGTGCAACCTGTTATCATAGATTCAATACATGATTCTGAACTCCCTTGTGTTGAAATTTATCGTCAGATATTAAAAAAAAAGACTTGTGGGTCCGGGGGACCCCTGCCGTCAGGAACGAAGTTTAAAATGAAAATCAAAGATGGCAACTGGGAAAATATCAAAATGACGAAAATTTTAAACTTTTTTTTCGGATTTTCATTTTGACTTCATTATCGGCTTCAGCACCCTCGAAAACCTTGAAACGACACCCATAACGAAAAATTTGAAAATTTTTGCTGCCGCCATCTTAGATTTTTATTGTGGCCTGACTATCGGCTGGAAACCCTACCCTCGAAAATGATAACCTTGCGGGACTGGATTGCTAAAATCATAAACAACAACTTTTGTTATATGACTACAAAACATTTACCATAAACAAACCTATAAGATTTCGTTGTTCTATCTAACCCTCGCTCCCTTCAGATTTTTGCATGAAAATCTGATGAATTAAAAAAAGCATAGAACAAAATTGTTGTTTATGATGTTATAAGTCCTGAGAGGTTGTTAATGTTTTACCAATAACCCTGTAGGTACAGCGAACATAGTCGAACCGAACTCATAATTAAATTTTCACCCAAACCTTTGATACTAATACCCCGTGATTGTAATAAAGGGCGAAAAATAATTAGATTTCAATGTCTCGTTACAATTACAACTGACCCTCGAGAACCCTTTCACATTAAACCACCCTTATTTGATGTGGCGACCTTTGTCACAGTAATACCAAATTTACCTACAGGATAAACCTATGAAGCAGTTTCAATTTGGTGTCACTGCTACAATGAAATTATATTGTTATTGTGTGAGCTCACTCTTCTCATTAGGGACACTTTTTCGCACGACTTATGTAGGGAGGTACTCGGAGTTGTAACCCAATTTCGTTGCATTGAGACGGACACACGGTAAGGGGTGCTTATTACCAAAACCCATTCGTGCCTCGGAAAGCACGTCAAACCGTTGGTCGCGGCTGTCATTCATCTTTGACAGTCTTTACGGGTCGTCAGAAGCCCGAAAGTCTGACAACCAGTCTTACCAAGAGGTATCGTGTTACCAAGTAACTGGGTTGTGGAGCTCAGATAGGCAGTCGCTCCATGTAAAATACTGTGATTCAGGTGCATCCGGTAAGACTGGAAGCCGACCTCAACATAGTTGGGAAAAGGCTAGGCATAGATGATGATGCCACTCTATTATGAAGCCCCAGTTCACTGAGCGGAGTATGTCAGAAGGGTGGCGTTTTGGTCATGTTGGGCTCTTACATAAAAAGAAAACAAAAACTGAAATAAAAATATTGACTTTGGTTTTAAGCCTCTTATGTTTTTAGGCATAAGAATTATTATTGAAGGCTTTTGGTGAATTATTTAGTCACGAAAAGAAAAATCTTTTATCAACACTAGGGCGACCCGGAGGGGTGACGGAGTGACGCGCACGCTGACGGCTCGTGCCACAGTGTCCGAAGTGGGACAGTTTATACACTTTGACAATAAGGGCATCGCAGCTTTATTTTTATAGGGTGTAGGTACTGATTTTAATAATAGCAGAGTGCGTCATTGTGTTGAGGAGTGGTTATGGGTTTGGGTTGGTATCGAACAGTATATTCTTGAACTGACATACTCATTCTTCCAAGGGAGCTTTATGTGCTAGGTTTATGAGTCATTAGTTATAAACACGCGCCTTTCTCGCAGGGGCAGGCAGAAACTTATAGAGACTACAGAACACTACCTCCGCTCCTTACATACATACACGCACGCCAGTTGCGAGTGCCAACTCGCACTGGGCCCGCGTGGTGGATTAGGTACGGCCCACTCTCAGAGAGCAGGCCTGTGTCCCAGCAGTGGGAACATTATCAGGCTGATTTTTATGCTACATGGTGTGTGTGTGTACTATGTCCAGGTTTAGGCTGCGTTTCCACCAGAGATGAGCGAGGATGCGTAGCGAGGGATGTGTGGGAAACCAATCAATAACATCGCTTCATTTTTATAGCTTGAACTAAGTTAGCGTTGGTATTGGTTAGTTTTACACACATCTCTCGCTACACATCTTCGCTCATCTCTGGTGGAAAGGCAGCCTAAGTAGTTAAGTGCGGTGGCAGTGTTCTTGAGGTCTCGGTTGCGATTCCCATAGCTGGGTAACTTTTATCATGGAGCCTACAATATCTGTTGAGACGTCGACATCGGGCGATAGGTACGTAATGCATGTCCGACATCCCTTAATTTTACAAAAATACCTACATATTTACCATTCATGAAAGCATTATGCATAATATAGGTACTTACCAAATTATAAACTTTTAATTTTAACACAGTACATACATACACTTACGCCGTCGATGCAGCTGAATACCAGTATTTTACATGGAGCAACTGCCTATCTGACCTCCACAACCCAGTTACTGGTTAATACGATACCCCTTGGTAAGACTGGTTGCCAGACTTTCTTTCTCAATTCGACTGTATGTTGTTTTTTTTTGTTTATTTGTTAGGCGATATCTCCAGCAATTTTGTTGGAGATGAGAATGTTCCCATATACATTTTATTAACTTTGCTTGAGTAATTTTTGAGTTAGGTTCAATAATATGTATATATTTTTGCCACTTAGTTTATATTGATGATGCTATAATGACTTCCTATCACTGATTTTTACCTAGCAAGTAGTATTATACGAAATTGTGTGGGGTAATTACAACTTAAAAGTGAAAAATTAAAACTTTTTCACAAAAAACAACAACCCGACACTTTGTAGTCTTTTTGGAAGTCGGTTGTTGTCTTTTATTGTAAATAATTTTAAAAGTTGTATGTAGATTAGTTCAACTAAGTAACATAGGTACCTTCAAGTGTCCATTTATTCGGTCAGAAACTATTAGGTAAAACTAACAATACCTACTTCTATGTTTAGTTTACAACAATTTTTTTTCTTTAGCCCATTCTGTCCCATTGCTGGGCAAAAACCTTCCCCAAGAACGTTCAGGGACTCTTTTCGCGCGCCACCTCGAACCTTCCCTCACGGTACGCGTCCTGCGGGGTATTTGGATAACACACTATCAGTAGGTAGCAATGGGTTTCATTTGAAAGGCTCCTGCAAACAGGCGAGACGCGCGACGCGAATCGCGCGCGACACAAAGGCACTGCTCGTTGCGCGACTTGCGGTGCCTTTGTGTCGCGTGTCGCGTCGCGCCTGTGTGTACGAGCCTGAACAGTTAATCTGTGGTCTGTCTGAAGAGTGGAAAAATAATTTTAAAATATTACACTATTATCACACCATATTTTCACTTTTAATTAAATTGCGTTCCAATACGGGTATAATAGACCAACATTCAAAAAAATCGATTCATATTTAAGATTCTATGGACAATTTCCCAAAAAAGACGGAAGATAGCGATAAGGTGTTGGGTGTGACTGTCCAGGATGCGCCGAGCGCTTGGATCAGTTGAGTAACAGAATCCGAAACAAGTTTCCAATTTGATGTCGAACTCATAGGCTCGGCAATTGTTTTTTTGGTAGGCAGGAAGGCTGCCAAACTCAAATGGGATTGGACGGGTCACATCAGCCGTATGCACGATGACCGCTGGGCAAAAGTCTCCAGTGTCTCCACACAATGGGTGCTTGAAGATGGACGGCGCCGCCGAGGTCGGTCCAGAACGTGGTGGCGAAATGACCAGCACCCTGATTGCTTAACACACTATTAACACACACACACACACACCCCCACACACTAACCTCAATCTGAATAATTTTGAAGGATATTGTTAATCTATTGCAGCTTCATATGTTCGAAAATATTTCTGCTCGACAACTTCAATAACGCAATTAATGTTGTTAAAGGCTCCTTCAAACAAGCGCGACACGCGATAAAATCGCGCTCGTCACAATGGCACCGCAAGTCGCGCAACGAGCGATGCCTTTGTGTCGCGCGCGATTATATCGCATGTCGCGCCTGTTTGTACGAGCCTTAAGAGGCTTAAATGACCTAAAGCGCGGTCATTGTCGGACTGTATAGAAAAGAATGAGAAGCGCGATGACACAACGCTGATAATTTATTGCGAAATATGAAGCAATTATTTAATTACAAAAAATCTATTGTTTGGACTAAAATACTAGTATTTTTAGACCGTTCACGATCACCGTGCGAAAAATGCTCTTTCGAAAAAAAAACCTTTGGTAAACACTATCTAATGTAGGGCTGATTTTTCCAACGCCATATACCTTTTATTCGAGAAATAAAATTGACGTTTGACAGTTTTTGTATGAAACAACTGTCAAAATTTCAAAATTATTCCCCGAATAAATTTATCAGATGATTGGAAAATCAACCCTTAGAGTCTGGCCAACGAAAGCCGACCACGAATTATTTATTAAACTTAATATGTGGCAACATTTCAAGACTGTCAAAATTGCCACATTGACGTTTCGTACCTACCTACCTTTTGTTTACGTGCATCTTATTTTCGTTGGTTTTGTCTAAAATAATGCCGAAAAAAAACTAGCTCGACGAGGAGGCTTCTATTTCATATGATTGACAAATTTAAAGAATTAAAATGTGATTTAAATCAGAAGTCTGCAGAGAATATACGACGACTGGATTCAATTAAGTATTACAGCAATGCGATTCTGTAACCATCGCACCGTGAAAACTTAGGTGAAGTGAGCGTGGAGTGAGCTATCAATAATGTCAATTCCTAGCAAAAACAAACTCACATCACCTAAGCTTTCACGGTGAGATTTTTACAGAATCGACCGGCAGTTTTGGGTTAGTTTTTTGAATTTCTACTAAAACAGTTTGATACTTTTCGACTATTTGTAACAAATTGCAATATTACTCACGATGTATTCTACTTTTCAGGAGGTATCGACAATGAGCAGGAGAAACTCCAAATTGCAAATGCAGTAAAGGCATTGAAAACTCTAGAAGAAATAGAAATGTCAACTTTTGAAACACAATACATAGAAAAGATATCTTCAATGACAGGTATTTTTATCAGTTCAAACATTTTAGTTATAAGTAACAGTTATTTATAAGGGTATAAATAAAGGTTATATGTAAGGATGTCTAAATCAAATAATATGCATATCATTGTAATATATTATTGTATTTGATTTTTTTGAGTCAGTGTTATTTTTGAGTAACAATACTCAAAATAATTGTATTTGTTGGTTCCAGATGTAAGTGTAACAACACTTCGAAGAATAAAAAAGGAAGGGTCTATAAATCAAGGACAGTGGAAAACCTCGGGAAAAAGGCGTCCACATTCTGCAACAGTTTCCAATTTGGATAATTTTCATATTTCAGCTATAAGAAATAAAATAAACGAATTTTATGGTGTAAAAAAACAAGTCCCTACGCTAAGAAGCCTGCACGATGTGCTGAGGGAAGCTATTAGATTTACGGGATGCCGTGAAACTCTTAGAAAAATCTTACACAAAAATGGGTTTGAATTTCTAAACAATAAAAATGAACGTGCTTTGCTTACGGAAAAGTATGATATTGCAGCTTGGAGACACAGATTCTTGAGAACTATTCATGAAAAGAGACTAGAAGATAAACAGATTATTTACCTTGATGAGACATAATATGTTCATCAGAACTATAAAGTAAAAAAATCGTGGCAAGGACCTTCAACAAGTGGTGTCACTAGTAATATATCCTCTGGAAAAATATATATCATTGTGCATGCAGGATCGGAGGAAGGGTTTTTACCAGGTGCTTTATTGATTTTCAGCACAAAATCCAAATCAGCTGACTACCACGATGATATGAATTCCACCAACTTCATGAAATGGCTAGCGGAAATGTTGATACCAAATTTAACTAAACCTAGTGTACTTGTGATGGACAATGCAAGTTACCATGTGAAACAAGTGAATAAACCCCCTAATATCAGACATATTAGGGGGTTTATTTTCTTGAAGCCATATTCGGATATAAGCTTTTGTGTCAGAACACAAAAGCTTATATCCGAATATGGCTTCAAGAAAATAATATTACTTTTGAAGAACATCATACCAAAGCAGGATTAATGTGTTTGGTAAAACAACATAAACTTGCACCTGTTTATGAAGCAGAAGAACTTATAAAAAAACACAACCACGAAATTTTGTTGCTGCCACCATATCATTACGACCTCAATGCAATAGAGCTTGTATGGAGTCAGGCAAAGAGAAAAGTAGCAAGCAAAAACATAGGAATACCAGGGACTGAAATGCAAAATTTAATTAAAGAATGTTTTCTATCCATAACTGCCAATGACTGGAAGAAGTACACTGATCACGTCCTGAATATTGAAAATCAGTACAAATTGAGGGACCGTATTGTCGAAAACAAGCTTGAACGGCTTATAATACATGTTGGGGACAGTAGCAGCACTAGCACTGAAGAAAGCAATGAATCAATATTATCTGGTGTAGAGTTCCTGGAATCTGATTTCAACTATGACTCTTAACGTTATAAAGCAAATAAATATGTATATTCTATTCTATTTTTAACTTCAATGTTTTTTCTTTATTTTATTGTGTCAGCTGTGTTTTTTTCTATTTTATAAATAAACCTACTACATAGTAATATTTTTGGTTTAATTAAACCTATTCTGTATAAGTCCAGGAAAATTGACAGGTGAACATTAAAAAAAAATTTAAATCTCTTTAGTGTAAAGTATGAATTTTCTAACTACCGGAGTAGGTAGTTTGAAAATTAATACTTCCATGCAAATATGTAACACAAACATTATATAACAGACAGAGAGACAGACAAGAGTTACTTTCACATTTATAATATTAAAATGGATATGGAAGTATGGATAATTATGAATTTGTGCTATAAACATGCATTAGGTACTGACACACATGCTCATTACTAGCATCTCAAACTACGATTAGTTTTAGCTCACATGACTTTGATTTTCGCGTACTCCGATGAGTACGCGAAAATCAAAGTCATGTGAGCTTATAAATGTATCGCATATTTCATGAATAATCAAAAGTATCTACTTCGTTTAAGCAGTGTAGTAGCCAGGGTGGACAGCTACATTTTTTTTAAATTGCCGCCTTTACGTTGTCAGCTTTCGCTGGCCAGACTCTAGACGAATTATAATATGTATAGGTATTTAGTTTAAATCTAATACGATATGGTCAGGCTTATACGGAGATTGGAAGACTATTATATAGACAGACAAAATAAGTTTTAATGCTTTGTCCGGATAAATGATACTCCTATATTTTCTCGTTCATTCTTTTTGAAAAATTGTTATTATTTAGTTGGCACTTAGGTACTTATATCTTTCAAATTGCATTTTCTACCTAACTGAAGCGATTTACGTGTCGTGGGTTCGAATCCAGGTAGGCACTTTGTGTAATTTGTTTATTTCATCACCGCTGCTCTCGAAACGGTGCGCGGTGAAGGAAAACATCGTGTGGAAACCGGCATCTCCAGGAACCAAAAATAATTTGAAGACAGAAGACAACTACCAACCCAACTCACATAGAAAAAGCCCTGTGTCCGTCCGTGAACGTTGCAGGCTGAGCATGCAGCGATCTTGTAATAGCCAGGTTAAAGGCTCCTTCAAACAGGCGCGACACGCGATAAAATCGCGCGCGACACAAAGGCACCGCAATTCGCGCAACGAGCTGTGCCTTTGTGTCGCGCGCGATTATATCGCGTGTCACGCCTGTTTGTAGAAGCCTTAACTCGTGGATTTTGTTTTGTGCTTTATTATTTTTTTTACCTTAGTTTCTCCCGCGTATATTAAAGATGGCCGTCCAACATAATTATCAATTTCCAGATTTTAGAGATACCTACTTGCATTACTATGTAGAAATGTTTTACGCTTGTTATTTTTTCGGGTTCAGAAGTACCATCTCATATTACTTATAACTGGAATATACATAATGATATAGCGTTTTTTACGTAGGTTTTATTAGGCTACAATTGGGCCAAGGTCAAGCAACCCAAGAAAATCCCCTTCAAGTAAATCCGCACAATTACGAGTACTTACCTCATTATAAATATAACTAGAACTCATTAAGAGTACGTATTCCCAAATTCTATGGAAAAATAATGTTACGCTTGGAATATTCTTACCTATGATGGCTTATCAAATAATACACAACAATGAAGGCGCCTTGAAGAAGATTTTCAAGAAAAGAATATCTGTTATATTTCTGTGATATATTTTTATCGGATTTCCGTTTCCGTTTGATAGGATCAGTCGTACGAAGATTTCATTCGTGAAGACGTACTTTAAATATACATCTTATTTTATGTCCTTCTTTAGGGTTCCATACCCAAAGGGTAAAAACGGGACCCTATTACTAAGACTCCACTGTCCGTCTGCCTGTCTGTCACCAGGCTGTATCTCATGAACCTTGATAGCTAGACAGTTGAATTTTTACAGATGATGTATTTCTGTTGTCGCTCTTTCAACAAATAATAGATAGGTATAAAATAAAGTTCAAATTTAAAGGGGTATAAAAGAAACGTTTTTTTCGGCGTTTTATGCCTTGTGGTACGGAACCCTTCGTATGCGAGTCCGACTCGCACTTGGCCGGAATTTTGCTTTTATTTTATTCCGTTACTTTATCGAAGTTTTCTTTCAAACTTTATAAAGTTTTAAGCGCGGGTCATAGAGTAGATTTAATAGGCATGTTTAGTGACGAGATTTTAGATATAGTGCGCAGACAAATTAACATTAAATTAAGCATGTAAGATACCTACTAAATAGAATCATTTTCAAATAATTATTGATATTGAAAGACGATTTTTTTTCTACTCACCAATAATTTAAGTTCTATAAAACTAAGACGAAATACCGACATGCCAACACTCTCCTGAGATAAATCGATCCATCTTAGAATTTATAAAATATCGATTCCTACTTAATCTACGGCTTATTCCCGTCACACAAACATTGGACAGTGACGAATAATAACTGTAAATCTTGCTGGGGTCTTGTCGTACTACGTTGGTTGTACAAATCCCAGTTGATCACGACCAGGATAAAGGACGAAAAAAGAGAAAGGTAACAGATGCCCTCTCTGTCTGATATACACACTCTGTGAGTTGCGGGGGCTTGCGCGCGGGGCGGAGTTGTATCGCTCGACACTCGCCTTGTAGTAGCGCTCAGTCGTTCGCTAGCCACAATAGGGGCACACCGCGTCGCGCGTTTTAATTCATTCGATCGGCATCACATGTAAGTGCGATGGACGTGCTACCGAGCGGTAATTTGTTCCGCGAACTGCAGGACATCACTGATACCGGCTTCTTCGAGTTTAAGCTGTCTCTGGAAGACTACTGGCAACAGGTGAGGGCTGAGCGGTCTAAAGTTACCAGAGAACCAAGCTAAGCAGCGAACTGTTCAAGCTGAGCGTAATTGCTTAATAATACGAGTTTTCGTGCCGGGTGACAGCATCGGAATGGGTTCGCGCCTGCGTATAAGCAGCGGTCGATTTTCAGAATAACCTGAAATCTCCGTTTAGTTTAAGGCTCTGCGATATATATATATCGTTTGAGTAGTTAACATTCCTTGAGGGGTTACGCCATTACTAAAAATAAAGTACCTATGGAGAAGTTGTGGCTGCTAGATCCCGGTGCGTCTGACTGAATACAACTTTGAGTGAGTTTTGAATAAGTTTGAACTATGCCGCGAATTTATCCTGGAAGATCGGTGAATGTCAGTGTGCTCGCAATGTTGTGGTACTGGCTGATGAAGGGGCGCTCACTCGGTGGGAATCAATATTATTCAGTTTCACTTTCCTCCTAATTTTATTCAACGCTGCATTCCTCAACGGTTATTTATAGTTTGTTTACGTTATAACTTTGTTTTTGTTTTATTTTCTATTTGTGTTGAATCTGTGCATTTTATCTGAGTTGTCTGTGAATGTAACTGGCCGGCTGACAATGCAATGCTATGGTTTTAATACCTTTTTTTTGCCAAGTTGTTATTTTTGTATTTTGATGTTTATTTGTTTCTTTTTTGTGTTTTGAGGCTAGCTTGATGTGTTTTGACGGTTGCTAAGTAAATGAACGCAAGTATACGAGACAGTCGATTACGTGTCTAGACGAATTAATAGTCGTCTATTAACCCGACTGCGCCAGAAGGAGGGTTATGTTTTTCTAATAGTTTTTATTTTTTCCGACGAGTTAGCGACAGCGTGGGGATGTGTCAAGTAACTTGATTGATAGCCAAATTGGCTATCAACTTAAATTTTCAGTTATTAAAATCCTTACAACAATATGAATGAAACTTTGACCTGTACACAATCGCCAATCAATTATTGTTCTTAAAAGGTATGATTCACCAGTAACAACTTTACGCATAATCGCAACAACTTTATTTTTTTGAAACAGACTTTTCATATGAAAAAAACAACTGAAGTTTCTTTTGAACATTTTTCTTTTAAACGCCCTATAAATTACTCCTTTGCCGTAGGCGCGTTTACAAAAATACAACTCCAATTTGTTTCGAACGGGAATCGATATATCAACCGGCGACCCTTGCGCAGCAGCCGATCGCTCACTGCGCCTGCAGGACTTATCGCCGTGTTGCATTCATATTTGCTCTCTTCATGGCTTTTATTAAACTACATATTTTTTTTAGTTTACTAGGTACTTAACCCGTTTTGTAGACGATCCCAACGGATACATGACTGTAAAGAAAAAGATACCTAAAAAGAGGAGCATCATTGAAGACAAGGGCAGTAAATAATCAAGTAACATCCATAAATACGATCTATATTTGTACCTCTAAGAAAATTATTTTTATCTAATATTGTAAATAAAGGCTCTTCCAAATAGGCGCGACACGCGATATAATCGCGCGCGACACAAAGGCACCGCTCGTTGCGCGACTTGCGGTGCCTTTGTGTCGCGCGCGATTTTATCGCGTGTCGCGCCTGTTTGCAGGAGCCTTAATGGTTGAAGGAAACAAGATAATCCGAGAGGATACGACATCACCTCTATGAAGGTAGAAAGTTATTTTCAACTACAAAGGGTCATCAATTTTTTATTTGCACACACATAACCAGCCGACCATGTTCCCACTGCTGGGACACAGCCATTCTCCGAGAGCGAGTGGGTTGTATTGACTGGGACACATCCTTTCTTCGAGAGCGAGTCCCAGTGCGGGTTGTTAGACGGTTCTAAGACATGCTGGTTCCTCACGATGTTTTCCTTTACCATTTTGAGAGAAATTCTTTACAAAAAATAAGCGCCTGTCTGGGTTCGAACCCACGACCTCCAACTCGTAGTTCGGGTCATTAACTCGTTACCAGTGGGGCACCACTGCACTTTTTTAATTATTGGTCCAAAAATACTTTGCCAGAAGATATTTTTCCACCAAGTTATGAATAAGCAAAAACTGTGCAATACAATTCAGTACTTAACTTTAGTGGAAAAGACCACCTGTAGGTACCTACCCTGTACTCGTTGAAAACCTGTATCACAGGAGATTGGGCCTTCCGTTTAAAATGAGACAGCGTTGGGCAATACATGTATGGCGGAACTTGGAAAAAGCTTAGACGAGGATACATCACTATATTTATAGCGCAATCCACGAAGACGCGTCCCACTCTTCCTAATACTTACAGTACAAGTAGTATTACTTATTAGTGGGTAATTAGTGTGTATAAAAAAACTAAAACACTAGCGGAATTAACTAGCGACAACTAGGTACTAGGGATTAGTAACAAGAGTGGGGCGCGTCTGCGTGGATTGTGCTATCTGTATCCGATTTTATTACAAAGGGTACGATCTGAGACAACTTATTTACCATCTGGAGACGATAAAGGAAGCAGACGGGAAGTATGCATGTGCATGCAGTTATCTAACCACGTGGAATAAAGGCTCGTACACACAGGCGCGACGCGACACGCGACACAAAGGCACCGCAAGTCGCGCAACGAGCGGTGCCTTGGTGTCGCACGCAATTCGCGTCGCGCGTCGCGCCTGTTTGTAGGAGCCTTAATGCTTTCGCTGCCTTTGACGATGTAGAAAAAGACCGCAGGCTATTTCAGTGGTCGTTTGGTAGCCCAGAACCACTTGGAGACTGCGTTTTAGTGAGAATTCGACTTCATTTTTCTCTTTTATCGATTCGAGCTGTAATAAGAAAACTAGCTCGAAGTGATAAAAATGTTAGGTAGTCATTTAGCAAGTTTTCATCAACACAACTCTCTAAGACCACGTAAGTCCAAAGAATGATGATTTCAGGAAACAGTTATTCTTTGGACTTACGTGGTCTTAGAGAGTTGTGTTGATGACTTTAATGATTATAATTCTGTAAATACATATTTGCTACGGCCGCGAATCATATATTAATCAACGTACAACTTAATACTGACCAGCAAATTGCAAAAAACCTAAAAAAAAAATTAATTTCGCGGGCTACCCTGGCGCTTTCGCCTTAACGTGATTTCCGCGGTAGCCCGTATGTAACGAAAATTTCAATCAATACAGTGGGAAAAACCGGTCAAGTGCGAGTAGGACATGCGCAACGAGGGTTCCGTAATTTGTAGGTATGTAAATTGTAGTTTATCACGGGTTTTTTTTAATGTACCTACAAATTTACGGTTTTCAGAATGTTTTCTTTACTTGTGCTACATGATCTTGCTTCTTGCCAAATTTCATGATTCTAGGTCAACGGGAAGTACCCTATAAATTTTGATTCCCTTGAGGATGTCGAAATATACGTTTTTGCGGCATAAACGGCCGTATCTATTTTTAATGTTAACTTAGGTGTTTGATTTTTTCACAGCTTCAAGGGACTGTAGAGATGTGTATATGGTTTTAATTTCAACTCGATACCTCCACGCTTTCCCGAGATAAAGGGTCTTGACAGACAGACGGACGGACAACAAGGTGATCCTATAAGGGTTCGTAGTAAGTTGCTAGTGTACCGTTAAGTATCGACTCTTGAAAAGTATTCAAATTCACGGAATGCACCCAAGTATCACTGCATAGATTGTCTAAGAATTCATAACGCATCGAAATAGGGCGGAAACTGATAGTACGAGTGACAACGTTATAATTTCTTTGAATTATTTAACAGCTGATATCTATAAATTATCTTTACTGTACTGTTGTTCACCTTATCGCCTTCACGTTTAAATGAGCATTGTAAGTGCATATCAATATTAAGTACTAGTTTCTCAGAAATAAAGGCTAAATAATAACAGCCGCACATGTCGATGGATCAGGTTAAGCTACGCTTATCGCGGTTGGTCTGTGGATGGGTGACCACACACCGTGCACCGTGCGTTACACACCGTGACCCCTCCGTGCCTCGGAAAGCACGTTAAGCCGTTGGTCCCGGTTGTCATTCGTGGATCTTTGACAGTCGTTACGGCTAGTCGGAAGCCCGAAAGTCTGACAACCAGTCTTACCAAGGGGTATCGTATTACCCAGTAACTGGGTTGTGAAGGTCAGATACGTAATCGAATCCAGGAACCTTCGCTCAGCAGTCGCGCTTGCAACCACGAGACCAACGGGGCAGTCGATGAATAATATATTACCACGTTAACAAATATAAACTTCTATTATTATTTACGCCAATGTTTATATAAGCTGACCTGTACATACAAAAAGGTTTTGTTAGTAAACAAACTGGTAAAATATTGTGCGTCGAAGCGAAAAATGAATTAAGTTTCACAAAAATGGACGTGACATTCCAATTAACGCTTCCACCATTTTAACGCTGATGATAAATTTCATTAAACGAGTGTATTAAGCAAGAAATTACGGCAAAATTGCAGAGAACATTTAATTTATAATATAAAATCATGCAACTGTACTGTGGGTATTAATATTTTCTCTTCAAAAGAAAACTAATTATAATCCAGTGCAAAATAAAGCTTTGAAGGCTGTTTTATTTAAAGACTCCTACAAACAGGCGCGACACGCGATATAATCGCGCGCGACACAAAGGCACCGCTCGTTGCGCGACTTGCGGTGCCTTTGTGTCGCGTGTCGAGTCGCGCCTGTTTGAAGGAGCCTTAAATTGTACAAACATAAAAAAGGTTCAGAGAAGTTATTTACCTAAGTTAAAATAATGCTACGAAGAGCTACACTGTACAGGGCACATGGCAATAGCCCAGCAATTAGCGAGACCTTCGGAGCCAGAGGTCGTTAGTTCAGAACCCGCCGATGGCACTATTAAAGGCTCCTACAAACAGACGCGACACGCAATATCGCGCGCGACACAAAGGCACCCCTGGTTGCGCGACTTGCGGTGCCTTTGTGTCGCGCGCGAATTTATCTCGTGTCGCGCCTGTTTGATCCTTCAAACATCGAATTCTATACGCATTTAATAGCCCAATTCTTGAGAAATGTTATAGGCTATTTAACATCACGCAACGATCCTTGGGAGCCGCAAAAAGAAAAAGTAAGAAATAATGATAAGTGAAAAAAAGTAATACGCGGGCGGGAGATGCGTCGGCAGAACAAGACATCTCACGTTGGCGTAGTCGCTGGCAGAAGCTAAGCGGTTTAGACCAGCCATTTTAATTATATCAAAGACTAGCTTCTGCCCGCCGAATTCGTCCGCGTGAAATTTTTGGTTCCCCCGTCCCACCCTGTCGCATCGCATCGTATACCCGCGCTATTACTTAATTTTTCATCAAATATTTTTCATTCCTGGAACGCTGATAAAGAGAGAAACGATAGGAGGAAGGAAAGGAAGGAAGGATATGTAAAACTAGATTGTACCCGCGACTTCGTCCGCGTAAAATTTATTTGTTTTAACATAAAATATCTCGAAGACAAAACTGATGGCAACACTGTAGCTTCCTTTAATGTAAGAATTTTCCTTAATTACTCCTTACATACAAACTCTCGAATTCTACCTGCTTATAATATTAGATATAGGTAACTAAAGCAGGTTCAACCACGACCAGTGAACCTACCAACTGTTTCCAGCCACGAACGGACGTCGAACCGTGTGTACCAACACTTACGGTGCCGGAAACGCTGCGTAAACATAGTTATTTCAAACTCAGTTTAAAGGTAAATATAGTTATTGTTTGGACTGAGAGTTAGTTGCGGTCTTCACGGTGCATTACTGCTGGTGGGTCGGCAGAGTTCCAAGGTCTTGGCAAGACGCGTGTTGCAAATGTTATTAGGCTCAAAAAAAAAAAATTTTATATAATATGTGAAGATTGCTCTAGTCAGTACCTATAAAAACACAAATATAATGCGTGAAGAATTAAAGTCGAGGGACAGTTTAAAAACATTTGTATAAATGCCGAATCATTTTCCCAGCAGTGGCACAAAATGGATTAGCAAAAAAATATAAGGCGTGAAGATCGAAAACTTACATTCAAACTAATATCTACCCTGAAGACTTCTACAAACAGGCGCGACACGCGACATAATCGCGCGCGACACAAAGGCACCGCTCGTTGCGCGACTTGCGGTGCCTTTGTGTCGCGCCTGTTTGAAGGAGCCTTGATCAGGAAAAAGTACCCACGTAAATTGAACGACAAAACGCGGGTTGCGTTTTGTCTTGATATATTGATGACTAAACTCACTTACATCGAAGATAACTCAATTACTCTCCCGCGCAGGGTTAAAGTATAAAGTTTCCACGTCTAACCCACCCATTTAACAGCGGACCAAGGGAATATCGTTAAAAGCTGTTATAATGTGGCAGAAAGCTCGCCCCAAGCGTCATATTGGGCAGCTATCTTGTCTGCAAGCCACATGGAATTTCAGCGAGAAGTTGAAATAACAATAACGGGTCAATTCACTGCCTTTGTGTACATAGGTCGCATGTAGACAATGGCCGTGAATGGGCCATGCACAGATCATCAGTCTTCTGTATCAGTGTACTTCAATAGAGCTATAGGAAATAAGGGAGCGAACGTTTAATTAAAATAAAATCCACAGTTATTCAGAAAATTGTGGTCATTACGTGCTTTCGCAGGTAGGTCTCTACAAACGTTTGGGAAGTGAGTTTCATACTAACATTTCACTAAGAATAATATTAGGACTGCATTTAGGTGTGAACATTGCGCAATCATTTCGCTCATAACACATTTTATAAATGTGTTATGAGCGAAATGATTGTGCTATCCATACTTTTCCGAAAGTGTACGTTTGTATGTTACTCCTTGACGCCTCATCTACTGAATCGAATTCAACAGAATTTGTCACCGACAAAATACACAAGATCTCTGAGTACATGAAGTATTTCCTCTAAAATACGATTAAACCCACAGGCAGTATACCAACACATTAAGTAAAATAATTATTTAAAACAGTCTGAAAACTGCGTAATTTGCGTTAACACATACTCAATTAAATATAGGGGCTAAAAACGGATTCCGACCAAGTAATCCAAAACCCGCGCTAACTTTCACACATACTCGATCGGCTCACGTCGAGTTATTCAAAACAACAATTCTGCCGCAAGCTCGCTTGTCCGTTGCATACCTCGGTTGGCTATATAGATATTTGGTTTTAATTTTATTTATGCACGTCCATAAGATCGACCCGTGCCGCCGAAATCGCAAAAATGCTAAAACCACACGGCATATCAATCGTTAAGAAAAAAAAGTATAGAAAATAAAAAAGGGAAAAAAGAGACAAGGATTTTTTTATTTTTAATAGTCTGCGCTGTCCCCCCACTCCTGGGCAAAGGCCTCCCTCCACTCCTTCCATCTATCGCGAGCCCGCGCGTCCTCCTTCCAGTTTTGACGGAACCTATCCAGCTCGTCCCGCCAACTCCTACGTGGTCTGCCGCGACCCTCACTGCCTCACTGTCTCACTGTCTCAGGGCACTAATTCTGCGCTATTTGGGCCCATGTCCATGAGCCTGCGTTTCAGTGCCATAGGCAACTCACCCTTAAATAGTTCCTAGACAGGAAAGACAAGGAATAACCGTCAATATTATAATCTATAATTTTGTGTGAAAACGACTCTGTCACAGAGTTCTACTTGATATTGCCCTAACCTAACATTAATTTTCAACTAATTAAATGCTGAAGATGTTAATTTTGATAGAGATTTCCGTCATTATATGTCACGTTGACGTAGGGGACAGCTATTTATGTCCATACAACTAATTAACCATAGCACGCCCTATTTAACACACCTGCAAAACATTGACCCCGATTTCACCCTATAAAAGTTCTCCCGAGAAAACTCCGACCCTTCATGTTTTTTTGAACCAACAAAATTAACCGTTACTCGTACTACACACTGCATCAACATGCCTACCGAGCAATGTTAATTAAAGTTAATTTGGAGCAATTAGAAATAACCAGTAGGTACTGTGGATTTTAGGAGTGTTTACTTTTACGTCATTTTCTACTGAGCTGGTCAGTTGTAGAATGCACTGGACAGATAATTTTCTGTTCGACTTTTTCCTATCTTATGAATATCTCTAGTTCTCAACTAGCTGTGTTATGCTTTACGGTTTACAAAAAAAAATGGATTTAAGGATAAATCACGCTTTACGGCTCCTACACAAAGGCGCGACGCGCGACGCGGATCGCGCGCGACACAAAGGCACCGCTCGTCGCGCGACTTGCGGTGCCTTTGTGTCGCGTGTCGCGTCGCGCCAGTGTGTACGAGCCTTTAAGGCTCCTTCAAACAGGCGCGACACACGATAAAATCACGCGCCACACAAAGGTACCGCAAGTCGCGAAACGAGCGCTGCCTTTGCCTTTCGCATGCATGCTATTTTATAAGAGCATAATAAGAGAATATTTATTTTAACCCCTTTAGGAGAGAAATTCTCGAACATCCTTCCCGAGTGTTCACTTTCGCATGGAACACTAACTTATGCATAATTCCATGCTTCCAGACCAATCGGTTTAGGCTGTGCGTTGTCTGTCAGTTTTGCTTTTCACTTGTTTTTTATTAGAATTTTCCTGCCAATCAATTTCTTCTATAAAGCTATTACACACTGTCGACTGGTCGCCGGCGACTGTGACTTACTATAGTTTAAATAGGTGTTTACGTTACGCACTTGGTCGCCAGATGATGCTTATGTTTTGGTCGCCGAGGGACCAAATCGCCGGCGACCAGTCGACAGTGCGTAATAGCTCTTACAGGACTAACCTTTCTGTCCCTGACCTGTTGTAGGTAAGACAACCTACACTGCGGCCGACGAGAGAATCTTCCTGACACCTGTCAGTCTCATACAAAAGTATTTAGCGAATTTCATCTATATTAGCTACTAGAATTGTTGCACTGAGGTGTCAGGAACGCATTCTCCCGGCGGACGGACTGTATAAATGTCAATGTTTCGTTTAAGTAACAAGTTAACAGTGCACACGGGATCGCCTGTCGGTTTGTTTGTAAACACGACCGAGCAACACATTCCGCGGTGGGAATGAAGGAAAACATCGAGGCCAACAGGTGAACGTTGCCGATGATAGGTCCGCTTTGTGAACTAGGAATATGTGTAGAGAGAAGAGCCTTTTGAGGGTTCCGTACCCAAAGGGGAAAAACGGGACCCTATTACTAAGACTCCACTGTCCGTCTGTCTGTCACCGGGCTGTATCTCATAAACCGTGATAGCTAGACAATTGCAATTTTCACAGATGATGTATTTCTGTTGCCGCTATAACAACAAATTCTAAAAACAGATTAAAATATACATATATCTAAAGGGGGCTCCCATACACCAAACGTGATTTTTCGGCGTTTTTGCCTTGTTGTACGGAACCCTTATTGTTTGCGAGTCCGACTCGCGCTTGGCCGGTTTTTTTAGTTAAAGATGATTCAGGATAGATAACCAGAAAGGTATAACAATTGGACTTGATTTTTAAGAGATTACGCTTTAAACCGACTAGGACCCATAAATATATTAGACCTTAGTTGTAGTGCAAATAATCTCTAGATAGACTTTAGGTGTTCTATAGTTTCGACTTGCTTTAATTGCTACTTAGATATCTATATACAGGGTTATTGGAAAAACACCAACAACCTCTTAAGAGGTCATTGTACTCATCATTATAAAAAATCAGCTGTTCCCTACATTTAAAAAATCAGCTGTTCCCTACATTTAAAAAATCAGCTGTTCCCTACATTTATGTTCGTACTAGCTGCGCCCCGCGGTTTCACCCTCGTAAATGTCGATCCCGTGGGAATATCGGAATAAAAAGTAGCCTATATGTTAATCCAGGGTGTCAGCTACCTCCATACGAAGTTTTATCAAAATTGGTCCAGCCGTTTGAGCGTGAAGAAGTAACAAACATATAAACACACACACACTCACAAACTTTCGCCTTTATAATATTAGTGTGATTAGTGTGATAGTGTGATAACTCGTCAAAATGTAGGGAACAGCTGATTTTTTTTTCGCGATTTCAGGTTTGGTCCCATAGTAAAAGTTGTTCATACATAATGATGAGTACAATGACATCTTAAGAGGTTGTTAGTGTTTTCCCTGTTAATTCGAAATGGTTTCGGTTTAGGTTTAGCCAGATTTCGAGCAAGATATCATTGACGAGTTTTTATGTTGTACTTTTACCTAAGAATAATTTTCTTGGCTGATTTTACTTGCAAATGCAAAAAATAGGAACATTAAACCTTTACAGAGGGGCCCGTGTATATTTTCATCACCCTGTCAGTTTTCCCAACAATTTTGGGTTAGTCCACAACACAACGTAATTTTAATATCTATGTTACAGTCAGAATTTGGCAAACCAACTGTAAATCTTATCAAAACAACATCCCTAATTAAAATAGTTTTAAATTCAAATCACGCATTCACTACGTTAATGCTTACCTAGGAAAAAAACTGTGGCTAATGCTTACCTGTTGACAAAAAGATACACACTATTAATACAAAAATAATTAAATAATCATTTAAAATAAAACCCGGCTCCAGGAAAACCACTTTAAAGTAAATAAATGTGGTATTTTTTTTCTTTTTGAAAAATATTTTCTAACTAGCTTCTGTTCGCGACTTCGTCCGCGTGAAATTTCTTGTTCTCCCGACCCACCCCGTCGCATCGCCTGCCTGCGCTTTTAATTCGTTTACTTTTTTTCTGACTTTTTTGGTTTTTACTCGGCTCCTAAGAGTCCTAGCGTAATGTTAAATAGCCTATAGCCTTTCTCAAGAATTGGGCTATCAAATGCAAAAAGAATTTTTCAAATCTGACTGGTAGTTCCAGAGATTAGCGCGTTCAACCAAACAAACTCTTCAGCTTTATAATATTAGTAGGTATAGATTACATGACAACCATAGCAGGTTCTTAGTTAAATTTTATTCTTTTGATTATGTAGCTCATATTATTTGAGCTAAATAATTAAAGAATGGGGTTAACTCTACAATAATAATAACACAGGCCGACAAAATTTTTACCCAGAAACCAGACTATACTTTTCCGAAGGATTTTAACGCGCTGTATAGTTTTTATCCCGATATTCCCACGGGATCGACACTTAAGGCTCATACACACAGACGCGACGCGACACGCGACACAAAGGCACCGCAAGTCGCGCAACGAGCGGCGCCTTTGAGTCGCGTGTCGCGTCGCGTCTGTGTGTACGAGCCTTTATGCGGGTGAAACCGCGGGGCGTTGCTAGTAGGAATATAATTTCTGTTCATAACAGAATTAAAATACAATTTACTGGAGACTTCTTAACTGGAATTAGTATGACGAAATCATTCCTTTCCTTTACCCTCGGAAAGCGTAGTGGATAGTTCTTTCTTTCTTTCTTTTCTTTCTAATACACGGAAATAGGTGAATCTCGAGTGATAAAACTCACTGAACCAACTACCTCTCTACCTGTGCCAACTTGTGACAAAAATTCGTCGACCATGAACAGTATAAATAACTAGCTTCTGCCCGCGACTTCGACCGCGTGAAATTTCTTGTTACTCCGACCCACCCCGTCGCATCGCATCGCCAGCCCGCGCTATTACTTCTTTCTTGCTTAGCGTTCTTTCAGTCTTTTTTCTTTTTGCTCGGCTCCTAAAGGTCATAGCGTGATGTTAAGTAGCCTATAGCCTTCCTCAACGCCTCTCAACTCAATTAAGTAAACTAATTCAGATTTACAGGATATTTTTTTGGTAGTCAAGGCGAATCTGAAACCTCCTCCTACCTAACTATATTGCATCAAAATATAGCAGGAGCACTTAGTAAAGTAGACATTATTCAAATTTCTCTTTGCGAACTTTTAAACAAAAACATATACGTAGATAATTATATCTACATATATGTTTTTGTTTCCTGCCTATCTGAAAGTTTTCTCAGATAACTTATTTTTGAAAGGATTAGAGCTAGCCGATTTCTATTCCAGAACAAACTAAGTAAAGGCGAGGTGGGGTTGTTGTTATACTGTGTAAACATTATATAGAAACTAAAAAAGTTCCATTACTGAATGAATTGTGCATTGAAGGGTCATTCGAATGCTGTGGAATTGAAATTCCACTTTATAAATGTATAATTGTATGTATTTATCGAAACCCAAAATCAAATCCTGAAATTTTTCTTCGTAACTTGAGAGTACTTAATTATAACACTAAGACGCAGACTAAAAATGAAAATAATCATAACGGGGGATTTCAATATCGATTCACTTAAAGAGGATAACGTGTTGACTGAATTTCAGAAAATAATTCATAATTACAACTACAACATAAGTACATATTAATCAACCTACTCGCGCGAATGCATGCCTCGATCAATTTATTCGTAATATCTCGGAAGCTTCGGGTGAGGTTCTCAAACTTGGTTTATCGGATGATCCGATAAACCAAGTTTGAGAACCTGCTGATCAATGAAACTGCTGGTCGGAACATGAAATCTTATACATCCCTTTATAATAAAAACAATGCTTTCAAAAATATAACCCTCCTTCTGACACAACCGGGTAAAAACTAGACATAATTGGCATGCCAGGCACAGGCTGAGGTCGAGAGAATTTAGTCTATATTCGTTTTAGTCTGTTTTTTTGCGTAATATTTGAAGTCATAATCCAGATACGAGCCGGTCGGGCCGTCTGTCGCGCTGTCAAAGTCAATATCAACATTGTTTTTGCCACATTTTGTGCATAACATGCAGAGAGTTTAATTCCGCTGAAATACATCCTGACATCTAGTTTTATTATAATAAAATGAGCTAATAATTTTATTGTAAACTGCCCGCGGCAAAATTTCTTGTTTCTCCGTCCCACTGCGTCGCATCGGATTGCATCGCCCGCCCGCGCTATTACTTCGTTTTCGATTAGCGTTCTTTCAGACTTTTTTCTTTTTTGCTCGGCTCCTAAGAACCTAGCGTGATGTTAAATAGCCTACAGCCTGTCTCAAGAATTGGGCTAAAAAAATATTTTTCGATATCCGATTGGTAGTTCCAGAGATTAGCGCGTTCAAACAAACAAACTCTTCAGCTTTATATATTAGTATAAAGTATAATTATGTAGATAGATTCGTCAATCCTGAAATGCCGAAATTTCTGTAGGAATGTTGGATGTCATGTGGCAAATACCTGATAATTATTTTCACATTTTCGACATAAAACGTTCCACAATGCTCTATCTCAGATAATTTTCGCTCGTTACTCCGAGCAACGAGCCAGGAAAATGCAGGTTAAAAGTTAGCTAGAAATATTGGAGCTATTTCGCAAGCAACAGAATTCCACCCTTTGCAAAGTTATATGACAGCTTTTATATTTAACTATCTGAAAATAAAATGGTTTATTAAATTTTTTATTAAAAATAATTATTTTTTAATTATTTTTTTCCCTTTATTTCTTTAATAGGAATAATTCTCAGAACTTGTTTTTTCTCTCTCTTTGACCCCTCTTTGAGGAGTGGCTAGAAAGGCGTCACGGCGTCCTCAACTACCGCCTGACGCAGGTTTCGGGAGGTTCCTGCACATCATCAGGCGGGAGGAAACGCCCGGGTGTCACTATTGCCAGAGGACATGGTGGAGTATACGGTGGAGGTCTGCCACGCTTGCGCGAAGCACCGTCGTGGCCTCGTAGAGGCGACCGGCAGCGGCGGCGACTTCTCGCGTCCTGCCCTGATTCAAGCCATGGTCCGGAGCGAGAGGGAGTGTGAGGCATTCACCTCCTTCTGCGAAGCAGACAAGCTAGCGAAGGAGGTGGCGGGATGGCTGAGGGACAGAGCCTCACGTCCCAGCCGCCGCGGGAGTCGCTCCGGGCGTCGGGAGCCGCGTGACGACTCACGGCCACCGTAGGCGTGGTGGGTCTGCGGACGGAGAGTAATGGGTAGCTCACCGTCCGATCAGGACCAGGCCCGTGCCGGACAACGCGTACCGTGTTCCACGCACGCCTCAAAGAGATGTCAGCATTAGTGAAGGGGCCCGTCAGGGCCGAAGCCTGCCGGGTCAGCGGGATTGTCCGAAAGGGTTACCGCTGCCCCGGAAGATAAAGGGCTGAGGAAGGAACACGGGTGGGTTTTAGTCGGTAAGAGTCTGACACTCCTTTCCGCTCCACCCAGAGCGGGAGGGGTCATTTGATGAATTCCTTATCTCAACAAAAAAAAAATGGTACATGACATAAGGAGGCGCTGTAATTCTGCATAAACTTTCGTTCAAAGGCAAAGTTCCTTACGTAAAACCTACCTGGAGTTGAACTAAAACTTTTCAAAGTTTTTTGAACTCTGAACTCGCCTTTGTCATCGTTTTAGAAGGCTTTGTTCATTTGACTGAGTTCAAGTTCACGCTTCACCCATCGCGGCAAGTGGTGAAAGGCGTTTGCATGGCTTTCTTAAAGAATTTTGGAGTTGTACATTACATGGTCATTGTTTCAAGGGGGTAATTGGTTTAATTAATTTTAATTGGTCACTCCTCGGAGTTAAATATTCGGTATGAATAGTTCTAGCAGGAGTTACCTTAAAAAAACTTGGTAGCTCTTGATGTTTGCTTACTTGAATCGTCAGACATATACTACGTGTGCACCGTGGGTGGTAAGCCGCAGAGTCAACATTAGACCAACGAAGTACTTCAGAAGATTGTAGTTTAGTGAATAATGTTCTATTCTATTTACAGACACCGCCAATAGTCGCTTTAAGGGACATTCCATGGACTTTTGTTCCAAGCCATATTATGCATGATCCAACTAATGTGTTCCTCGCACAGTGCACATTGCTCGCAGAACAGACGGCCAAATTGGGGGCGAAAGTTTCTGGAGTGGCGATCGCGAACCAGAAAATACGTTGAAAGGCCTCCTACAAGATGAACCAAAGTCCTGGCGATGGCAGCATGAATCCGCTAGATGCGAGAAGCCCAAAATCGGTCGCAGTGGTGATGCTTGGCGAGGCCTATGTTCAGCACTGGACATCTTTCAGCTATAATTACGTTTCGATGTTAAATTTACGTTCAAAGTTACAGTTTTTATAAACACAGTGCAAGACTATCATTCCTTGGCGCTTGAAACTAAAATTAGAGTCCAAATAAACCATCAGTTGATTAGTCTACACAAAAATGTAAGTACAGAAGTTTGTACGCGATACATGTGACAGAATGTTAAGAGGGTTAACGCCGATTTTGGCTGTTTGACCCAAAAAGCGTACTTTTCAAACCATTTTATCTCCTCATAAAACGAATGTAACGAAAGTGTAAATTACTAATAGTGTAGGAAATATAACGTTCTAAAAAGTTGGGTGAGAACATTTTCACATTAATAGAGTATTAATGAATTATAACCAGATAAACGAACAGTGTTTTCTAAATTTCCTTTACAGTGGTCATTTTGAAGCTTGAAATATCCGAAACTAGTCATAAAATTTAGAAACAAACAAACTTATTTGATTGTTTATATCCTTGAGCAAAAAACTGGCAGAGATTTTTTTGATTTTCAGCTCCTAACATAGGTAAATCAAACAATAAACAAAGTGAAATTAACAAGAAAAAGCGCTTGCTAAATTCATTATTTCCTCCAATTTATCTTACTTAATTTTACGAAATAAAGGTGTAATATAATAGAAGAATATCTTCCCTACAAAATACGAAACAGCATTCAGCTTATTTAAATTAATTTAATTTATTACAATTTTTTTAAAACTACTATAAAACTGTGAGCATAAATCGTTTCAAATCAGTCCGCCGCGAGGCCTCTCAGCGAGTGGACGTATCGCTCGGTTCTCTACGCATGACCTCTCCTGACCCTTGGCGTCGAGCGACTTTATAGTGCGACCTAACGATCTTGGTTTGGTAAGTAAAATATTTAACTTTATTTAGATGAATGTTTTTTTTTCGTGACAACACAAATTATTTCAGATGACGTGGGAAATAAAAACACAAAACTAGTTTTATCGAGGAAAAGGAAGAAATTGAATCTAGAGGCTTTAACTAAAGCTAGGGCTAAAAGGTTGGTAAAATAATATTTTTAATAGAACTTAATTTGCTATAAATAAGATCCTTGTTTATTAACATTTCCTTCTAGGGAAAGATTCTACTGCTCAGTTTTTTTTTAATGCGACCAATATCGAAATCGCATAAAATTACTTCTTCAAACTAAACCGTCGATCATCACCAGTTTTTTTTACAAGCTTTTATATAACTTGCACTGATTGTATGTATGTATGTATTGTTCGGTTTAAATCTTGCAACTAAATTTTAAAGTAATTATCCACAACCGCTTGAGCTGAAATTTTGCATAGAAGTTTAGTTAACTAACCATGAAGTGACGTCATTCTAAATCCAATATGGCGGACTAGTTATTTTTTATGCAATCCCATGCTAAGGGTATGAAATGAAAGGGTTCGCCGAGAAGAATAAGAACAATAAAATGACGTCCGTGCTCAGCTCTTCGAAGAGATGCTGTACTACTGCCCGGCTACGACTTAGTGGGGTCGTGTCTAACTAATATCGAACCTGGACAAAGTCTAGCAGTCATACTGTGGGCAGTACGAGCAACTACGGAACCCTACACTGCGCAAGCCCAACACGCACTTCGCCGGTTTTTATATTAATCTTTTTAGATATCAATGTTGGTTGCACACTAGTTGTTGCATATGAGCAGCAAAATCGACCCCTAGTAGGTACCTTATATAATAATAATATTTTATAGTTTGATAATTTCATGTACCTGATTCAAATATGACCGTAGCACTCGCCTTCTATCAAATTGCCTACGCTCGCGTTGACTGAGGCTTGGCCAACATGTATTGCCGGCTTACGACTTTTATTTACTAACACTGGTTTGTGGTTATCTTCAGGCATTGTAATGAAAAAATAATTGTTGAGAGCACATAAGATGTTGAAATCTAAAATGAAGTAAACGTAAAGCACTAGTAACGTATTTTTAAAAACAGCCATATTTATGTATGGTATAAGCATTACTAAAATCAATTTTTTTTCAGGACTTAGCCCCATCTTCCCAAACCAGCTTAAGCCCAGAAGCAGCCGCGTCATCCCAAACTATAGAAGCATCTGACGTGGTAATATAACTCTCCGATTAATCCATTAACACCCGTTAAATGAGAAATAATATAAATTTTATTGTTACATGGTCATTTGTGCACCTCGGGTGTGTAAAATTTACTGAGAATAATTTTTTTTGACCTAGTTTTCATGCACTGAGATTACGACTGATTTCACTATTTATCATATGTATATTAGTAAGATTAGTATATTTTATTTTCAGGTTCTCGAAGCAGAGGTTCCGTTCGAAACCAGTGTAGTTATTGAAGGTCGGAGAATAATTGATCTTCAGTTTTTTATAGATCAAATTCCTCTTTAATTACAACTACTCTACTCCTACGGAATTACTCTACAAAAGAACAAAATTATTTAACTTGCAACAATTGTATACATACCATACATGCATGACTATCCGGAAGATTCTTAAGACCAACATACACACAAATATTTCATTCAAACAAAAGACTCATAGATATAATACCCGTAATCAAGACGACCTAGAACTACCAAGAGTGAGAACCCTGCACGGCAGGAAAACAATACAGTATGAAGGGGTTCGGCTTTACAATAAATTACCTAAAAATATCAGAGAGTGTACAAGCATACCAACATTTAAAAAAGGCCTAAGGAATTATATATTAAATAAATAAGTTCAGTTTTTTTTTTTATATTAGACATATAAGTTAAGCTTGAACTGTTTTGCATTTTATGTGGGGCTGATTTTTTCGGTCTAGATGGTTTTTATCGTGGAGATAGGATTGGCGTCTGACAGTTTTTGTGTGAAAAAATTGTCAGAGATTCTTAATTGTCCCTCCGATGAAATTGTCTGGCCATGGAGAGATCAGACCCTAGACATACTTGTATTTTATAAATGAAACTATGGTGTTCAGTTTCTTCGATGGCTTGAACGTCGTAATGTAAACCAACTTATTGTTAATTTAGTTAAGTTTCTCTTTAAGTGAACTGTAATTTGTTCTTTGAGAAAATAAATATCTTTAAACCGAAATTAAAACATTAAATAACCATAATAGAGCAACAGGCTGTACTTTTGATAACTTGAATATCATTAAAGAGCGCAAGGATAGTCTGAAATCGTCGTTTACCATGAAATGCAACATGTGTAATATGCAGTTTCAACTCTTCTCCACTAAAACTAGCGCTGCAAATATGGACGTCAATCAAGCTGCTGTCACAGGGGCATTAATGATTGGATTAGGAAAATCGGATTAATACTATACTTTATAAAGGATCCAAAATTGCCTAGGTATATTTCACAAGGTTGTAAGTAATAAAAACAAGAATAGTAAATAAAATCAACTGACGATATTATAAGTATCATTAAACATAACTCAACGGATCAACATGGGTTAGTTTGACTATAATGTCAGAGTGCGCACCAACTCTACGCACACAGACACGCGTGCATCTGTGTGAGTGCAAAGAGCATTGCAATTACCTAAACTTGGTGCCGCGGATTTGCCGTTAACGCTCTTAACGAAAAAAAATTTTTTTGTCACATTTTTGGGAATGTCCTTTAAAAATCTCACTGTGATAATTTAGGGTGAAGTAAGCTTGAAGTGAGCTGTCAGAAATTCCAATCATGCGTCAGGTGGATTACCAGCTCACATCACTTCAGTTTTCATGGTGAGAGTTTTACAGAATAGGCCGCTAGGAGCTTAGTTGTCGTGACCGGCCCGCGTGTAATACAAAATGAACAAATCAAAAAGAGTACTTAAAAATCGTAGCACGTGGCGGTAGTGCCTACCTCCACCACATGAGTAGACAAACTCCACGGCGAAAAAAGATGTAAAATAATATACGTACAGACAGCGACACACTACGCCGGTTTGCCGAGTTGCAGTCATTTCATACATCTGACTATCAAAGAATGACAGTTTGAATATACGGACAATCTAAGTTGGAAGACAGTTATCTTTAGCAATTAATTTCCCTTAACTAACGTACCTATCTACCCAGTGTAAATATGTATATTGTAGAGGTACAAGTTCCCCACGGAGGGGTTAAGGGGCGCGTAAAGGCTCCGAGCCGGTCGATATTTGGTTGATTTTATTTGTGCCAAAGACTGGGGTCGGGCAAGTATAGTTACCCAAGTTTATTACTTGGATAACTTTGGCGTATGTGTGTCCTACCTTGGTGTTGAGTTATAGAAGCTGGGGTCGCCAACATGCACTTGATTGGGTAAGTAGTTCAAAGTAATGTTCGAAAGGAATCAGACAGATTTTAAATGTCTGCTAAAATCAATCTAGTTTAAAATCTCCAAAACAAACCTGAAAAACAACCATTAGAACCAATTCGTAGATAGTAGACAAGGCCACCATCAGACGTTTTCATGTGAATTTCCAACTACCCGCATATGTGAGAAATAAAATAACCGAGTTCTGAGGTAACAAACATAAAAACAACCGGATTGAGAACCTCCTCCTTTTTTTGAAGTCGGTTAAAAAGGTATTTTGAGACGATCTACCTGTAGATAGCAACGCCTGTTATCAAAGGTTTTATGGTTACATCGAATTCCTTGAATCCTCTGCTAATGTAGTATGTAGTCATTTTATTTCTGTAGGTTTGTAAAAATACTTTTTCACGCCAAACATATTCTTTTTTTAAACTAGACGAGCTTGGCGTTGTCTATCTGACTACTTAGAGATGAAAGGCCGAAACAAACACAAGAAGTCTCTTTTAAAGTCCAGACATAATCTTGGTCAAGACACTGAAGACCTTGTAGATTGATGTCCGAAATGGTCTTTTGAGGATAGAACCACACAGATTGAGCGGACCTGTCCAGTCAGTGCACGCATTTGTCAGTAATCGTGCAGCTCAACTTCGTAGTTGAGGAGCTAAACGAATCGACGCACATTACCAAAGAAAGGATATTTAGGTAAGCTTCATAAAAACTAAAATTGCCAAATATCTATTGGAATTTTCATTTCTCGGTACGTGTGGGCCTAAAACGTATGAAATTGTATCAGGAGTGTCCGAGATGTACAGACATTGAGTTGTAAAGAGAAACAAACATCTTAACTTGAACTAGTGCTCCAAACATTGTCTAAAGATATTTTTTTATATATTTTCATGTGATTGGGGTTTTTTATTCCAATATTTTATACAATATGCCATATTCACGCAGTTGGAATGATAAATAAAACGTGGTGGCAAGCACACTGTTCTATTTTTCTAAGATCAAGAACCTCACCAGTATTTTGTCTACAAGGCAAGAAACCTTAATCATTTATCTAAAAAACTACGCTCAGAAAACAAAATATAATGCGGTTAACAAAAGGGGAACTCTGAGGCGCCCTTGGGTCTGGGAGGACCGGAGGACTATACTATACTGAACTTAATGTAAACGCTTCAAAAGGTCAAGTGCGTAGTACGACCGGCGCGTGTAACACCCTGCGTATGAATGGGAACGTAGACGAAGGAAAGGAACGAGAAAAAAGTAGCACGTGGCGCTATGTGGCTATTGCGTACCCGCTACGTGCTAATAGGCGAGAATCGTATTTACATTCAGGGAAATTAGTAAATTGATATCCTAAGGCAATTTGCCTTGTTTCAGCCATTTCATACAACTGTCAAAGAAAAAAGAATCACACACAAATTCAATCCATACTAATATTATAAATTCAAAAGTTACAGTGTAAAGGTAACATTCAGACAGCTGTCTGTCTGTATGTTACTTTTTCACGCCTAAACTACTGAACGGATTTCGATAAAATTTGGCAAGGAGTTAAATGGCATCCTGGGGACATAGGTTACTTATTGTCCCGGTAGCACGTTCCTGTAGGTAGCTAGTATACAATATATAACACAACTGTTTATAAAAAATCCAATCTGCCAGGTACTAAATGACTAAATAACTATAAAAATATCGACAAAACATTTTAAACCCAACACGGCAAAAATGTGTTTCTTTTCTGAAACACAGTCGTAATTAAGTAAATCAAAACTAAAGGACAATGTAATTGAATACATGGACATTTTAAGTTTGAAGTCATTTTGCTTTACAATTAAAAGAAGCCGGGATTGTACTGAAACAGGGAGTTTCAAAAGAAAAGTCACGATTCGCCAAATGTTATGATCTAATAATAAAGTGAAACAGCTCGTCACTGCAATCAGCTGATTACTACATCCACATATCAGTAGGTATGATAAGAGCTGATAACGCGGCGAATATTTTTCATGATTACTGGTACTTTACTTTACTTAGTACCCAGGCTGTTATCAAACTGTGTTATATCAATAATAAATAATAATAAACTGAGTTAGCCGTTCATTTGACAGTGTGTTTAACTATGCACATCAAAACATACTATGATTTTTAATGAAAAGTTACTCTGCGTTTTGCCCCAATCTTTTTAACCAACTTCAAAGTGGAGGAAGTTATACAAAAAAGTGGGGCAAAAAAAAAACTGGCACTCCGGGAGTGCCGACAGAAGTGAAAACAAAACAAACAGAATATTTTGACATCACTCACTGACATATCGGATATACATTAAAACCGAGTACCCGGACAGCCAAACACATCCGAAGCGGGTATTTTTTGAATCGTCTTATAAACAAGACAAGACAGTAACAGTGGCGCGAATTCAATGGCTTTCTCCCATCTCAAAAAATTACCAACGTGCTTATAGAAGTTTTTACTTCAAAAAATGTTTTGCCCGTTTGCGGTCCTGTGGAATATTATTACTTTGTCGTATTAAGTTTGTATTGTTGAACTATGCGATACTATTAGCCTTTCAGGGTCTCAATTAAGAGTACTAGGTATTATCATATCAGAAGAGATTGATGCAAATGAATGTAAAGTCCACTTGACACAAATACCTGATTAGTAGGTAATATCATTATCTTGCAAGTGCAAGTTAAAGCCCATTATAAACTATGTAGATGCGCCTGTCTACACCACCGACTCATCAAGTCATCATCATCTGCCAGCTTTTTCCCAACTATGTCGGGGTCGGCTTCCAGTCTAACCGGATGCAGCTGAATACCAATGAATTTTACATGGAGCGACTGCCAATCTGACCTCCACAACCCAGTTATTGGGTAAAACGGTATGGTAAGAGTTTTTGTCAGACTTTCGGGCTTCTGACGACTCGTAACGATTCAACGACAGCCGGGACCAACGGCTTAACTTGCTTTCCGAAACAGGAAGGGGTCTTGGTATGTGAAGATGATCATCCATGGACGCACCAACCGCGACAAGCGTAGCTTGGCGTGACTCATCTCAGTACAAACTTCAAGTAGATGTTCGTCCTTTTCTTTGCATTGGAATGCACTGCACCGAGACTTGGACCACAGATTACATAAGTTCAGTAGGGCAATTTATGTATATAGGTGCACGTGAGCCCTGGATGATAAGTAAGCGCTCGCGTCAGACGACACTTCCTTGAATGAAGTCATTTTCTGCGGTTTACGACACATTTTTTTTATAAAAACGCCATTATAGGGTAGGAAAATTAATAATTTTTATACATAGTTATAATGTTGTCTTTACCTCAGCCTTCCTCTCAGTACGAAAGTACTTACTAAGGGCGAATTTTTCAATGAAACTGAACGTGATCAGCACACCTAAACCGCACTCTAGAAGGGAGAAGAAATCTACCACTCGGGACAAGTGCGGGTTGCCTCATGTAACAAAAAACTCATAATGTCAGTTAGCCATTACACGAAAATGTAATCAATTGAAAGACAACTCAATTGGGCGCTCTGGATATTGGTAGAACTGTAAGGAGTGAAAGAATACTTTTAAAAGAAAAGTAGCAATAAATCACTTAATACTTTGAAAAGTTAATTTTCTTGAGAAGGTTATTGAAAGTATATTTTATTTTGAGTTTGAACGTAGGCAGTGTAAAGGGTTAGTCGAATAAAGTGTCGTTTGGTGCAGAATTCCGATTGCAAGTATGGATATACGGGAAAAGTCATTTAAAAATATATTATTTACCTGGTTTGCGGTATATTTATTTTTGTGCGTTAATTTTTTTTGTTTTACATTATTATTACTTACTCATTTTTAAAGATAACTCTCACCTGTCCAAAACTTTCAAGTACAGGTATGCCTAAACTATAGAGTCCGACCGAATTTCGTTTTCGGCAAATGTCAGCCGAAATATCCATTTTCGGCAATTTTCGTTTTGGCCCGAAAAAAAAATGTTCATTTTCTGTCGGACTCTACTAAATTGGTTTTATGAAAAGAATAATGGTTCCTAAGACAGTTTCCACCTATCTCTTATGGAGATGGATTCCCAAAACTGTCTCAGTAAAAAAAAATACTCCTTAAGTCTCATAGTTGTGCAAATAAGCACCTAACAATAAGAAAGGAAACATGGGTAGATACTAAAGTCTGTGGATTGGGTTCACTAGAATTTTCTCTTCGTCTATGTACAGTCAACAAAAGAGATAAGTATGCAGAATCGTCGGATATAGTTGAAGTTTAGTAACCGATGGATGTTGTCGACTGAAATTTAATTTGATAAGCTGTTTGTTTTCTATTAATAAAATAAAATTTTATTCGAGAACATCCATCGGTTTCTTACTAAACTTCAACTATATCCGACGATCCTGCATACTTATCTCCTTTGTTGACTGTACATAATAGGTGTACGAAGCGTTAAATTATTCAATAATTCTGAACTCAATCTCATTCAATATTTACTGTTTATTGTGTTAACAGTAGTTGAATAGATTTACCTACCGTTCGGTTTGCGGTAAAGGGAAATATTGCGTTAAAGCAATGAAAACGGCCTAAAATTATTGGAAATAATACACTGAACAAAATAGCTGGTGCGATTTCACCCACAGAGTACTAATCGAATTTAAAATAGTTCCGTTTTTGCTTACCTAAAAATTTTAATGAACACTAATATGTATTTAATGCACCTCTTTTGTGTTCCTCCAATAATTCCTATTTTGAGGCACTACAATAACAAATAGCCAAGTAACTGCGACCAACTTGGATATAGCGGTCGATACACGATCAACTTAAACTGTCTGTGGTCCGTGTATTCCAAATTTAAAATCACAACTGTCAAAGAATGACAGTTGTGATTTGACATAGATAAACAATTAATTTCCCTAACTCCATCTATTCTAGGCGAAATTGTGCTTGCTAAAAATACAGGGCACTATCCGTTTCATTTCAAAATTCAACTTACTTGCTTGGCCTTACATCTTTCGGTATTATCTTTTGTCAATTAAAAGACAAAACTCGAGGGGTCATTTAGCAATAAATACGAACGACCTTAGACGATATTATTAACAAATGATTCACCATCCGATTATGCTGCATATAATAATATCATTATAATAATAAATAATCGAGACGGTCAGCGCATGTGCTAGCGATCAGGAAATGCCCTCGATTGTGTTGATAGAGTTTGTGAAGTCAGTCTGTACCTATGCATAATTATGTTCTATAGGTACTAATATATGTAATGAAGATGTTTATCTAGCCGTGTGTATGTAGATACCGGCAGACTTGTCAAAGATAGTAAATAATATTATTATAATTTTAACCATAGCGAAACCAAATTTTTGCTTGTAGGTATCGTTTTCATTTCATGATTTTTTTTGCGAGAGTATACAGGAAAAAGTATCCATTAAAATAAATTGTATTTCGGTAACACGTAAAGTCAGTGAAATTAATTGATTAGTAAATTAACTATGAACTCAAATTGTCCGTTTATTCAAGTCACAACCTTTTCACTCTTTGGAGGTTATATGAAACGGCTAAAACACGGCAAATTGGCATGTTGTCTCAATTCGATAAACGATTAATTTCCCTGGCTGTACTTATGAAACGTTACTCATTTATACGTTTTCTGTTATTACTTGAAGATAATGCGTTTTATTACTAACTACATGCCTAGGTAATTAATTTTAGTAAATAAAAAAAAAACAACTTGTGTGGTCAAATAATTAGGTAGAATTTTGTATACATACTGTTATTGTCTCTTGCTAAAATGAGTACTTACCTAGACTTGCCATTATGATTAGAACATTTAGAACAGTACATAACAAGGCTATTGTTATTGTATGAGTACCTAAAGCAGCTGTAAATAAGGTACAAACGCCAGTACATCAAGCTACCCGAAACTTTAGCGATAAAGTTGAAAATATACATATTATAGAAATTTGACAGATTGTAGTAGCTTGATGTGCTGGCGACTAGCGTCTGTACTAGCGGCCCGTCTCTGGCTACTCTCTAATGGGCCTACCACACGCACAAGCTTCACCACAGTTCTGCCTGCGCAAGCTTCTCGCTTGAAAAAACTGTACAGTGCCTCTACCATGAGTTGCTATCGAAAACGTTAGTCGCTAGCGTATAGATTTCGATAGGTGATTTACCGTTCGACTCATACTAGTTTCTACAGTTTTATAAGTGACCGCCAGAGGCGCTGTACAATTCTCCATAGAAACTTGTTTACGCCCTCGCTAGCGAGTACGGTTACGTAAAGTTATGCCAACTCATGGTAAGGGTACAGGACGGCATTACCACACGGCACAGTTAAGTACGCGCAGACCACATTCTTGTCGAAATCGTCGGCGTGGAAAAAACAATGTTTCCCAGTGAAGAATTATTTTTTCTGCTACTATTTTTTAAGTGTTTGCTAGTGAAAAAAAGACAATGCATAATTCAATGTGTAAACGATCAACGTGGCCAAAAAAATGGTTGTTGAAGAGAAAAACTCATCTATACTAATATTATAAAGCTGAAGAGTTTGTTTGTTTGTTTGGTTGAACGAGCTAATCTCTGGAACTACCAGTCGGATTCGAAAAATTCTTTTTGCATTTGATAGCCCAATTCTTGAGGAAGGCTATAGGCTACTTAACATCACGCTATAACCTTTAGGAGCCGAGCAAAAATAAAAAAAAGTCAGAAAGAACGCTAAGCAAAAACGAAGTAATAGCGCGGGCGATGGCGATGCGATGCGACGGGGTGGGTCGGAGTAACAAGAAATTTCACGCGGACGAAGTCGCGGGCAGAAGCTAGTTCACATGTATATTTACTCATTTATAATACGTTTATTAGTAAGGACTAATAAACGTATTATATCAGATGAATAGTTACTTCGATTTCTCTCTCATCAGTATTATTTGACTTTCGAAAGAAGAAGACAAAGCGTTGTGTAACTTTACAGACGCTACAACGTTTATTAGTAAGGAGGTATATTTACAATTTTAACCATAGTAAAACCAAATATTGGCTTGAGTAGTTTTCATTTGAACATTTAGTTTGTGCAAGAATGTAAAAACAGGAAAGTGTATCGATCAAAATAAATTGTATTTCGGTAACACGTCAAGTCAGGGAAATTAAGGGCCTAGTCTTCTATTGCACAATTTAAGAATCGCGTGCGGCGAGTCCACGCGCCGTGCGTCTGCACCCGGGCTCCCTGCAGTCCCCGCATTCATCCTACCTAGCGATATTTGACACGGTCGGAAAGTTGCTCTACTAAGTAATAATCAATATTTATTTATATTTGAATGGTACCTTGGCGGGGGTTGCTCTTCCTTCGCGCCTCCGGTTTTTATATAAATTCGTTCATGCTAGATAGTAATACCAAAAAACAAGTTACGACCGATGAAGATTTTCAGATGACAAAAAAATAACTCCTTAAATAAACGGAACCTTCTGACCAAAAAAGAGATGAACTACAGAAACAGACGATAGACCAAAGTTTCGATCACATATTATGGTAGAGATAATGGACAAAAAGCATTATCTCTGCAGGAAAACGTCACAATTGCCAGATGCGGTCTTTATATTAAACAAACAGTCCAATATTTAGGAGCTAGTCCCGATGGTATTTATAAACATAAAGATGGAAAAACAGGACTGGTAGAAGTAAAATGCCCACTTTCTGCAAAAAATATGCAATCTGAAGAAACGATAAAAGAAAAAAAATGGAAATGTAACATTAGGAGAAATACGTTTGCGATTGACAAAAACCACGTCTATTATTTTCAAACTCAGAGCCAATTAAACATTACGGAGATGGATATGTGCTTATATGCCGTATGGGCTGGAGTGGACTACTCAATGAAAGTCGAATAATATAAAAAGAGACCCTACGTTCTGGCACTACAAAATGGTAGGCCTATTGACAAAATTTTATTTGCATTGTCTGCTCCCTGAGCTAATTGATTCCCGCCTTAAAAGACCCGCCATAAATATAATTCAACCTATTGAGAAAAAAGTAAAAAGAAATAAGAACCACGTCTTTTACCGCAGACTTTGTGAAATGACAACACCCACAAGACCACGAGAATTATCAGAAATCTACCCCAATATAACCGTCGAGAGATGGTTGTATTCAAAATTGAAAAATTCCCTCAACGGAAGAAAAAAAAAATGCGCTAGTCCCAAAGAACGCCATGAAATCGCTCACATAGACACTACACATCACATCAGACACAACACAACACAGACACCAACACATGCTCATCGCAGACTTATATTTTATCGCCTTCAAAGTATGCTCCTTCAGAAACGATACACTTACGCCAACGAATAATCCAATCATCAAAACATTTTTTTAAATTTGGAATTGGTTTGCTTTTGACTCTAGTCTAGCTCAGAGGTGACAGAGACAAAGTCGACGATGGAGTGAGCTTACCCAGAAGAAGCCTATTCACTCTCTCTTTGAAGAGATTCAGGTTGTATGCGCTCGGTAACACATTTTTAAACGCTTTTTCCGGAATTGAGTTTAGTTCTCGCCGCGAATATTCCTTTGTCTTACCGAATGAAAACGGTGCCACGAAGTGGTAATTTGAGGTTAAGAAAAAGAAAGAAGTCGGCTGGAGCCATATCTGGTGAATAAGGTGGTTGCTCGATAATCACGAATCATGTATTTGTTGAGCTTTTGGTCAAAAATTTGTTTACAAAGATGGCCTTGTGCGAAGGCGCATTATTGTGGTGCAAAATCCAACAATTTTCTTTCCACAAATCTGGCCTTTTTCTTCGAATTTGCTCTCTTAAATGCCGCATAACGCTCAAATAATATACTTTATTTTTTTCGATATACTTTATTTATTTCGAGCTTCTGACAAGTTGGTAACATCTGAAAAAGGTTGCCGAGAGCCAGCAGTGGACCTGTGAAAATAAAAAAAGTCATAAATTATTAACAGAGTTTTCAGAAGTACCTATTAGTAAAAAATCATCGTACTAAAAGATATCCGACTTTGGTCTAAATAGCCCTAAAGTATAGTAGACTAGCGATCTAATACATACATAAACACCAAAAACACAACCCACCATTAATAAAAAAATTAAAACCATTCCCCTCACACACTCACCCCCCATACACACACCCCCACACACTCACTCCCACACACTCACTCCCCATACCTCATACAGATACATCTATCAACACATAATCACGCCCTCCCCACATACACTCACGCCCCCCACACACGTTTAGATATCGATACCCAACACTTTTGCGGAGTATCGCTATCTAATTTAATTTGACCCTGTATACGATATTATCTAAACACGACGAAATACAAAAAATAAAGATTTGATGATTTTTTTGGGGCCAATGACCGCTGGTAGTATTGTTACTTGAAGTGTGAGTTGATAAAATCTGTTTCATCGTGTTGAGATATCAATATCCATCACGTTTGTGGAGTCTCGCTAGCTAATTTAATTTGACCTTGTAGTTAGGCCCTAAACATGAATACTGTAAACAGTTCTACTTACCTTTGGATTCTATTTCTCTTCATCAATTCTACGTTTGAGGCCAATTTTCTTTTTCTTGTACAGGCATATTTTTTTTTACGTTTACGATCCATTTTGAAGTCAAATATTTACAAAACTATTACTGATACACAAATATTTACAAAACTATTACTGATATACAAATATTTACAAAAAACTCGAAAAATTATATACAAAAAATAATAAAGTAGAGCAACTTTAGATACACAACAATGCGCATCCTATGTTAGAGCAGGAGCAAAGTTAGAGCGAGAGGGAACAGTTAAAATTCGTCGTGGACCACACGTCTGAACGCTCCGACCGTGCAGTGGCCGCTAAGAAATTTCTCTCTCAATTCTTGTTTATAAACCCCTTTTTTGTAGGTCTTTTGAAAATATTACTATTGTTATGGTAAGGTGATTTAGGTGCTATTTTTTTTTGTATTTGCTTATTGAACTCTTGGCATTAAAATAATCTAATTAATACATACATACGATGCATAGTTATTATGAAAAAAACCGTTTATTAAGAGATAAAAACAGAGAATTTTGATGAAATTGTGACGTCTAAATTAAGAAAATGGAATATAATTAGAAAAAACTAATCAGCACATTTTGAAGACGAAAATGTTGAGATAAATATGTGCTGAACAGATTTCCAAATTAATTCTTCATTGCCTTAAACTAAGCGCCCAAACAGAACTCGAAATGATGTTGGGCGCGAAAGAGCTGTATTTAACGCTTCATTTACCTAACTTATCCCATCTAAATGAACTTAAAAAAAATAACTAGCTATTACTTATATTGTGGTTATTTATGTGCAATAATAAAATTTCATGTTATTTCATTGCTTTGTTTAAAAAAAACATACAAAGTTGCGCAAATAATTCGCCGCGAGTGAATTTTGCAAGACTGCAGCCTTAAGGGGTATATTTATAAACGCTGCTTAAAGTAAAAATTTGTGGATAAACAGTCGCTAATCATAATTTAACTGAAAGCAAAATTTATTTTGACTATAAGCTTAAATTTTCCGTATATTCAAATCTCAACTGTCATTCTTTGACAGTTGTATGAAATACGTAGTTATCACACGGCAAATTGATGAAGTGCGTCAATTTGATAAATACGTCATTTCCCTGATTACCTTCGTACATTATGCGTTGAAAAGTGCATTTTTTTTAACATGTGCAGGGTTGCATTAAATGCGTTGCTGTCATATCAGTGTCGTAATGTCCGTAATAGGCTTATTACGGCACTAGATACGGCTGTCAACGTATGCGGTATTATTTGATTGATGGTTATAAGGATTGTGTAGTGGGAAAATGTAACTTTTAATAAAACTTTGATCATAGAATTTATTCTTCCTCTTCATCGTGTCGATGGCATGTTAGTGTATTGTGTAGAGTATAATTTTGTTACCCCAAAACTCGCCACTTTCACGGCGTCGTTGGCGGCAACGCAGAGGTCCTTATGGCTGTTTTTTGGGGCAGGATTCCTGAGGTGGGCCGTAATAAAAAAAAACAATATATATCCCGACATTTCGTCACCAATGTCATCGGCCATAAATTATAACTCCAATAGATATCTGCTTAATAGCCTTTTGTAGTTAACGGTATGCGGTTTCGTGCTAATAACTACGAATCCTATTTTTTCGCCGCTGAGGTAGGCCACGGCGAAGGTTGCAGGGTCATCATGGCCAGAGTTCGCACAAGAAGTTTTTCAAGAGTTTGGAAGGAAAAACACACAATATAGTATGTATGTGGGAAACAATATCGACTAAAATAAATAGACTATTTGTTCGTCATTATCAGTCTAGCAGTTACCGTATACCGGATACGATAGTATATCCATTTGATTTCATTTTCTATCGGCGGCTGAGTGAATTTCTGCGTGTGACATTCATAAAGCGATGGACCGTATATATGTATAAGCTGTAAGTAGTTGGCATGCACGACGAGTTTTGCTGGCTTAGTTACCGAACTAAATTCCCCGATGTTATGCTGTAAACTTAGGAACAGCCAACCGCACACTTATGAGAAGACATGCCTTAATAGTAGTAAGTTTGCGTAGTTAAAGTTTCAGGTAGGTACCTACGCTTTGGAATGGGCAACTAGCTTCATATTTTCTGACTGACCGACTTCTTGACAATTCAAAAGTGCCTGTAAATGGTTTAATTGAAATAAATGCTTTGAGTTTGAGTTTGACTGCATAACGTACTCTTTTTTATGATTGTCTATCTCCTGCACGCCGACCGCGTGAAATTTTTTTGTAACGCAAAATATTATCCTACTCGCTGTGCCCCGCGGTTTTATCACCTTCGATCCGGTAGGAATTTCGGGATAAAAAGTATCTTATGTTATCTAGATCATGGTCTACCGTTCCACGTCCTACCAGCCGGTTTAGCGTGAAAGCGTGCAAGCAAACATACAAAAAGTAAAATATTTTCTGTTTAGATATTAGTTTAGATGACAATACTGTAGCTTCCTATTAGTGAAAGAATTTTGGGAATGGGCTCAGTAGTTTCGAAGATTATCCCCTACATACAAACACATACCTACACATCTTTATAATATAAGCTAGAATAATTATAATGAACTAGCTAGAATGTAAATGAACAAAACACATATGAATTGGATAAGTTTCGTATTGTTCTTGTGTCAACTCATAATATTAAGTGCACTTAGGGAGTACGGACACAGAGACAGACAGAGAGAACATGTAGCGTTTTTGTTTTTTTTTTTGCTTCTGGCCTCTTGCCCTTGTGGATGTCAGAAATTATCCCACGGGTCCGTGCTACCGGGACAAAAATTACCCTATGTCCCTCCCCAGGATGCCATCTATCTCCTTGCCAAATTTTATCGAAATCCGTTCACTGGCTTAGGCGTGATAAGGTATCTTATAGTTACTTTCAAATTTAGATTTTATTAGTATGGATTATTATAACTACCAACTGTTAAATAGAAATAATGCGTGATGAATTAATTTGAGGATAGTTAATTTAGTATAGAATCTATTACTTTGGATGCTGACGCTGTCGACTACCGAAAACTAATCTGTAATTTGAGAGTACATGGCCACGGTATAATTATCTATACAGTACTGTGACTCCCTATTCTAGAAATAATTACCTACAGCCGCGCGGTACGTAAACACGCGATAGGGCTCTCGCTTGCAGTATTTTAATTTCATCAACCTACTTGAGTTTCTTTCTAGTTTTGTGATTGTATAGGTAAATATTATATTTTTTTATTTAAAAATATGATATTCGATGTGAATGAAATAAGGAAGAGTTCAATAAAAATACGTTGTGTTTTTTAATTAGTATATTTAATAAAAAAAACTTATTGACGAATTCAAACAGCCAAAAACAGCACAATATAATCTATAATTGCTCTTTGACATATTAAGTAAGTACTTGTACTTATTTCAATGAATATTTGTCACAAGTCGCACGCTTACTGCTTACAAAACCATCACATCGTCACGCGTCATGACAAAACATGTTCGTTCGTCACTGCGGAGCATTCGAGACTGTTTGTTAACCGAGTGTAAATCGAACTCGAGGTGCGTAGGTATGACTCGCGTTCCGACCGTTTGTATGAAGATAGAATACTGTATAGATAATCATACCGTGACATGGCCTTATCTGCGCGCTTGTTGACAGGAACATGATGTCATTTCAATAGTAGGCAGTATAATTTGTAGTTTTTTTTTTATTTTATTTTTTTTTTATTTTTTATTTGTAGCAGAGGTTGCCGTTTCTATCACATCCTTCCTAAATATGTGACAGAAAAAAATCGCGAAAGGGTTTTAGTGGCTCTTTAGTCAACTGAGGCCGCTCTACTCTGTAATTAGTTCATTGTAAAGGCTTCTTCTGATATAGAGAAGAAAAATTCGCTTCTTGCTAAAAACTATAATAGCCTCCCGACCGATTTCGGTCACGGTGGCCAATCTCAACGCCAGGTACGCAGGAGATATTATAGTGCACAAGTGTGTGCGTGAACACAGGTGCACTCTCTGTTCCTTTACTCTCACAGTCCGATGGGACGGCAATCCGACACGACCGGGGACAGATCAGGCGCAGCACCAACTGCTTTACGTGCTTACCGAGGCACGGGAACAACGAACAAGCTGTAACCATGAATTCGGTACACGAATCTGAACACCACGACGTCGAAAATTTTCTTCCGTTATTAAAATAAACTGCTGTTTCACAGAAAAGTGCAATTACCTATGCGGTCAAAATGTATGGAACAACAATTTATTTTTTTTAATAGTATACAGGGCGGTTCAGAATCATGTATATTTATTTAAAAGAGTGTCCGCGGAGCTTATTGCCCTTTCTGCCTCATAAGAGCTTAGGTACGGTGAAACAACTTAGATTAGGAAGATAAGAATTGGACCCGCTGACCAAAAAGATCACACTATCTATTAGATAAAACCAGACACAAAGGTAAAGCATGTCTTTTTTACATTTATCAGGGCACTATTCGCCGAGATAACCAGCGCGAATTGGGTTTGCGTAACACATTAACAGTAGGAGTAACTTTAATTTTGACAGTTCAACAAAATTCATTATACATTTACGCTGTGGAGCACACATATTTTTTTCGAACATATAATGCAATGTATTAGCAATATCCTTCAAAATGATTCAGATTCGGATTGAAGTGTGTTACGTAATTAGTCAAGTTGTCCGGAAGTTGCAAAATAACTCTTTACAGCAGACAGTGAAGTTTTCATTTCATCATAAGTCTAAATCGCAAGACAGGCTCCTTCATTGTAATCAAACAGTAATAATAAACAAACTGGCATGATTCAGTAATACTGATTCACTGTCCGAGCATGTCACAGATAAACATCCGATGTACATGTCCTGTGCCAACGTCAAAATAAAGGATAAGAATTCGTTTGTGCTGCTAGTTCCTAATTCCAATGTATTTGTTTTGGGTGTTGCTTATGATATTGTGTTGAGTATGGTTGTTGAATGGTATCAAAGTACGATTTCTGTTCACAAAAATAAGAAGAATGAAGAAGGTGTTTTACAGCGGTATGGCATGGGTGCCATTCTTTTAGCATGCCACACCCAATCTTCATATTTTTCACGTAGCACGGTCCCCTCACATACCTTTTTGTTTACTCCAATTATTCGGAGCTTATTATTTTCAATGCTACCATCATCGCTTTAACCATTTTCAATAAATTATTTTGTTCATGTTCAAATTTTCCGACGAAATTTCTGACTTTTATCTGCCAAAGTCACGACAGATAAAAAATCGTAGTTTTGACAAGTTTACTCTAAAAAATCCGTGTTTTAGTCATCTATTTAGATTTGTAATCTGTGCCAAATGCATATTTTCACCTCTTATTTCGTTTCAATACTAATCACCTGCTAAATAGCGTTTATAAATAAAGAAAAGTTAAGCATTTATTAAGAGCCAACTTAATGGTAAGCTAAACAGTGACTAATCAGTGATTAGCGAAATTTTTGTAAGGCTGATTAAGTTTAATGTCACATCGTTTGTGGACCAGCACCACAATTTAAACATTCACAAATGTCATAATACAGTGACGTTCACGAAAAATTCTTTAACAAATTGTTTAATTTTGAGCTGGAACTATACACATTCTATAACTTATACACTATCCACCCCACTTTTATCACTATACCCTTTCGTTACACCTTGTATATACACATAGGTCAGTACCATTCCCATGTTACACTTTGTTTATGTCGCAGCCAACTGGTTTAATTAGCCGTTTAGTTAACCGCCTCGCCTTTTAACTAAACGGCGGCCGTTCAACTAACGGCCTGAATGATATTCAATTATACTTTAGGTTGGAACTGTAACCAATCACGCGCGAGCCGAATTGGTCGCAGTAACTAAGCCAAGGCACTTCGACTAAATGGGTTAGGTTAGAACTGTGATCAACCGCGTGCGAGCAGAGTGAGCACTATTTCCAAAGGCGAGGCGGTTAACTAAACGGCTAATTTAACCAGTTGGCTGCGACAAAACAAATACACCATAGATTTAAAAGAGTCATAGCTATGCGGGCTATGACGTCACATGGGAATAGCCGGTCCCTAAACCGTGTCAATTGTATTACACGAGGATTCAACGTAACTAGTGCAGTGTGGGGGACATTGGACCCAATGTTGGAATATGTGTTGGAATGTTTATTGGAAACGACGACGACGACAGTTCATCCAAAATTTTGATCGCTTTGATAATTGAAAAATTGCCATTTTTTTTTGTAAAAATTCTACCTTGTTAAGGTAGAATTTTTACAAAAAAAAATGGCATAATCTAGAATTCTAAATAGTAATTTTAGTCAGTCGTGAACAAAAGTTTCTTTCAGTGTTGGAGTTTTAAATTGTATGGCAAATTTTGGATCAAACGTTGGGACTATTATTAAAACGGGATCATTAAAATTTCGTCTCTATTCTTTTGGAAGCCGAACTGGCTAGCGTCATATTAAGTGAGTTATGGAAATTCAGAGCAAATTGTACCTCGTAACTACAGTCCAGCCGTCGAGAGAATGCGTTTCTGACACATCGTCGCTCGCATGACAGCTACATTTTTCTATTCGTGATTCTTTGCACTTTTCACTAACCGTCGTACCTGTATGTTATTTGGATCTCAAAATATAACCATTTTGAAAGGCAACAAAATGTAAAGAATCATGAATGGAAGAGTGTAGTTGTCCTGACTTAAATCGGCATAAAATGAGATAGGACTTTTAGTCATGCGAGGGGACGACATGACAGTGCGACAATTCTAGTAGCGAATACAGCGGGGTAGTTGCGTAACAGTAGCAAAAGCAATGGGATACATTTTGACAGTTCAACAACATTCATTGCGTTATTTAATTATGCTGTTGAGCAGGCAAATTTTTCGAACATACGAAGCAATGGATTAGCGAATGATTCAGGTTGTGATTGATAGTATGTAAACACGTATTCGACGTATGAAATTGACAGGTGTCAAGAACGCATTCCCTCGTCGGCCGCACTGTACGTAATTTACGATTATGAAAAGCATGTAGGTAAATATGATTCATAGCTTCTGCCCGCGACTTCGTCCGCGTGAAATTTCTTGTCACTCCGACCCACCCTGTCGCATCGCATCGCCTGCCCGCGCTATTACTTCGTTTTTGCTTAGCGTTCTTTCTGACTTTTTTTCTTTTTGCTCGGCTCCTAAAGGTCATAGCGTGATATTAAATAGCCTATAGCCTTCCTGGAGAATTGGGCTATCAAATGCAAAAGGAATTTTTCAAATCCGACTGGTAGTTCCAGAGATTAGCGCGTTCAACCAAACAAACTCTTCAGCTTTATAATATTAGTATAGATAAGTATAGATTTATTACGAGTTTACGACACTATCGTTTGATTGGAAAATAAAGACTCCGAAAATCACCTGTATTTCTCTGCATCGATACAACAAAATATAAAATATAACCATCAACCCAGTAAAAACTAATGATCGTATTGAAAAGCACTCGATATCTACCCAATTTAATAATATTACAAAAGAAATAGTTTATTGAAACATCGACCACACGCCGACTCTCAATCAAATCAATTGATACGGGTTATCCTCAATTTATCTGTCAAATGGCAGACAATATACAAAAAAAAGTGTGTTTTCAATTAACTAAGTTCAATGAAAAAATAAGTAATTATTTTATTCAGCCTGTAGGTGGCAAAAAAGGTTTGATGCAGACTCCGGCGGCGCCGGAGCAGGTGCGGGAGTCGTACTGATTATGATTCCGTACCTCAAAAGAAAAAACGGAACCCTTATAAGATCACTTTGTCGTCCGTCTGTCAAGACCCTTTTTCTCAGCAACGCGTGGAGTTATCAAGTTGAAATTGATATCAGATACTCAGGGCTACAATCCCTTGAAGTAGTGAATAAACCAAACTTCTAAGTCAACGCAATAAAAAGATACGGGCGTTTATGTCGCATATTTTGACACTCGCTAGGGAATCAAAACCTATAGGGTACTTCCTGTTCACCTAGAATCATGAAATTTGGCAAGAAGCAATGTCATGTAGCACACGTTTAAGAAAAAAGACCGAAAATCATAAATTTGGAGATACGTACCTACAAATTTGTACGGACCCCTGGGTGCGCGAGTCTGGCTCGCACTTGACCGTTTTTTTTTTAATAAAATTTATTCACATTTTAAATTAAAAGAGTTCAAACTGTCAAAGACGTAGCGTACGGTTAGGTACAGTGTTACGAGCGTAGAACGTAGGTGATCCGTGATAGGTTCAAAGCGTTCACGAATGTGCGCTCGCGTTCATGTTCGGAAAATCGGAACCCCGCGTCCTAACCAAAAGCGATCATCGTGAGATACCGCGATCGATTGATCGCGCGAGTACCTACGTCGTATTCATATGAATGAGCTCGAAGATTCTTTTTGTTTAGGACACGGGGTAGAAAAATCCGATTGATAAAAAAGTATAATAAAAAACTCAAGGAATTCCAAGCAAACCATTCAATTATTGCTTTTCTCTGATTTAAATGCATTGTCAAGCTCCTCATATAGGATATTTTGTGTTATATCATATAGGATATTTTGTGTTATTCATAAAGTATATTTTGTGTTGCTCTCGTGCGGAGACGAAGCGATTCTATAAATCTCACCATGAAAACTAGGTGGAGATGTCATTTAAGGCGCTACCTCGAAAATAAATCGTAGCGACTGATCTACTAAGCGAGCGAACGTGATGCAATTACTTTTGAAACGCAAAAGAAGAGATGGCTATAATGTGCGTGCGCTCTTAATAAAATGACGTATGTGCTAAAACGAATTTATACTCCTTTTTTAACAAAATAAATTTATAACTACTTTGAATAAACTTTGATATGATAATTCTCTATGTTTTAAAGTAAATTCCATTGAATAACTCTTAAGTGTTACGCCATGATGTCGAAAACAGTAAAAAAATAGATATAGCTTTGCAATTTTATTGTATCGCGAAAAATTCATTGAATCGTGTATTCCTTTTACATGATACTTGATGATACTATGATACCAAAGAGTCAAAAAACATATACCAAAATTTTAAATCCCTATTCCACGTACTTAACAAAATACGAAATAGAAAAAACACATTTGTTTCAATATAAAAGGGATTGACGCTATTGACAGTTAAATTCACTTATGAGGAAATGCGGGTGGTCGATTCTCCATAGAAACGCTCTCGCCTTTTCTTTCTGGTTATGATTTTTTTACAGAATAATAAATATTAACTACTTACTTGTATGTCCCTATGTTTTGCTTTTTGATGACACATTATTTTTATAAGCACTTATAGAACCCTCAAAAATGCCGATTTAAACCGCTGTCACCAGAGGCCTGATGTACAAATTTAAATTTAAGTCTTTTAAATTGGTCCAATGTTGGAGGAAGGAATAAGCGAGAGCCAAACCTCGAGTTACGAATTTCTACTTACAATTTTTCAAAATTCTCTCCGACCGCATAATCCTCTTGATTTTCAAGCTGAGATTTTAACAGAAAAGTAGTACTGGTATACGTAGTGTATTAGGTAAATTGGTCAATAGTCTTTTGAACACACGAAAACCCTGAACAATAATCCTGGGTCTAAACTTATTTTCTTTGTTTCTCTCTAATAAATGTAAATAAAATATTTTCACATCGACTGCACTGGACGGGTTACCCGTTCTAATACACAGACTGATTTTAGCGAGTGTATTAATTGAATTGTGTAGTGAATGTGAAAGTGATGTATTAAATAATACCTCCCCCCGCTTGAACGAATTAATAAAAAATAAGACTTGTGATCGAGCAATATATAAATATATTAAAAACACTTTCGAAGAAATTTAGTGAAGATAATTACTAAACCCAATGATTTCAAGATTTTCAAGTTTCAAGTACCTAATATATGTCAATGACTAAACCAAATAAAGACTTGGCTAAAAGGTTCCAGCAACCAGGCCATTAAAAATAAATAAATAAATATTAAGGCCACCTCCGACGACGGTTCGAACGAGAGAGATGAGGCGACACGTGTATTTGCAGCTCACACGCCATACAATGGATGAATGACTGCTTAGCATGCGACTGTTTGCAGGTTACGCACAGTACCGTGACCCGCTTTCCTTATTTTTTCAGTCTATCTCAGATTTCGCATTGAACATAATGGGTAGTTTATGTTATCTGTTGAATGTATTACGATTCTTGTGGCCTAGTCGTGGTACAAACGCCAGCACATCAAACTACTACAATCTGTCAAATTTTCAACGTTATCACTGAAGCATAAGTTTCAAAGTTGATTGCGAAAAATTGACAGTTTCGGGTAGCTTGATGTACTGGCGTCTGTCCATTTGTGGTGTTGGATTATGGTCATGTTATTATTTATTTTGTTATACTACTACTACTACTCTAGTTTTTGGAATACCAACTCAAATAGCAATTTACCAATTTTCTCATTTTCATATTATTCAAATATTTGTTTAAGCTAAATGTCGTTTTTTTATGTTAAGGATTGCTCGCGTAACTCTATGCGTTGATATAATAGAACTTGTAACTTGGAATGAACGGGAGGTATTATCTAACTCCTAGGGTGACAAATATCTAGACATCTAAGTTCTACTTTAACTACCTATTTACATACAAGCGGTCATAAAAATATGTTCAAGAATGACTTAAATAAACATTAGTCATTGTTGTATGTCGGCATTTTGCAACTGACTGACTCACCCGTACCTGCGAAGGTCTGCCTTCTTATATGATGTTTTAAATTGAGGTTCGCAAATTTTCGACCGACAAAATGTCCTTTGTTTCATGAGAAATTTCGGGTCAATAATATCCCGATAATTACTGATTGTCATACTTTTTTAAAACACTTGTTCATTCTGTTATTTAAGGAGATTTGTCACCATGAGGAATCGTCTACTGACCCCTTTAACCCGTATCACACTATCACACTGATCACACTAATCCATACTAACCACACAAATATTATAAAGGCGAAAGTTTGTGAGTGTGTGTGTTTGTTTTTATGTTTGTTACTTCTTCACGCTCAAACGGCTGGACCAATTTTAATAAAGTTTTGTATGGAGGTAGCCTTTAAGCCCCATGTGGGGGCGAGACTATTAATTGCAATCAATCGGGTACAAATCCGGACTCCGAAATTCCATATATTATTATGGATGAATACACTTTGCCCCGACCTGGCAATCCAACCCAAGACCTCATGCTCAGAAGTAGCCCTTGCGACCATCTGCTATCAGCAAAACCAAGTAAAAAGAGGTATTCCTCGAAACGCATCAAAAGTATTACGCAAAAAAATTTAATATAAATTAAAATATAATTTTATTCCTCGAAATGCATCAACGATGAAACATTCAGAAGAGCATGAAGGATTTCTAATAAATGATATCGATAGACGTTTCATTTGGTGCATTTCAAAGTTGGTGCGTTTCGAGGAATACCCCAAAAAGAGGCTGGGATAGGCCTCTGAAAACCTGTTGTATTAAGAGTATCTCTAATTACACGTTAGCTGAGATTTAGCAATAGATTAAATTGTTTTTCAGCTATTGTTCTTCAATTAATTATTAAAGACCTATCGTAAGCAGAACCTGCTGGCGCCAACTATTTCATAAACAATTCAACCGCGCTGACAGGCCAGACCTAATCGAAGTGCGTTAAATTTTTAATTATTCCTTGTATTATGTATATTATATAATATTATGTATCTTTTTGTCTTCAGGTAAGCATCGACCACAGTTTGACCTCTGTATGCTCCTAGGGTAAGCGTAGATGTACGTAGTGCATGCGTGAATTTAGATTGATGTGGGACGCTGAGAAGATTTGTTGTTCGCCCAGATTTTGATTCATGTTGTAGTTATGGATGTTGGCAAAATTGCATGGTTGTTATTGTGACTGATTTGTAGGACCCAAATTTGTTGGAATAAGGTAGGTGTGTCCTATTGTGGGTAATGAAGATATACAGGTGTTAATATAAAATGCGAGGGTCCTGTTTCTCTGTAAAATTCAACATAGAAGCAGGTAAGTCCAAAAAAGCTATAGTTTGCAAGAACTGCAATCCGAGTAATATTTGATTTAGACTCTGAATTTATTATTAGTTTGTTTGTAGAAATTGAGTGAAGGGCGGCAGAGTTCTATGAAATATATCGTGCGGTAAGTTACCGGATAGGGATTTATGTTCGACAGTAGTTAGAATTGACTTGTTGCTTGTTGTTGAATAGTATATTATTATTATAGATTCAACCACAGAGCACGGAGAAGCCCCGGCTGCTGTTATAGGCGGCTTTGACAACACTCTGGTTAAGCGAGTCACCGTTTACACGCACTAAGTCACAAGAGACGTATTAAGAGCGTTTACTCTGTACGGCATTTCATACAAACTTTCAAGCTCTTATTTTTCGAAATGAATGAACCGATTTTAATGAAACTTCATACGCATAAGCAGGATACAAAGGTCTAAAAGTTAGTTAAGAACATTTTCGAAATGTCTTATTCAAAAAAAGATAACTGGAAATCTCTCTTTCTATGGAAAATTTAAAATACGTCTAATTTGGCTGTAACACTATTTTTCGAAAATGTTCTTAACTAACTTTTTAGACCTTTGTATCCTGCTTATGCGTGTGAAGTTTCATTAAAATCGGTTCATTCATTTCGAAAAATAAGGCTTTGAAGAATTTTCTTTGAAAATTTTTTTGTTCTTAAGAATGACAGAAATTGTAGGCTGCACGCACTCAGCGCCATGAATTTTATTAGCTCTGCCACAATGATTTCAAAAGTAATATATAAGTCAATGCTCTGCCATCTCTAGACCGCCAGCCGACGCGGTGATACCGAACTAGAGAATACAATCCCGAGCATGTTTTTCAATCCCGGGCTTACGGGATTTTTGAAGCCTTTTCCCGGGATCACGGGCCTATCCCGGGATTAGACTATGTGGTTTCTAATTGGGCTAAAATTAAAAAAAAGAGTAATTAAAAAAAAATGTCTTTAATGTCTTTGCACAACACAAATCAGAATAAAAAAAGAATAAGAAAAGAAAAAACACAAACCAAAAAATACTATACTTTTGCAAGAAATTAAAAAACAGCACATAATAACTATTTAGAATTTCGAAAATATAATCGCAGAAATATCAAAGCATCCAATGTTTGACTTCCGAGCCTGCTTCGTAGTTTATTGCCAACATAAGCAGCAGCTGAAAACGCTCGTTCAGGTTCCCGGGATTTTCGGGGCCAGAAAACGGTCGGGATCCCGGGACCCCGGGACCCCGAGATAAGGGATCCCGGGATTGTATTCTCTAACTGTACCTGTGTAGTAAATAGTGGGTACCTACGTATTGTACGAGTTGCTTTTTGTCGTAATGTATTAAAATAATCTAGGCAAGGTTATTTTCAAAGCGCAACGGACTACGGAATACAAACTAGACTTGTTTGTGGCAATCCCGAAAATCCCGAGATTAGCCAAGTACAGTCCCGGGATTTTCGGGGCCAGAAAACGGTCGGGATCCCGGGACCCCGAGATAAGGGATCCCGGGATTGTATTCTCTATACCGAACGCTATGGATTAAACCTTCTTTAGAAAATATTGCGGAATTCTAAAAGGATTCGTAATTTATTTGTTGATTTACTCGTTTTTTATAAGTGATGAAAGCAGTCTTTATAAAAAACTGGCCAAATGCGAGTCAGACTCGCACACGAAGGGCTCCGTACCACAAGGCATAAAACACCGAAATAATGTTATTTTTTATAGGTAACCCTTTAAATTTTAACTTTATTTTATTTTTATTATTTGTTGATAGAGCGGCAACAGAAATACATCATCTGTAAAAAAATCAATTGTCTAGCTATCACGGTTCATGAGATACAGCCTGGTGACAGACGGACATTGGAGCCTTTGTAATAGGGTCCCGTTTTTACCCTTTGGGTACGGAACCCTAAAAACGAATAACTTCCTGGTACGAAATCGAAGACTTGCTATAAATTTATCTGTAATATAATATCCGTTTACGTTATGACGTACCTAGTGTTAGTTTGTTAGTTTTACAGTCTAAAACAAAAAGATTGACGTCATCTTGACCTCTGCTTTAACCACTACCTATCCGAATCCAAAGAGATTAGATTTTAATCCAAAAAAAACTGCTGCATATATTATTAATTTAAGTATAAAAAAATTGCTAGGTACCTATTTATGAATTTATTCAAATTCAGTAAAAACGCGAGAATATCGGTCACCTTTATATGTATTCAAATCAGTGAGCCGTCGAGAATGACACCTAACATGATATTTGCAAACCGATCACAAAGCAATAATTACTTTAGCCAATATATGCTGGCTGGAACTCTTTAATTGACATGACATCCAACCTACTTTCGATCTTATTTTCTTTTGGACAGGGTTGAAGTTTGCCTGCGTCTAGTTTGACAGTTAATCGTGAGTACAAGAATGCATTTTAAAAAGTTTGCATAGTGTTGCGCTGACCTTGTCGGTTCGTCATGCAGTTTTGATAGTACCAACGGTATATGACTAACGGATGACCATGAAACACTTATCTTGTTTTTAAGTTACGTCTCTGATACAAATGCAATAAACATTGTTATTTTTAGCTAGAAACTGCTGAATCCAAACAGAAATCGTTTTTGAAAACGGCTACCAAGATAGTTTAATGATTATAATACGGAGTATTTGATAACATCAAAATTATCTAACGGCTAATCTTTAATAAACGATTACGAAAACAATTTTTTTTAGTGAATTTGCAAATTAGACTCTCTTTCGAACCTACTCACGTTCACTATACGTTCTTACTACTTTAAAAATTATTAAAAGAAAAATCTAAATTCTCTTCACGTTCGTGTCAATCATAAAGATAGCGCTCGATGTATATTGTGCTTTTATATTTACAAAGACGCGCTGAGATACGCGTGGGATCGCGCCGGTACGAGGATATCCCGTTCGGTTCCAGCCAACTTCCTATATCTCAGAGCGCAATCTGCAATTGATCTTCAACTATCACTTCACTTCAACTATTCATAATATATTTACTCAAATAATACTAATCGATTTCAGGTGACATGACGCAGCACAATAAACGCAAAAAATAATTAGATTTAATTGAACAACACGAAATCAAAATCAAGAATATTCTAAAACACTATAGTGGCCTGCATCCAAGTATCCAGAAAACAGAAGATGCTTTACATTTCTTCCTCTGCCATAGTCTATTGTTTTAGAACAAGAGTCTCTGTGGATTTTGAAGGTGTATTGTGGGTAGAGTTCGCTGACGCAGTGCAGTTCCACATGACCAGCGTACTCTCCGTCCGTCGACATCAATCTTCTATAGTCATGAGCAGTATACATATGGAACCCGTAAGATCGGTCGCCGATGATAAAATCCTTATACCGATGCCAATGTTCCACTATTCTCTCTACTACACTAAGACGAATCTCTCGATGCCGGTCTTGGGTTCCGTAGAGGCTGTAGGAAACGGAACGGAACAAACAGTTGCCATCCCCCCGAATAGGTATCACTCTTCGAGCCATTCTCTTCCTCCTTCGTCTTTTAGGCGAATTTCTTCTCGACTTTTTCCGGTCGATCCTCCGGTATCGGTATCGACTCATTGGTGTTACGGCACATCACTAGTCGGGTTGACAAAAATGGCGGATGCTAATATTGTTTGCGAACTTTTGGGGCCTTCTTGAGTAACGATTAATAGCGAGCAAATGAGTTATTATTATAGTAAAGTATATTTTTTTAAAATAGAAATATTACTTTTAAAATTTCGCGGCCATATTGAAATCAAAACGCGGATCATCTAATTATGACAGATTTCTTATTTATTTCCTTTTTATGATGACGTTGTTTACGGACAGTCTTCCGTAATGATTAATATTATGACAGAATCAAAACTGATTCATAATATACGTCATAGTTGAAAAATGTCAAAGGAAATCGCGCCAACTTTGACAAAGGAGGAACATGTCACTACGAATTATTGAGGCGAGTTTATAAAAGTATTTTGAATTAATTTACAAATTCTTTGTTAGAAAGTACAAAGAGGAAATTACCAGTTACCTTCCATTTAAGTAAGAACTCTACATAATATGTAATTAGTTACTGAAAAATAAAAAAATACGAATGTCTAGATTCCTCATCCATTTCTCATCCTGGTGTTTTATTTTGCTGCAAGGCTCTATCTTACCAGCAGTGAATACAATTATAGTATTCACTGCTGGCCTGGCATTGTCATAATGATCACGCTCTCGAGGCAAGTGAGTGACCGCTGTTTGTAGTCTTCGGAAGGACGCAGCCGTCCATTCACCTGACATATCCCCTTTAGTAGCATGTTATGACACCCAAGGGAGGGAAAGGGATTGCTTGTTTTACTTTGCCATCGTCAGTTACGTAGCAAGTTTCATATTCCACGCGGTCTGAAATGACTGCCGTCTGACCTGTATATTCTCAAGGGATGCTAACCTCATTCATTAAGACTGATCCTCTTATGGCCACTTCGGCAAGACTCGACAATATTCGGTGTTCTTCGGCTTTTCAAAACGTATTATAAAAGAGTGTAAGAGACCAAAATGGAATATTTAAATTAGTGGTATTGATTTAATTGACGCGCGCGTTATAAAAACAAAGGTTGCTTCGATGTATTGATCTGGAGTCGTTAAATATGAGAACTTGTCTCGAATCACGGAACAGAATCAATAAATTATTTTCTCCCACAGCCAACTTACGTAGGTACCTACATCAGAAAGGTTGACCTTCAAACGACATTAACATAGAAATAAGTTATTGTAACTCTTATAATAATCGTGCTAGCCTTTCATTACGTATTAGGTTCCTTCTATAATAAAAACTTGATTTAAATGAAAAAAATATGGGACCATATTATTATAATGGATTGGCGTCCATTGTGCGCGACGGCTCCTATTATTTAATGGGACATTAAAAGCGACATAAGTATCTAAACCATTTGAAGCAGACGGCGCGTGTGAATGAACTCAGCTACTCAATGTCATTCGCGAAACTGATCAATACGGATTGACAGTGACCTACCGAATAGTGATCGTGTTTTCGGCAGACTTCGGCATCTTTCGGCTCGCCAAACTCCCACGAATACAAGTTTGTAGTATTTTTTTAACGTGCTCTGGAAGGTCGGGGAGGTTCGGGCAGTCAAGCTCACCCGAACTAAAGTTTACTTATTTAATTAGTTCGTAAACTAGTACATTAAAGTAGGCGTGTGTGGGTAAATGTATTGGAATTTATAGCGCACTCTATTGCGAGAATGTGCGTAATAGTAGATTGATTACGACATAAAGCTGGGAAAATATTTATTTTGAGACAAGGAGGTTGAATTTTATGGAAATAGCGTCTGTGCTAAACATTTACAAAGAAAACTTGCTTAATGAGATTTTGCCGGGTCGGCGCAGAGACTCAAGTGGCTGAGCTGGTTTCTCCCCGCAGGAAGTATGTAGGTACCTAATATTTTCGGTGTTCTCAAGCGCGTGAGATTGCCTGTCAGGTAATTCTTTCCAGTTTCGGTAAGCACATACGCAGATAAAATATATACAGACAGAAAGAACTGCACAATCTGGGAGTTTTGCGACAGTTTCAATGCAGTTATGTCAACTGTCCGAAAATTGCATCCAAACAGCTATTTTGTACCAGCTGGCAGTCCAAATGTCATCTGTTGTCCTCCCACAGGAAAGTTCAATTATCGAAGCATTCGATTTAATTCAATTCGTTGAATTCCCAATCCGATGTCACGTCATACGCTGTGATAACTGGCTATGTGGGTAAGCCAATATCAACGCCACTTGCCTTGTGTAGCTAATCAGGCCAATTTCTCTTGATCAAAACCGTACCTATATTTCCCCAAATGATGCCTGATATCGACGAAAAAAAAAAACTCGTAAAGCGCGTCTAGGTAACAAATTACCACAGATATACACGCTATACCAAAAATAATGATGAGTAGTCCGTAGTCCCCAAACCGGTACGAATCTCCCATCTCTCTCTGCCTCATTCGATCAGAAAGGAATGGAGCACATCGAGCAGTCCTACGCTTTCGGGTAAACGATGAGGTAACGTCTGGTAATATTTACCATTCGTTCCCATGATGGTTTGTGGTCTTGATAGTGTTTGTAAAGTGGGGTAAGCAGAATTTTAGGTCAATTATGACGTTAATGGTTGAAGGATAATTGATTTGGAAATGCTTAAATGGAGGTACTTTGGTCTTCAGGGAACACGGAGCTTAAAATATCCATATATTTTAAGCTCCGTTTTCCGATGGAAAAAGACATTTGTTGTGAGAATTTCACAATAAAAAATCCAAAACTCAAGGTTCTTTCTTAAGATTCTATGAGCATCACAGCAATCCTCGCGACCACAGTTTCAATAAACAGTAGTGTAACTCCATACAACAGATTATCTTTACGTGTACAACTCGCGATGACAACACAATCGTTCTAAAGGCATTCCACACGGTATGACTCACCGCTGCTAAATATTTATGTATTTCATCCGTTGGCATGTCTTGATAAAAACTTTGAATCGTGTTGGAAAAAAAACACAGGTTGTTATAGTCCGTTGAGTTTTAAATTCAAATATTAAGGGGGAAGCGCTAAAGTAGCCCGCGAAATTCAAATTTTCTTACGTTTTTTGCAATTTGCTGATCAGTATTAAGTTGTACGTCCATTAATATAATATGATTCGCGGCCGTAAGAAATATGTATTTACAGAATTATAATCATTAAAATCATCAACACAACTCTCTATGACCACGTAAGTCCAAAGAATGATGATTTCATGAAACAGTTATTCTTTGGACTTACGTGGTCTTAGTGAGTTGTGTTGATGACTTTAATTATTATAATTCTGTAAATACATATTTGTTACGGCCGCGAATCATATATAATATGTGAATACAATGCACCTAAAATAAAATGACTATACCACAATAGGTAAAAGAATTAAAAATGAAACCATGACATATAAATTATTAATTATCTGATAGATACATGGTGCTCACACATTTACAAACATGGTAGAAGTAAACGATTTTCATTTAAATAAAATTACAAGTAATAAGTCAGGGTGTGAGTTAAAGTAGTTACAGAATGTAAATCAATGTAAAAAAAAGAATAAATTTACAATTAAATTAGCAACCAGTTTGATTTTGTGTAGACTCTAGATTGTCCTATGGAGCAGGACCAGCATGTTTCCAAGCGTTCTTATCTTGGATATAATCTTCTAATTTATAGTATGCTTGTTTACAAAGTGTACGTTTAATGTGAGTTCTTTCATTTAATTGCAATATATCACAAGGTATTTTATTGTAACATTTAACAAGTACCCCATAAAATATGTGTGTACCTTGGCTAATCTGAAAAATGGTTGATGTATTTTATCTTTGTTTCTAGTATTGTTATACGATGTTCAACTTATAGTTCACCTCGCAGGGCGAGCCTACTTATTGCCAATAAAATTATCTGCCATACGATAGCTACCTAATTCCTATTTCATAGTTCGGGTATTTTCAATTTCGCTAACAAATTGCCTTTAATTACTTAATTGTTTTTTTTTTTTTATGACGGCTTCGTATTTCAAAAAGAAATCCCTCGCTACACTCAATTCTCGACCAAAATCAATATTTAGCCTAAAAAAATCTGAAGCTCCCAATCTACGCGCAGTGTGCCGTAGAATTCACAATCAGACCACCCCTATTTGCCAAAAGGCGTTCCAATTTCCAATGTCACTTTGTCTATAGAACCTGAAGTTCTATTGGTGACGGAATATAAGAGTTTCGCTTCGTAAGGCCGCCGCGCCGCGTCGCGCCGGTCCAATTGCCGGGGCGAACAAATTTTAATGTTTGTATCACTGTGGATACCTGACATGTCTAGAGATGCAATATGGAGCTGACCTGGTTCTAAAGTAATCCTTTGATTGAAATAGTTGCTAAACCGTTGCAATGATCCTTTTATTAATAGTTCCATAGGTTCAACGCTTGCTAAATAAATGGTAGGTAGTAGGGCTTTCAATACCGGTATTCCGGGATCCCGTAATACCGTGATCACGGATTTTATTTTGGCCTTTTACAATACCGGTATTGACGCCCCAATACCGTGATTACGGTATTACAAACATTAGATCTGAAAATTATGTGATCTTATTCTCCCACTTATTTTCTTCAGCGCAAGCGTCGCGCTGTTATCTTAAGCTCACCCTCCCGCACCCCGCCTGAGACAATGCCCGAAATCAAGCTGTATTTATGTGTCGTTTTTGTTATTGTCACTATTGTCAGTCAGTTTCGCAAAGGCGACGGGATAACGCGTCTATAATTACTTTTACATTTTTTTACTGTTTTTCAGAAATTGTTATTAACGCTTGATTTATTTTGTTACTTGTTTAATTTTAGATTTTGGTTGTTTTTTTATTACATAATTATTAATAATGTTACTAAAATGATTGCTAGCTACTTAGCTAGTTAAGCTGTACTTAACTTACTTGCATTTCTACAAATAATGATACCTATGTTGATTCTTGATTTTTTTTCTTGTTTAGTTTTAGATTTTTTGATTGTTTTTTTTATAACTGAATTATTAAGAATGTTACTAAAATGATTACCAAATGATTGCTACTAGCTAGTTAAGGTATGCTTTACTTACTTACATTTCTACAAATAATGATATCTATATTGATTTTTATATGAGACATGATGACATTTAGGTAATAATAAGAAATATAATATTTTTTTTATATTGTGCAAACAAACTCTATGTGAAATGCCTTCCTGCAAAAAGAGTAGATTCAGTTTAAGTTTTCATTATGTTCCTAATTCCTAGTCCTACCTAAATAATCAACCAATACCTACCAAATTATTATAAAAGAATTAAGAAAGCTATGTACATAACGTATTTATTTTAGTATTTTCAATAAAATAATAAGAACAATACTGATTTGAAAATACAAAAAGGCGTATTTTATAGGTTTTATTAATGTCCTAATTGAACTTGCGTTCAATACCGGACAACCGGTATTGATACCGGGATCACGGTATTGACTTTTTCAATACCGGTATTGATACCGGTATTGAAAAAATCCGGTATTTGAAAGCCCTAGTAGGTAGGTAAATGAAATAATTTTGAGAATGATGTTCATGAAAAATAGAAAATTACTTTTCGCGAAAACCAAGTCTTTTTGCCGAGTCTGCCGACAGCATTGCGTCTTCTCATTCATACGTTATTTTCTAGGTACTTATTATAAATTATTTATATCTATTACCGCTCCGAACCACTTTTAAAATCACACTGCTCCAAATTGACAGCCATTAAACCCCTCAATTTCTGCCGACCTCAAATCTAGTCGCTCGCGAGTTTTTTCAAAGTGAAAGTATGTATAACCAAATAACCGGTATGAATCGTCATCTATTTGTTTGAAGGTCATTGGCATTGCGTAACGCTGTCAAGTGTGTGTTGTGTGTTGTTATCTCGACTCATTATGACACACTGTGTGTCTCTATGTTCGGCTGGGCACAGAACTGTCGCCCTTTATGCGGTTTGTTGCTCCCGAACTGTAATTGGCCTCGTTTTAGCGTTTTGAAAGCTTATTTTTAGGCTAAGCGGACCGGCTGAGTTTTCAATCGGCTTTATCTACTTTATATATAATTTCCAAACTTGCAATTGGTTTTTGCGTAAGTAACTTTATATTTAAAAATATGTATTTATGTTCTCAATTTTCATAATTACTTCTACTGTTTGTTTTTGCATCACCCAAAGGTTGACAGGTTTAGAAAATGCTTATGGCAGTAAGTCCGCCTCTGTTCATTTGTGTGCTAATATAATAAATAATTATAAAACTGGGTCCTGTGCCATTTGGCAAGGGAACTAAATCCCTTCTAATCGGTTGTCGAACCCCTTTTGATTTAATGTTTTGACCAACCACAACATCTATAGCAAGAGAATTCACAGGAAACTGTGAGACTACTAGTTCAGCAAGCGTTAGCAATCTCGCAACCGCCTAATGAGATCCTGAGGTCCCTTTGACCGTTCGTTCGAATCCTAATCTTCCCATGCATTTATTGCTTCAATAATCTCAGAAATTCCCTTGAAAATAATTTGCTTGTATATTAAAGAAAAAACACAATAAGAACAAGTACATATACCTACAGTATGTATACTCGTATGTACTAGTTCTGTTTGTGTTTTCTTCTTTGCGTCATATTTACCTCAAATATTTTCCTTCTCTACCTGTAATTGGGATAGAAAATAGATAGTATTATTGTAATTTGAAACTAAACAAGTATTGAGTTACAGGTTAAGCAAACTTGACTTTAACGCAACTGGACTTGTCGTGGACCGTACGTCAGGTGTAGTTGTTAACGTTAAGTTTGACGTGTTCTATCGAGTTTCATGTCTGGCACGTTGATGACGTTAACCTGTAAGCCTATAGTGACGGTTTGAAGTGAATGTGTAACTAAACTCGGAGTTATAACGACGCTAATAAATAACATCGCAGGCGAGCCTCTCCAGGGTAATCTAAGCTAACTAGGCGGATAACCTGTCATAATGCCTATTCCGCTGGTATGAGCTGTACAACGACCCTGTCAAAATTTGCGATGGCTGAGTCGGGTTCATTTACCTATAGTTTCAGCGTTTTCTTTTGATAGCTAGTGGATCATCATCAACCAAGGTAAGTGTGGTTTATGTGACACCATGTAGTTACGTAGACATTCATCCTGAATCCACGGAGGGTTCCTTCGTCAATCAATCAATCAACTCAGCCCATCGCAGTCCACTGCTGGACATAAGCCTCCCCCAGATTGCGCCACAACACCCTGTCCTTCCGCATCCAGTCTACCCATCTTCTTTAGGTCGTCCGTTCATCTAGCTGGAGCTGGGGGGTGTACCACACTACGCTTACCGATACGCGGTCTTCACTCCAGGACTCATCTGATCCACCGACCATCGGTCCTTCGACAAACATGGCCAACCCACTACCACTTCAGTATGCTTACTGCTGCAAGCTATGTCGGTAACGGTTCTTTCCCGGATAATTTCATTCCTGATTTTATCCTTCAGGGTACATCAAATATGAATTATGAAGTTATACAAATTTTCAATATTTATGACAAAGGACCGAGAGGAAGGTTGTTTCTAACCCATCTCCTTGTAACCCTATGTAGATACATGGTAATTAAAAAAAAAACTGCAATACCGACACGGTAAAATGTATAGAACAGCATTTTTTATCAAAATAACCATCTAAATTAAATCTAAGGTTCAGCATCATAGTGCTGAATTCATGGTTAGATACAGTTTGCGTTTCGATGTCCTTATTTTTGTTGCCGACTATCCTTCAGGAATAAAAACAAGAAAAAGCGGATCAAACCGGAATGAGAAAGTTTATAGTAGATGAAAACAGAAGACGAACGAGCAGCGGATCGATGAGGAGGGGGGTTGGAGGGGGGTTCGGGGATCAGACCGGAATAACTCCTGTATAGTTAGTTGGTAACCCTGCCCACCCCCGAAAGCGATAATGTGGTTTATAAACTTAGACTGGGCTGGTTTCCACCAAACCAGAGAAAATGTCTCGATTCTCGATTCAAACAAATATTTGTTTGAATCGAGAATCCCTTTCCGCTTTTCTTGGAAATATGGTTAAAAAATAAACATTAATCGTATTCGAAAAACGTTATTCATTTGTATTACTAGGTATCCACTGACCTTTATCATACAAGTACGATGGACTAACGATACTCTACGATACGACAGTTGTTTTTCGTGCCGATTCAAAGCGCCCCCGCTCGAGGTCCTCAGTAACTAAAATTGCCACTTTCTTTCAAATCGACGTTGAATTGTTAGGTTCGTCTCTGATGATTTAGTCTATCAGTCAGTCACGGAAAAATACTTTTTTTGTGTATTTTTTTGTATACTACGTGATATTTAGAAATATTTTATTATGAATGCATGCGCATTTTGTAAAACTCGCTATAAAAAAGGCAGCGGAATAACCTTTCACAAGTAAGTGAATTTCATGACTATAAATGTTTCGATTGCTTGTGTGAGCATTTTTAATACTATTTTATATTTAGAATAAATGTTATCATTAATATCTCAACATATTTAAGTGTAATTAGGGCTCAGTTTTCACATAAATATTGAATTCAATAATTTGAATAGGGTTGTTAATGTTCTATGTCGATAATGTGTCGATAATTTTCTTCAGACAGTTTAAATAATTTTAAATTTAGGTCTTTCATGTAGAAATTTACAATCGCCAGAAATTTCTGCAATTTGATTAGCTAAAACAATTTAGCAAATACTAGTTTCTAATTTCAAAATATAAATAATATATGTAATGTGTACTTATTTCCGAAGTAAAGACCTAACATCGAAATAAAACTTGCCATCTACAAATGTACTATACTTTAGTCATTTTTACTTTAATAAACACTTAATTTCAGATTTCCCACCAACTCAACTAAGCAGGGCTGAAAAACATGAAAATGGAAAATTGGAGTCCTAAATCTAATTATCATCTTTGTAGTAAAACATTTCACTGCGTTCCGTTAAAAGGCTCCTGCAAACAGGCGCGATTCGCGTCGCGCGTCGCGCCTGTTTGAAGGAGCCTAAATACGCTACACGTACGCTCTTCTCCATACGAACACTACCTTTTGGAAGACTAGAATCAATTCTATGTTATTGTATTTTTTGACGTTCAAAAGTGACATTTGAAATAAATTATTTGAGTTTGAGTTTGTTATTTTTTGTTTTAATTTTTTCACACTATTTAAATACCCAATAATGAAAATGTTATCACTCTCCTTTCCGCTAGTAATTACTACATGATAAGGTAATGTTACACAGTTCACTTTTGGCATTCAATTTGAGTGAATTCCATTGAATTTGTATGGACGCTATTTTTTGAATGGTTAACTGTTTTGTTTACATGGTTCAATTCATCCACCATGTCCAAGAGAAGTATCACTATTTTTGGGGTAAGTAATTGATTTTAATTAGGTGCTACCTTACAGAATCAGAAAATACATTAATTCGCTGCCTCATTGGTGCAGTGGTCGCAAGTTACTGCTGAGCGTGAGGTCCTGGGTTCAATTCCCGGGTCGTGCAGTGTCATTGGGTTTTTCCATCTCGAATTTCTCAGTAACGGCCGGAAATCTGATTGGCCATAGGATCGCCCTCTATTACATGGGACTTAAACCATAACTGGCGAAACGTGGATGTACTATGGGTACGTCTCTGCCTAACAAGCTACTACAATCTGTCAAATGTCTTTAATAGATTTTCAACTTTATTGCGACAGCATAAGGTTCAAGGTCGATTGGGAAAATTTGACAGTTTCGGGTAGCTTGATGTGCTGGCGAATTCGCGCAATTTTAACAACACAGTTGCAGTGTAAAATATGAGGATTCACCTCTGTGACGAAAATCATTCCTATTTATCTACAACGATCATTTAATTTTCACCCCCAATTAAACGGTTCCGAATTCACCCCGCGGCCGTTTAATTCGGATAAAATGTAAAGGCTCCTACAAACAGGCGCGACACGCGATATATTCGCGCGACTTGCGGTGTCTTTGTGTCGCGTGTCGTGTCGCGCCTGTTTGAAGGAGCCTTAACAAAGGATTTCATTGTCCACCGGTAACTCCGCCCATTCGTAAACTTTTTATTTCTGATGCAGTTTTTTAACATGTGCAAATATTGAATAATGGACAATATTGGAGTCTGGAAAATTGAGAGATTAAGGTAGGTAGGTAATTACCGTAATAATCATCTTTTTGATGAGACAGATTATAGAATTAATCACGTTAAAAGTATATTGCCTAGCATAATCAGCCTAAAATGTTCCCACTGCCGGGACACAGGCCTCCTCTGTGAGGAATGGGCCATAAGCCACCACACCGTGTATTGCCTATTAAGGCTCCTACTAACAGGTGCGACACGCGATATAATCGCACGGGACACAAAGGCACCGCTCGTTGCGCGACTTGCGGGGCCTTTGTGTCGCGTGTCGTGTCGCGCCTGTTTGAAAGAGCCTTTAAGGATTAACTTTTCTTTTTTTTTGTAGGTATTCTTAAGCCTGAAATAGGAGTAAATATAATAATAATATGAGACCAGAGACCCGTAGCACAGGTTTTACTTAATATGAGCTCCCATCTTCAAACTTTTTCCAAAGTAAACTGTGTACATATTTTGTTACTTGCGGAAAATAAGTAGAAATAAAATAATTAGAAGAGCCATCGAGGCTCTTGGGAAATATGAAAGCCCACATTTTAGTATCCAATAGCAGTAGGTATCCTCATTTTATGGATGCGTATCTACTCTGTCCGTAACTACCTTCGTAGTTCCTATAGAAGGTTCTAAAATAAGGGTCATAGACACGACATGCCGAAACATTTCAAAAGTACGCTTTTGAAATGTGTCGCTTCACGCCTGTCTCCCGCAGACAGGCGTGAAGCGACTGTTACGACGCGAGTTAAAAACGGCCTTGAAAAAAAAAGATTTAACTTTGACATTGACAGTATAAAAAAAACCGGTCAAGTGCGAGTGCGGACTCGCGCACCGAGGGTCCCTACAAATTTGTAAGTATATAAATAGTTAATCACGGGAAAAAACAATTTTTTTTTTTTGTTATGTTACTACAAATTGAAGGATTTCGGATTTTTTCCTTTAGGTACTTGTGATACATGACATTGCTTCATGCCAAATTTCATATTATTCTATCTCAACGGGAAGCACCCTTATAGGTTTTGATTTCAGAACATAAACGCCCGTATCTTTTGATTGCGTTGACTTCGATATTTGATTTTTTACTGTTTGTAAGGATTGCAGCCTGAGTATTTTATATTAATTTCAACTTGATAACTCAACGCGTTCCTGAGAAAAAGGGTCTTGACCGACAGACAGACAGATGGACAACTAAGTGATCTTATAAGGGTGACGTTTTTCCTTTTGTGTACGGAACCCTAAAAAAAACTCATTATGACCTCGCAAATTAAATTTCAAAAATGTCCTCGGAAAAGTGTTCCAATTTCCGTTGGTAACTGCATCGGACACGTGATGAGATTATCTCGAGCCACAGCTGCAGGCGGTGAAGACGACAGCGGCAAGAAACTCCGCCGTTACTCTTTTAATGTATTCATTAATTGTAATTGTGAAGAGGATGTACCTAGAATAAAATTACTATACTGGAGTAAATACAAACTATATAAAAATAAGCAAAGACAGATTTAATGATGTTGATACATGAACACCATAATTATAACCACCAACACAATTAATTTATCTGGAATTGCTTAAATAATTTCAACTCCAATATCCTATGTATATTTTAATCCAGGACATAGTCTAGCTCTCCATCAAACTACATCCAAATCCGTTTAGCCGATGAAGCGGGATTGAGTACCAAACTAACCAACCTCAGAAACACCTAAACTTTCTGAGAATCGTGTTAGTTTCGAAATTCTGGAAGCAATTAAGACCTAATTGCGTATCACACTATCAATCTCAATCTGAATCATTTTGAAGGATATTGCCTATCCATTGCTTCATATGTTCGAAAAATGTGTCTGCTCAACAGCGTAAATAACGCAATGTATGAATGTTGAACTGTCAAAGTAAAACCTATTGCAATTTATAGTGTGTTACGATATTACCCCGCTGCTGTTAGCCTTTTACCAGGCACTGAGCACACGTGGTTCGATAGAGCTCTGCGGATTACAGTGCGTGCCACGTAAGAAGAGACTTGACCCCGCCTCCCCCGCTCTTTCCGCCGCCCCTATGACGTCCGGTCCCGTCCCGCACTCAGACCTCATACCGCTAAAGATACCTAAAATCGTGTTCTGCGCATGTCAGACCACGTGGTGTGTCAAGTCTCTTCTTACGTGGCACGCACTGTACTCAGTATTTGCAATTTAATGTTGTTTGGTGCTACCTAACCTTTACAGCGGTGCTATTCTGTAAAAAGATCACTGTGATAACTTAGGTGAAGTGAGCTTAAAGTAAGCTGTCATTCCACCTGATGCTATGGATTGACACTCTTGACAACTCACTTTAAGCTCACTTCACCTAAGTATTCACGGTGATATTTTTACAGAATAGCAAAAAAAAGGAAATGTATGAAACTGCTTGTTATTCTTTAACGCAACAACAGATCGACGTGTTTTTAGAGTTCCGTACCAAAATGGTAAAACGGAACCCTTATGGTGAGACTCAGTCTGTCTGTCTGTCACAGCTAGGTATCACAAGAACTACTAATGGTATCAACTTGTAATGTAAAAAAAAACCATAGGCGTTCTAAGCGTCCAGAGTACAGCAAAAAGTAACAAAACAACAATCCAAAAATAAAATAATTAAAATTAAGCCGAGGCAGCTAAGTGATAAGGCGGATGAGTGAAACGTCGCGTGGATCAGCACTATTCAGCTCAACCGTTTTGTAGGGAGCTAAATGATCCAACACACACGTTTGAGTGAACATGACATACTATCAGCCGCCAGCGCACATTTAAGTCAATGAAAGACATATTACCCGGGAAATGGTAGCTCATAGAACTCACATCTGTGCTATGCAATTATACAATACAAAGGAAATAGAGTTTATACAATGAAAAGATAGTCCTACAAGTTAAGGCTCCTGCAAACAGGCGCGACGCGCGACGCGAATCGCGCGTGACTCAAAGGCACCGCTCGTTGCGCGACTTGCGGTGCCTTTGTGTCGCGTGTCGCGTCGCGCCTGTGTGTAACGAGCCTTTACACGGAGCTTACCTTTTGTTCACATCTTGAGAGAGAAAATCGTTGATAGCTACTTGCTTCCTCGTCGGTGGTGGGACTGGTGCCTTGGTAACACTGTGACCTAAAACCCTTCAAAGGGTTACAAACACGATTCTATAAACTTCGATACGTACAGTCTATTCTCCTCCATCACGCCACTTGCAGTAAAAATGTAAGGGCACTCTATTTATAACAGGAAACACGACGGCACGCCAAAACAGTAAGTTAGGTACTTACTGTTATGGCGTGCCGTCGTGTTTGAATAAATATGGGCCTACATTGACTAAGCCTTTTGCCGCCTTGATTAATCAGCGTATTTGTCTCTCTGCAACTATTTACAGAACCTTCGAGATAATCCTCTGGGTCACGCTATGTTTGTGGCTTTTCAGACCTTTTTTCTAATTAGTTCGAACTATCCTACATAGAGATTTCAGACGTTTTTCTAATCACTATAGAAAGGTCGAAACATGGAAAATAAATAGGGTGGCGGGGGGCATCGACGCGCAAACTATTACCGTGAAATCAACCCATGTTTCTAGACCCCTAGGGTAGAAATTTTTCGTCGGCTATATAAAAAAAAACTGCTGTTTCATAAAAAAGTGCAATACCCACGCGGTCAAAACGTACTAAACAGCATTTTTTTTTTAATAACTTGCAGAAATTTTAACCCACTTTAACGCATACAGAATCATGTACAGACGGACCAGCACATCAAGCTACTACAATCTGTCTTTCTTTAATAGATTTTCAACTTTATCGCTAAAGCATAAGGTTCAAGTTTATTGGGAAAATTTGACAGTTTCGGGTAGGTTGATGTGCTGCATATAATATATGTAATGTAATGGTAAGAGGTTTTGCGTCAAGGTCCCTGCCACCTTGTATTATTTTAGCAGATTTAAATAGATCTAGGCTCTTATTTTCTTGTTCACTTTCACAGCAAAAGAAAGAAAGAAAACTTGTTTTACTGAACAACAAGCTACTTTTCTAAGCTGTCGACAAGCTTCCATCACGCTTCCCAGTATGTCGTGTCTAAAAAGAAAACGCGCGTTTGGAACGTTTCGTTAGGGAACAATGCAAAGACGGAGTGGTCAGTGTGGGGGTGCTTCAGTTGGGTACATGTCAGCTTTATAGACACTGCAGTGATGTGTCTTTGCTTTGAAATGCTTGAACACTTTTTTTATAATTGAGCGTCTTTTGACTTAGGTATCGCTTTTTCTCACTGGGGTTAACCCACAAATGGGTTAGGTTAGAAGATTTAGAACAGTGACCAACCGCGCTACATCCAAGTTGTTTATTTTTAGAACTCCAAAATAGGAAATATTTGAGGTTCACAAATTGAGGCGCAATCATTGTACTTATTAGAGAGTGTAATATCTTTTTTATGTTCGCAAAATGTGATCAATTAGAGGTCCGATAAAATACATGTCTTAAAAATATTAGGTTACAGTAAAAACACTTTGGCGCCTTCTTTATCAATTACGATGAATGTGAATTAGCAAATCTGATATTCGAAATATGGTAAACCGACGTCTGAAACGAGCTTGATGTCAACTATGAACCTCGAATGTTACCCGGCTAAAGAGAGGGTTTAGAACTAAAAGTAGGTGTGTCCGTGGCATCACAGACGGCCCTATCAGAATACAAGCGCTGCGGTAGGTATTTAATTTTTACATATCACAGCATTAAGGCTCGTACACACAGGCGCGACGCGACACGCGACACAAAGGCACCGCAAGTCGCGCAACGAGCGGTGCCTTTGTGTCGCGTGCGATTCGCGTCGCGCGTCGCGCCTGTTTGCAGGAGCCTTTATGCTGAGAGTGAAAATGACTTTTTGGTCTCGCACAGGTCTTTTTTTGTATTCATGATTTTGTTAGATTTTTTTTATTGTTCTTATTTCCTGTGCGTGTGCAAAATAATATATTTTTCTTTCTTCACTACATAGTATAAAACAAAGTCGCTTTCTCTGTCCCTATGTCCCTATGTCCCTTTGTATGCTTAAATCTTTGAAACTACGCAACGGATTTTGATGCGTTTTTTTTTAATAGATAGAGTGATTCAAGAGGAAGGTTTATATGTATAATAACATCCATTAAATAGTGGAGAAGTACTGTTATTTTTGAGGTTTCTAATGTGATGTCGTAAATAATTACATTTTTTCCGCTTACATTGCAAACGCAGGCTGAACCCTACGAGTTTTATCAAAATAATGTACTAAGTATTGTACACATTGAAAAGGTCTACAGAAAAGTCCGTGATGGTATATGTCTATCTCTTATGGATAACCCACAATAACTTTTTTTTGTCATTTACTTTTTACGACAAATAATGGCTAATTTTCGAAGCGATTTTAACCAATACAGCATTAATCCTTAACCAATTAAATACCTTGAATACATTGTTCATTTAATATAGATCTATATGGCCCTTTACACCGTATGATTTAAGTGAAAATTTTCGAAGATATTACAGATTTAAAAATTGCGGGACGTAGCGTTTGCGGCGGTACCGGCCGGCCGCCCGGTGCGGCAAGAGCGTGCCTATAAAAAAGCCGGAGCGGGCCGCTATGTTTTTATATACCTACAACGTTCACAGTTTTTCTGTAGTGTATTTAGTATCAGCATTGCACCCGTGCGAAGCCGGGGCGGGTCGCTAGTTCTTTATAAAATAATAAATTATGGCGTCAAATATATTGGTCTTACAAAAATTGAATTGTATAGTCTAATTAGACAAGATGGCGGCTGGCCGCATAATTAACGTCCACTTAGGGACGTTATCTGCTAATTAGAACTTCGACGGACAGTCGGCATAGCGAGAGAATATGAGAATATCGTATGCATTTATTATAGGCAAGGCAAGGTAAAAATGTCATATAAGTTACACTTATCTCGTACTAAGAACGAACATAATGACGTCGCACAACGCTGGGTAGTCGGTCATCTGCCAAGAATTTCCGAGTAAGTATCGGGGTCGGCTTTCAGTCTAAACGGTTGCAGCTGACTGCCAGTATTTTACAAGGAGCGACTGTGTATCTGACTTCCACAAACCAGTTACTGGGTAACACAACCACTTCGTATGGGCGTATTTACTAAAACTGATCCATGAATACTTCAATTTCAGAATGGACTGCACTTTCAGGACTTTATTTTCAGCAAAAATTTTAACGTCAACCATTTTATAAATTCTACAATGGTAGCAATTAAAAAATGAATAAGTTAAATACTTGGTTATTATTTTGTACAGCTATTAAATTTTATTTTCGGAAAATATTTTCCATTGTATAAATCATTTCATAACGGAATTCGGAATTGGAACACAAATTTATCACACCACCTGCTCGCTCAAATTGCAAACCTAACCTAAAGCAAGTCATTTAAGTCCTAGGCTCTAGCCGGGCAATAATGTACCTACTGTATTTCATTATGACCCGCTGGTCATTAATGTGATTTGAATTTAGAACGTCAACTGAGAAAATCGTATGGAAACATTAACAAAAACAAAACAGGTCGACCAAAGAGTTCTCTAACTTCATAGGTTTCAGTCGACCAACAAAATAATACTTAGGTTGCTGTGGCGCGTATACCCCCGCGTTAGAATATTGGATTTCGGCTGACGCTCCATTTATGATATTATTTATTGTGTTTTTGATAAAAAAAGCATGAGATTAGATTGAAAAAATAAAAAAAACCCGATGGGCAGTAGGTACCAACTTATGTTATTTTAGTTCAATCTCAGATTTGATGCCCCCAACTGCATAAGACTGCTTGTAAAGTGGGCTAGTTTTGAATCTTAGTTGCAGTCGTGTTTTGATTTTGACATTTTATTTTTATTTGAATCGTTTTAGTGTGTTATACATTTGGAATCGTCTCCTCAAGCCCTTTATTTTGATACCCCACATAGTAATGGTACAATTTTTCTTTTCAAGACCTTACTTTGTTATCTTCTTAAATCCGCCATTTTGATTTTATAAAAACAAAACCTAGTCTTTGGCCTTCGCGCGACGTGAGCTGCTAAAGCATGCAGTTTTACCTGCATCCACATATATTATGTGACTGATACCGAAAGCGGGGTAAGAACAAGATGTCAGTCTCACGCGCACGAATAAGCACTTAATCAAATTCAATTGTCAGATCTCGTTGCCTTTTCACGTCCAATTCTATTCAATTATGCTCCTATAGATCATTCAATTGATGCAACTAGAATGTGTTCAGGATTTTAAAGTCGAGGTGCCTTTTATCATCAAGTCGAGGTAGGTAAGGCAGAAAGCAAACGCCCGCTCCGGACATCCAATTTTAAAGCGTAATTCGAACTTTAGCAAATAAACGAATTTCTCCGTTTTCGAGTCTTCAGGCAATGGATTTCGCAGACTGTTTGCAGAACTCAACCTACACAGATGTAGGTGCGAGCTTGGCAGGACATAGTCTAGTTTTAGCTCAAGTATTGATTGTTTGTTTGGGGAGCTAGATACTGAAATACGGTCTATATTTACTATGTTAAGTTCAAAGAAATTCACAATGTATTCACTCTTTTATGCCCAATTTTATTTTATTTTTAAAGTTCCAGTGAAAATCGGGACATAAATGCAATTTTGTTTTTAATCCAGGCCTGCGAGCCTAAAAAGGCCACTTTGGCAGAATCATAAAAGGATAACATTATGAATCATAAAGGACAGTTAACTGTTAAGGTAATCGTACCAAATCCCATTGGTGAAGGATTTTTCAGTTATTTTTTTTTGTGATTGCTAAAATACCAATCAATCCAATCCAAATCCAATCCCAATCTCTTTGATTATACAGGTACGTAGTGCAGCGAAAAGAAGAAAAACACGGACTGTCTTGGCCATATTATGATTGATAATGTTGTCCTTTTATGATTCTGCTAAAGTGGCCTTTTTAAGCCCTCTGGACAAAGCATCAGGCGTCCTATCAATAAAATGAACCAGATTTTTCTACAAAGTTTCACAAAAGATTAATGTCAAGTACTTAATTTTATTGATTTTCCCGGGATTGGCCCGCGCCGCAGCAGTGCAAGTATTTGTACATCGAAAGTAATTGGTGAATGAAAAAGAATAATATTTTATAACGTTAGGTATTAAATTCTCTTTATATTTTAATTTTTATTTCTGTTTGAGTATAGTTTTAAATGTTTTTGTTAGCATATTGGTGTGTACCCACTAGGCACTAGCTGACATATTATGGCTTATAATTTAATTCAATGGCCTGTGTTTCGTAATGCTAATTACCTTCCATACTATTGTATACAATCAAGTTCTTCTGACTGAACAGGCAGCTGTGTTGCTGGGGAGCTTTTTTCAGCCACTTCTTCGTCCCACCACTAGGAAGTGGTAAACAGCCGGCATTTTGAGGAACTGTCTTCAATTTTGGCGTTCAAAAAATGCTGATTTCTCAGCCTAGTTTGACCTTTGAGTTTGATTATCGAAACATCATTGATATGAGGTTTCGTTTTCCAATGTACCATTATTATTATCCTATTGTTCAAGTCCTGAACGAGGCACCGAATGCTTCACCATAGTTGAGATTCTACGTGAACATTCGTCGTACTTATAGGAGTTCTGATTAATAGAGACGAAGTTTAGCTTAGCAAAGTTGTAAACTGTAAGTTATACATGGCTGTGATTGCTTCGGAATTTAGTTTGAATTAATGCGGGTTTTGATGCAAATTCTAGCAAAAACTAAACTGGCTTTTCTACCGTGTGAGTTGTACAGCTGAATAAACTCAACTTGATAATATTCCTTTTTTGAAAGCATTCATTCATTTTTTTGAAGGTTTTATTTTTCTTTAGAAAGCTTACAGTCTAATATCGAGGTATATAATGTACAATTAGCGCATACACTTGCCATTTACAAGCTTTCACAAATTAAAAACTATATACCCAAAGTTAAAAGAAATAAAAAGATACACACAAAAATCAATACTAATATACTCTTAAATGCGAAAGTGTGGCAGTCTGTCTGTTACCTCTTCCCGCTTAAACCGCTGAACCGATTTATATGAAATTTGGCGTAGAGATAGATTGAATCCCGGGAAAGGACATACGATAGTTTTTATCCTGATATTCCCACGGGATCGACACTTATGCGGGTAAAACCGCGGGGCGTTAATAGTAAAATATAAAATGGAATCTTCTTAAACCAATCAAAACAAATTCTTACAAATGAATGAAAACAAAAATATTCTGGCATCTACTGAAGAGTTCCATTTCAATCTTCGAAGGTCTTCATCAGGCGTTTATCTCTTTAGCAAAACGAATCATTACTAACTTTAGAATCTGTGAGGTTTACCGTCTAAATTTCTAAAATATGAATAGCAAATTATCTTTCCGATAAGGTTAGGATTTTGCACTTACAAGATGTATCTAGGGCATTCTATACATATAAGGAATCGTCTTAAACGCATTCGGAAGGCAATTCCGAATTTGAGTACAGGTCATTGCGGCTGCCTCAGGTCAGACGTCTGAATTGGCCCTGCCTATTGGATTTGGTTGAGCACAGTTGAGTACCTAGGCTCAATTTGCTTATATTAATATTTGGACAATACTTGTGTGCAGTCAACATTTCATCAGCCCTACGAAGATCATAGGAAAATCTTGTCAGAAACGTGTTTCGTTATTTTTCTGAAATTATTCGAAGTATTTTAGTAAAATAACATATCAGAAAGAGCATGTTATTGCAATAAAATAAAATACATATATATGGGAACCTAGATATTCTGTAATCCAATCGGAATAAATACACACTACCTTATAAGAATATGTTTGATTTACAAATTATATTGGTATTACGTTTGTATGAACTGCGCATGCTCCGCCAGATCGAGTTAGAAACACCACGCTGCGGTCCATAACTCAAGTAGCGGATGCTGGAGAAAAAATAGCCAGGCTGAAGTGGGAGTGTTTAAAAAAAAAGCTAGACACGTCACGACACGTCACAACACACACAACACAACTAACATAATACTTACTACCTAGAACAAGTACTTAACTAAAGCGAAACATTTCTAAAAGCCGTATAAACATGCCTTAAATATACAAAGCTGATACAGCGCTGTATTTCGTTAATTCTTCAGCTCTGCTATATGCACCCCGCTTGTATAGTGTATTAGATAAAATCCGCTTTTGCGCTTGGCGGTGGCAAAACCAATACGACTCAATTTGCACTAAAAGCTATAACAGATCAGCGAGCACTTTAAAAGAATGGAAGTTGTAAATTCGCTGAAAAGCCTAGCAGATAGAACGGTTGCTGTGCGGTTACACTATTGTGTTTGGTGGGCCACCTTTGATGTATCTGTCGCAACTTGTATGATTCCGCGTTTTACAAACGGCGTCGTCCGTTTACGTTTACAAACGCTCGCTGTTTTACCTAACCAAACCGAACCTCGGGGTGCCCTTCGCTCGCTCTTGCATCTTATGTCGACATAGCCCCACTTGGTGGGGCTCCTATTCCTGTGTAAAAGGTTTAAAGTAACCTAAACAAACTTAACCTTGGGGTTCGGCATAGTGACCTAACCATTTTTTTTCTTGGAGAAATGCTTATGCATTCTGCACTACCACGGGGAGATAATGCAGTTATGTGGAATTCTAACCCGCTAAAACTCCACGGTGTCTTCCTCTGCCGCTTACGGCGGGAAAACGGGCACGCGTTAGCACTCATCCGTGAACCCGCCGCGGCTGTCCGTCACCGGACCCTCCTCTGGGGAGTACTACCCATCACCGGCGCACCAGAACACATAGCATACCTTGACCACCCCAGGGACCAAACCAGTACATGGGCGCCAGATGACCTCGTGTCTGGGCACCCTTGGTCCCCCTGCGACAGGTCAGGTCATTGGCCCCGCTGCCTGCAAATTTTCGGCCGCAGAGGATAGGGAGAGCGGCCCACGTCATACCAACACTCCTCCTCCCTGCGGCCCCACCGCGTCCACCATCAGACAACCTCGAGGTTCGGCATATTTTAAAACAGCTCGCTGTTTTTAAACGGACGACGTCGTTTGTAAAACGCGGCATAATACAAATTGCCTGCGATATATACAATGCCTGTGTTTTTGGAAGCGTAGAATAAATGAATAGTCTTCTACATCCAATGTTTCAGCAATAATCCGCCGTGTATTGTGAAAAATACGCCGTTCTTTTCGAGAAAAAATCGACAGAAAATGTACGACTTGTTTTTTTTTGTATTCAACGTTGATTGTTTTATTTTAACGATGTGTTTGAATGCTAAAAGCTTTTATACATCTTTTAATCATTTCAGCACCGAGCCATCTGAACACAGAAGCGCTAAAAGCAACATATTTGTGGAAATCAACGTTTAAATGGACATAATAATAAACGTAAAACGGGCAATAATATTTAATAGAAAATGTACTGCACTCGGAGGCCTCCAGCTTGCCGGCACCACGCGGTGGCAAATCAAAATCGGTACAACACTTCCAATAATTTAACGTGAAACTATCATCGGAAATCGGGAAATCACATGGTGCTTAATACACTTAGTGAACACCATTGACTCGACAGTTTAATTTAATTAACTGACAACATTACCTATCTATAATACTAGAATATTATTGTCCCTTTGCAGGGCAAAGCCCTTTTCTCATACAGAGCAGGCACGAATATTGATTACCACGCGTACACTACATAAAAAAACAGCTCACTGACATATCGGATAAAAATATACATTCAAACCGAGTACATCCCGAGGACAGCCGAACACATCCGAAGCGGGTAGTTTTTTAATCGTCTTATAAACAAAACACGCGCGGTGTCGCTTACGGTAACAGTGGCGCGAGTTCAATGGTTTTCCCATCTCAAAAAATGTCCAACGCGCCATACAAGTTTTCACTTCAAAAATCGAACGGCGGGAAAACAAATGAACAACTGATTTTGAAAAAAACAACATGTCATGCTTTATTACAATATTAATTTGAATTTGTAATTCTAAGGGCTGATTTTTCAATCATGTGATAACTTTATAGAATAATTTTAAAATGTTGACATTTATTTTATACAGAAACTGTCATTCGTCAATTTTATTCCTCGAATAAAAACTATATCAATCGATCTTTACAATAGCCAGTATCAAAAATTGGCAATTTATAAAATAATTTTAAAAAGTCGCATTAGTACGGACCATCACAACATCCTCATTCAATATCTAACCTAACTCTAGTCGATAATTATATTGATAACGTAATCTCATGCCGGTGACCCGAGGCATTAGACACCTGAGCGAGATGTCTGACACAAAGGCCAATCACGGAGATAAGCGATTGGATACCGTTTACTAACGTCCCAAAGTGGCTCTCCTGATTGGATGACCAATTGTTTCTGAATTGATCGAAGATGGAATTGATGGGAGATTGACATGTTAATTATAGATAGCAGTTTGACATAATAGCTTGATCCCTTGCAGCTAAAGGGGAAACGGGATATGTCCTTTGGACGCTAGAGCAAGCGAACTGCATTGAGTTAAGTAATAGAGCACGTATGAGTGGTAGTTTCCCTCAGAGCCGATTTTTTCTGCAAGTCGATGACTCTATTGGTGATGGGTTCATCTATTTAGGAATGGAACAAGCTACATAATACCTATTTTCATAAATGTCGTCACAAAAGAGGAAAATAAATAATTTTGTCCACTTTTTCAATTGCACTGTTCCACTGATAGATAGTTCCCAGAAAAATTCTTAGATGCTGTTTTTGCGTTATTTTTCAGATTGGATTTCATATTTATAATATGCTATGTTTGAATTGATATATCCATAATAACTAACAATAGTCATAATTCTACAATTTCTTTATACATATTTTTCCGAGCATTTATTAATCCTTTGGCAGAACTAGATTTAATTCTAATGAGCTTGCTTTAATTGTAATGAGTTCATGGCGGCGGCGTGGGGGCCAACCGTATGCCAACTTCATTTCATTTATTCCCCGATAATGTTTGCTTCCATTTCTGTTCTCTCTGGTAAAACTTTTAATATAAATGTAAAAGCGACTGTCCCGTGACTCAAGTCTAATAAAATTCTGAATTTTGCAAAGTGCTCCTGATATTGATTGGTCTTGTGGGATCGCTTTGCTATTGCGGTGGGGTCAAATGAAGGCTCCTACAAACAGGCGCGATACGCGATATAATCGCGCGCGACACAAAGGCACCGCTCGTTGCGCGCCTTGCGGTGCCTTTGTGTCGCGTGTCATGTCGCGCCTGTTTGAAGGAGCCTTGATGCGTGACCTACCTGCCAACGAAATAGACTCCTATTTTTAGGCTGGTTGTCATACGATTTTGTATAATAGATAATTTGTATTTCGCTGATTCATACCTAATATGATAGGGTAAGGTGCACACGCAACTTTTTTTTTTACTACTGATGAAAAATTTCTACGCTAGGGTCTAGACTCATGGGCAGAATGGTTAAAGTTTGCGCGTCGCTGTCTCTGCCATCCTATATATAAATTTTATATGTTTGTCTATGTACAATACACTCTACCAACTACTCTCACCACTCCATGGGGTTTAATTAAATCCCAGCTTGGCCACATAATAGTTATCTCATTATTTTGGATGTTAGTATAACAGACATTGACTAATTGGATTTACCGGAGTAATTATGGAGACGCCATCGGGTTAGGCCGCCACTAATTATACAAATTAGGGGCTGTTCATTTATTACGTAATAAGACAATTTTAACCACTTTCTTTCTTTTCCCCCCACCCCCTACGTAAGAAAAATAAGACTTAGACGAACCCCCTTCCCCCTTTTAATCTTACGTAAGATCATTATTTTTATCAATATTGCAAAGAAAAAATATCAAAAAAATGAAGAACTTAGAATTTTTGTGATCTTTACGTAAGAACAATCTAGACCCCTCCCACCCCCATGTAAGAAAAAATAAGACTTGTTCAGACCCCCTCCCCCCTTAAATCTTCTTACGTAATAAATGATCAGCCCCTTAACTAGTAATGCTGTGCTAGAGACCTAGACAGACCCATTGATGCTTGCTGTGATCCTAGTAAATCAATTAGACTAGGGCCCTAAATCATTATGACCACTTAACGATTCCTTACTCGAAACCACGTCAATTCCGCCAATCCTGCCAATCTCGCGTTCACTTCACGTGGTTTCGTTCATTGTGATATAGAGAATAAGGTCCTAGATTTAACAGGTGAGTAGCGGAATATATTCTGAACGTGAAAAGACATAAATCTATGTATTTGCTATGAAGTTCTAGAAAATAAAGTCATCATAGTTTTGAATGACTTAGTCGCGCCATGTAAAGTACTGGTAGTTAGCTGCTTTCGGTTAGACTGGAAGCCGACCCCAACATAGTTGGGAAAAGGCTAGGCAGATGATGAGTTGTGAATGACTACCGCGCAATAAAAAAGTTGGTCTAGATAATTTTAAATTTTCCGGAGCCACTTCCACAATTTATTTCAAATTCACGCTGCATTTCGTAGTCTACGCTAGATTTTTCAGGTGATAAACAAATATAGTTGGAATCGATCACTATTTTTTTTCCATCGTAAACTAGACTTAATATTATAAATTCGAAAATAACTGTCTATCTGTCTGTATGTTACCTTTTCATGCCTAAACCACTGAACGGATTTCGATAAAATTTGGTAGAGAAAAAGATTGCATCCCGTGGAAGGACATAGGATAGTTTTTATCGACATACCTTGCGGGCGAAGCAGCGGGCGGAAGCTTGTAATCTCATAAACTCCATCCACTTTACCCGGACCGCTGAATAACGATATTACTTCGCCTTAAGTGAGTTATATGTAGTTAAAGAGCAGCTGTTTCAAACGTTCGACGGGTTGCTTGATATAATTGAGAGTAAACTCGCGGGTGAGCTGCATCGGATAAAAATGTTAGCTAAAAGCCTTGTGATTGGATTTTCTAGTTAATGGAGATCGGGTAACATACTCTTCATGGCCTTATTTATTTAGTCATGTAGAAGCAAAGGTTTTTATGTACTAGATTCCAATCAATCTGCTTTAAAAACAGCATAAATGAATAACATATTATGGACTTTGAGTCCTTATACATTTTGCAATTTTCAGCAGTTTCATCATTTTTCTTCGCAAGCCGTTCTAATGGTATATCGTTGTAAGCGCTGCAGCGCTGATTTTCAGCAGTGTGTCGTTTTGGTGATTGGCATATCCTACTAGGGTCCATATTTTAGCAGACGGTGCGACAGGGCGATGAACTTTTTGACGGGGCTTGTGTCAGTCTTAATCGATTAATATTAGAGACGAGCTGACTGCTGAGATGTGTACAAATAGTTTTAGATTTTTTTTTGGATAATCAAACATTGTTGATTAACTTTTTCTTTATCCTGGAATGTTCAGAATGAAAGAAAACCCGCGGAATTTTCAGAACACGTCAGATTCAGATTCATTGATTTGCATAAACATGTGCAGATAATAGATGCTGATGATGCTTGTTATAGGTGTTACAAGGTATTTTTTGGCTCAACATGTTTGACCATGGTTGGTGTACAAATTAAGTCGAAATACAAAGATACAATACAAAGATTTCAAAATAAAAAATACATAGAATAATAATATAAATAAATACTAAATTTAAAAAATAGGTCAACAGTCATGCGATTCAAAATAAATAGAATAGATTTAGTCAGTATCTTCAGTGCGATTTATCATTTAAAAATTCATTAACATTATAATAGGCTTTTTCTGTCAGTACTTTTTAAATGTTTTTTTTTAAACTGGTCTGAATTTAATTTCATAACAGAGTTAGGGATATTATTATAAATTATTGGTCCTCTGCATACAACGCTTTTATACAGTAGCGCTGTCTTAGCGAATTATACTATTATCCCGGCGATTACGTATTATAATGTCAGATATTCGAGAAAACAAATGGGGGTTATTTCTGACAAATAAGGCTATTTGCAAAATATAAAGTGACGGAAGTGTGAGTACTTTATGCTTTACAAAAAGTGGCTTACAGCTCTCCGTACTTTGGATACCAGACATGGCACGTAGGCATCGCTTTTGCATTATAAATGCCATATCTTTATTTGATGAGTGGCCCCAGAAGATAATGCCATAATTGAGGACAGATTCAACAAGTCCATAATAAGCCGACAGTAACACATCAGTGTTGATGGATGGAGCAAGTTGGTACAAAGCATATGATTGACTGATTTTTTTACATAGTTTGTCAATGTGTTCTTTCCAATTTAGTTTATTGTCTATAATTAAACCGAGAAAACGGGCATTAGTTACTTCATTTAGAGTGTAATTATCATGAATCATATTTATTAATGGATTATGCAATCTTTGTCCAAAGTGCGTTAAGTATATTTGTTTTTGATAAATTTATTTTTAAATTATTATTATCAAGCCAAGAAATTATAGTCACTATCGCTATTTAATGTATGTACGAATTATTGTATGCTTCTGATATAAATTTATTCGCCAATCTGCACTAGGCCCGCGTGGTGGATCACCCACTCCCTCTCACCGAGAGGAGGCTTCTGTCCCAGCAGTGGGAAAATTATAGGCTGATTATTTATGTATTTTATGATATACATTTAATCAACTCATAAAGGCTCTTTAAACAGGCGCGATACGACACGCGACACAAAGGCACCACAAGTCGTGCAACGAGCGGGGCCTTTGTGTCGCGCGCGATTATATCGCGTGTCACGCCTGTTTGTAGGAGCCTTAAACTTGACGTTATACATTACGTAAAAAATTAGGTTCGTAATTTACTGTAAATATTTTCAGTATTAAATTATCAGAGTTAACATGAAACTAATTTGTAATGTAAGAAGCAAATATGTTTTTAGTACACCTGAACTTGTGACTACATATTTGTATGGATACTCTCTTCTGGAAGATACTATGGAAAATGGTCCTTAAATAAGCCACGGAAAGGTCATATTCGTATGTTTTAATTATACAGAAAGTTTTGTTTGGATCTCGGAAGTAACATTGTATTCTAAATTGTATATATTCCTGGAAGATATTAGAGTTTGTTGAACTTTCTTGAAAAGTGATAGGTGAAGTTTGTTTTGTTATCCGGGATTCTATATGCAAGCGGAGTAGACGTGTTGTAAATTACCTACCATAGAGTATTTTTGTTTTTTAAGAAGATAATTGTGCATATAATGTTCCCACTTTTGGGACACAGGCCTTCTCTCGGTGAGAGGGAGTGATAGTGAAGAAGAAGGAGGATAGGACAAGATAGTGCTTAATAAAGTAATTATATATTTCAGAAATAGCAAGGTAAGTAATTTTACTAGAGCCGGGTCCCCCAAGCCCTATATAGGCCTCCCCCAAGCACCGCCGCTTCGACCGGTTCTGTGCTTGTCGCATCCAGCGGACTATTATACGGGTATCTAATTGCAATAAATGAGATAAAAATTTTATTTTATCACCAACAAATTGTTACAAACGCAAAAAAAAATCTAAGACACTGCAGAAAACGTTGGTTTTTACTGATCCTTGACTTGTAATTATAGGCTACAGATCAAAATGATAATTATAATAAATTATGCTTAATTATTTTTAAAGATACCGATATCAGTCGGTAAGATATAAGACTGCATCTTAGCCACCGCATAGATCAAAACAGAGCAGTTCAAGCACACGGCATGAATGTCTAACGTCGGCGTCATTTAAAATCATGAGTAATGGTAATCTCGGGAGCAAAGATCAGCGGTACATTAGTGAGTAATGTCTGGATGATTATTGTTCATTAGAAATGGAGAAGAATGTAATGTCGACCTCGTTGTTGTTTTATCAACGCAAGGTTGAATGTCACTTGTAGTTCAAAAAGGCTCCTACAAAAAGGCGCGACACGCGATATAATCGAGCGCGACACAAAGAGCCCGTTCGTTGCGTGACTTGCAGTGCCTTTGTGTCGCGCGCGATTTTATCGCGTGTCGCGCCTGTTTGTAGGAGCCTTAAAGCAGCAAGGTCTATTTGTCGTAGTGACAGTTAGATAGTTTCAACCTTAGTGATGTTTCTATTTAGTGGGAAATGTTGTGTACGTTACCCCAGCAAGAAAGTGTCTCCTAGAGTTATAGGAGTAGAACGTATAATATGTGCCCTATCTGCTGTAAATGTGCCCCCAAATAAAAAATGTGTGCCCCCTGTCGTTTTGGAAAAAAACGGAAAAAACGATTCCTGCTGGGGTAACGTTTTTCTAGCAGGAAAATTCTAAACGAATGATCGGAGAGAGAAAAATTGTGCATGGCCAGAGAGCTTATATGTGTGCCAAAATGTGCCCCCAAAAAAAAAATCTGTGCCCCTTCAGGTTTTCGAGATATTGCATTTCCTGCTGGAGTAACGTTTTGATGAATCGTATATCTCTACAACCATTGCATGTGCCCCTGTAGAGTAAACATACACGAGTAGCTCTTAATGTGTGCCCCTTTGTGCCCCAATTAGTTTTAAGAAAATATTTATAGTTTTCAAGTTATAGCGGTTTTATGAAAACCCGAAAAAACATCGCAGCGCCTAAATTAGACAAGAAACAAGTTCGCTGAAAACTGTATTCGGTCCTTCTTGACGCTAATAATAACCATACAAAGTTTCAAAACTATTCATGCATGCGTTTTTGCTAAAAGTCAAAACGATGGTGTCCTAACTTTGACGGCAAAATACAAGGAACCGGCTCAATCCGAGATGTGTAGGTGTAAACCAAAATCATGTGCCTTTAGTCACAAATATATGGTGAAAATATTCAGCTTGGAATGTTTCGCATTAAGTAAATATTAACAAATAACCAAAATATGTAAGCAACGGCTGGTTATCCGACCAAATTTGAATGACTACTAAAAAGCGACGGATTCATACATATCGATGACCTTCTTTATTGGACGTATTATACCTAAGCTGTTGTCCGTACAGTCGCGTTCAAAAGTTTTGGGGGCTAATTAAAAATATATATTAAATGCACCTTGTGACTATAATAAATGAAACCGCTTGTTGATGTGGAAATTATTATTTTATTCCCTTAATTTTAATTCTTAAAGTAATTATTGCTTCAAATCACAGATCAAAGAAATTATTTGCACGTTGTGTAGTCATTATTATTTAAATCACAGATCAGTTATTCATCTAAGTCTAACATATAATTAGTAAATTCGCATCACAAAAAATCACAGATCAGTATTAAGTAGGTATAATATTGTGTAAAAAAATATTAAATTTTAAATCACAGATAAATAATTTTCTTACGAGTAATTTGCTTATACATAGATTCAGATAAAGTGTGTTAGTATAGTAAACCGCATAAAGATATAACTGTAAACATCGAATATGCACAAATTATCTGATGGTATTTGGCTATAAATAAACATATTTATCCCATATACCTACGTAACAACATTATCACCTGACTGTGGAATGACACTTATATATCTAAAACGCCATCAAATCAAAATTATGTGACACTACATAATCAGCTTTAATATAATCGTTAATAATTATAAATTCCTCATAGATAGGTATGTGACGTCTTCCGGTTTTTCATCAAAAACCCAATTACATATATGAAAAACCTGCGACATATACACTAAATAAAACTCTCAAAACTGTAGGTACCAAAATTTATTTGGTTAAGGTGAATGCTCCAACCAACCCGCGAAATTCAAATTTTCTTACGTTTTTTGCAATTTGCACGCCAGTGCTAGGTAGTATGTTGATTAAAATATTATTAAGAAGTATAATCATCAAAATCATCAATACAACCCTCCAAGTTCATAAAGGTGTAGTAGGGCTGACTTTTTCTCTTTTTTTTTTTGGTTCCTACACCTTTATGAACTTGGAAGGTTGTATTGATGATTATAATTCTGTAACTACATACGTCTTACAGCCGCGAATAATATTCTAATCATCATACAACCTAGCACTGGCTTGCAAATTGCAAAAAACGTAAGAAATTTTGAATTTCGCGGGCTAGTTGGAGCATTCCCCTTAATGATGAAAAACTTACAATGCGTGCCACAAAAGATGAGACTTGACACACCACGTGGTTTGACATGCGCAGTACACGATTTTAGGTATCTTTAGCGGTATGAGGTCTGAGTGCGGGACGGGACTGGATGTCATAGGGGCGGCGGAAAGAGCGGGGGAGGCGGGGTCAAGTCTCATCTTTCGTGGCACGCATTGTACTGTTAATTTATCTAACCTACGGCTTATCAATAAATATACAGTATGTTAACTAACAGAGGGCGTTCCCGTTAACCCGCAATAGTATAGCATCCATACATGCTAAAAAAAATATTACCATTCGAAAATAAAATGTTTTTATTTTTTTTTATATTAAAATATTCACTAAAAATCGTAAATTGATACGTTAAAGAAACACTCTGTACACGCGTACTTGAAGGACAGCAATGTCGGAATTTATTTATGAATGACGGGCGCGGGTGCGGGCGGGGCGGGGCGGCCGACTCACTCCGCTTCGTGAACTCTCGGAAACGCTCGGCCAGCAACGTGTGTATTGCGTTTGGGCATTACTACTACGAATACTATTCCGCGCTACTATTTTGATTTTAAACAGGAGGTTTCGAATTTATTGACAATTAATTATTTTTTTTAATTCGGATTATTTTATGCTTATATTTCTATGCTGATATTTTTATTTTAATCTATTAATGATATAGATTAACGAGTTTAAGGGAACGCCCTCTGTTATTTAACATACTGTATATGTACCTAATATAAAAAGACAAATACGGGCTTTTTATTTATATACAAAAAAGAGCTACCTCTTTTTAGTAGTATATAAATTACTGGATGTATTTTAATGAAATTTAGAATCGAGAAGATAGACCTTGGAATAGCACTTAGGCTACTATTTATAATGTACTTAATCATGTGTAACGTCATAGAAACAGCTAGTAGAATATAATCCAATAACAACTTTATTTAATTACTTATTACTTTTGTAAGTCAGTGTACTCAGGCACAACACGTGTGAACCGGTTAGTGAGTAAAGTAAAGAAGGTCATCGATATGTATGAATCCGTCGCTTTTTAGTAGTCATTCAAATTTGGTCGGATAACCAGCCGTTGCTTACATATTTTGGTTATTTGTTAATATTTACTTAATGCGAAACATTCCAAGCTGAATATTTTCACCATATATTTTTGACTAAAGGCACATGATTTTGGTTTACACCTACACATCTCGGATTGAGCCGGTTTCTTGTATTTTGCCGTCAAAGTTAGGACACCATCGTTTTGACTTTTAGCAAAAACGCATGCATGAATAGTTTTGAAACTTTGTATGGTTATTATTAGCGTCAAGAAGGACCGAATACAGTTTTCAGCGAACTTGTTTCTTGTCTAATTTAGGCGCTGCGGTGTTTTTTCGGGTTTTCATAAAACCGCTATAACTTGAAAACTATAAATATTTTCTTAAAACTAATTGGGGCACAAAGGGGCACACATTAAGAGCTACTCGTGTATGTTTACTCTACAGGGGCACATGCAATGGTTGTAGAGATATACGATTCATCAAAACGTTACTCCAGCAGGAAATGCAATATCTCGAAAACCTGAAGGGGCACAGATTTTTTTTTTGGGGGCACATTTTGGCACACATATAAGCTCTCTGGCCATGCACAATTTTTCTCTCTCCGATCATTCGTTTAGAATTTTCCTGCTAGAAAAACGTTACCCCAGCAGGAATCGTTTTTTCCGTTTTTTTCCAAAACGACAGGGGGCACACATTTTTTATTTGGGGGCACATTTACAGCAGATAGGGCACATATTATACGTTCTACTCCTATAACTCTAGGAGACACTTTCTTGCTGGGGTAACGTACACGGAAATGTTTACAGCAGTGATGAAGCAGTCCAGGACAAATGCTCTAAACATTGCGGCTTTTCTGCCAAAACCTGGCTCTCGTTGTACACACCTTGTCAAAAATATCGGGAAAAACTGAAAGTTCAAAGTGATAAGAACGACTGAGGAAATTATAGATAACTTAATGAAAAACCCCCCCCGTACTTTCCAAACGACGTACACCGAAAAACGAAGACTGACAATATTTTTCCCCATTGTGATAAAGTTTTAGTTTCATGTTTCGTCAAAATGATTTTGACGCGTTTGTTCGACCCAGTATTTTATAAGCTGGTTGTACGCACGACCACATATCAAGCTATACATTACCAGTATAAATTGACTTCTCATTGTACAAAAAGCCATATTAATATTTCCAGTTTTAGCTGACCTCGCATTGTAAGGGGGAGGTCAGCTAAAACTGGAAATATATAGCTTGATATGTCGTCGAGTGTACCACGAGGTACACAAAATTAATGAGTTACTCGAACTGCGCATAAAGCGAGCTGGTGTGGAAATTGCAGAGATTACCCCCACTCTATGCAAGTATATCGTCACTGGAAAGGAGAAAATCCAAAGCGCCATTTGGGCCAAAATGAGATAATAATTATATCGTCGGATTAGATTGTTTTTAAACCAATTTTTTTATACAATTTCTTCCTATTAAATTTGGCTCAGATTGTCTTGAAATATAAACAGATCGACGCAGAAAAAAAATCTAATCCAACGATATATTATATACTTAACTCATTTTGGCCCAAATGGCTCTTTAGCATTTTCTCCTTTCCAGTGACGATATGAAAACCAATTAAGAGGCTATTTTGCCCATTTAAATAATTGCAACGTTCAAAGGATTTTGCTTACCTCTAACATCACGCTTTGTAAGGGTTAAGCAGCGGTGTACAGTATAATACTCCCAAATTTCGCCAGTTATGTTTAAGTCCCATGTGTGGGGTGATAGTAGAAAGGGGCCAGCCTACTGCCATCAACTATGCTAACTCATAATCAGCCAACCAATAATGTTCCCACTGCCACAGACCTCCTCTCCTCGGGAGGGAATGAGCTGTGTAATCCACCACGCGGGCCCAGTGCGGGTTGGTAGATATCACATGTCTTCGCATTTTTGGTTCTAGGACATGCCGGTTTGGTCATGATGTTTTCCTTCGTCGTTTTGGGAGCAGTGGTGATGAATCTTTCACAAAGAGTGTCTGTCTTGTTTCGAACCCACGAATTACAACTGGTAAGTCGGCCACCACTGCTCTCAACTATGCATGATCCTGACAAAATTCGAGTTAGAAAAACCCAATAAAACGTTGCGTGACGTGGGTATCGAACTCAGGAACTCATACTCAGCAATAACACTTGCGACTACTAAAACAACGAGCTTTTGTTATCATATTGTTCGTAATTAATGTTCGCTCCCATTTATGTTGATATTAAATCGACCATTAAAGTCCTGACCGTATTTCGGCCACGGCAGACAGTCTCAACCTATCGAATACGCGGGAGATATAATAATAATAATTTTATTTCGAGCATCAAGACAGTGCACTCCCTCTTCCCTCACTCTCATAGTCTGTTGGCACGGCAATCCGACACGATCGGAGAGAAATCAGGCGCAGGACCAACGACTTAACGTGCTTTCCGAGGCACGGGGTATCACACCGCCGACTTCAAAACTTCCGGGCTGTTACTAAAAAAATACTAATGGAAAACTCAATAACACTTTGCCCGAACTGGGATTCAAACCCAGGACCCCACGCTCAGCAGTCGCGCTAGCGACGAGATCAACGGGGCAGTTGACTCGACCATTAGTGAGCGATGTGATGCAGAAAATCGGATGTAGTCGTGAATGATTAACAAATCAATAAATGACTTAATGACTTAATGATGAGTTTGGATCGTTTTAATTATGTCTGAATTGAACTGAGCGAACAAACTATGCATAGATAATTTGAAATAAGCTCATGAATAGGCTCACCGTGCGCAATTAAATGAACAAACTATGAATAATTTGTTAGTTTTTTTAGGTACTTACAAGAGATTATGTTGCAGGCTTGATCCCATGGCGAGCAATTTAATGCAAGGCGAGTTTATTTTTGTATTTTTAAGGGTGATGTAATGATTTGTTTATAAAAAGTGTATTTTGGAAAAAAAGAGTGTACTTACTGAGAGTGTACCTACTGAGAATCCATACCAGCACCTTAATTGCGTAACACACTTTCAATCACAATCTGAATCATTTTAAAGAATATTGCTAACCCTTGCTTCATATTATGTTCGAAAAAGTTGTCGAAAAAGTTGTTCGAAAAAATTGTCTGCTCAACAAAATTAATCATGTTGCTGAACTGTCAAAGCCAAATTGTCTCAGCCTTTGTGTGAAAGCCATCGCTACTCTTAAGGTTGATTTTTCCAACGCCAGATAACTTTATCGGAAGAATTATTTAGAATTCTTGACAGTTCTTCCATACAAAAACTGTCAGACGCCAATTTTATTCCACGACTAAAAATTTTAGGTCGATTGAAAAATCAGCTCTTAGTGTTTTACGCAATTACCCCACAGATGATCTCAATGTGCAGACTTATCTCTCAGAACATCGCTAAGATTAGCACTTATTTTACCAAAATGAAGTCCCTATCTCTCCGACGACCGTCCAAAACATTTTATGTTCGCACCTACTCCAGGAGCTCGTCTTCCAAATAATATCATGATTGACCTCAAGATTTGCTCTCATTTTCGTGGGGGTACCAATTAGCGGAGCTGGGAGCGAGTTAGCGACAATCTTGCCGGGTCGCGACCTCTACAGTGACTCAGATACGAACACACACCGACTCGAGGAAAGTTCTTGAATAATAAAGTGGCTCTGTTCGTGCATTAAATGTTAAGAACGACGCGGAGAGATAAGACTGCTATTAAATAATTTACAAGTGTCGGTTAGGTTGAGTTCGGTAGGTATCTAAATATAAACAAATTATGTAAATATGATTTCGTAGAATATGCAAGAAGATATACCTACATGACAAAATTCACGATCAATAACCTACATCTGATAAAAATATAAATCCATACTAATATTATAAATTCGAAAGTAACTCGTATCTGTCTGTATATTACCTTTTTACGCTTAAACCACTGAACGGATTTCGATAAAATTTGGCAGAGAGATAGATTGCAACCCGGGGAAGGACATAAGATAGATTCTATCCCGATATTCCCACGGGATCGACACTTATGCGTGTGGATCCGCGGGGCGCTGCTGGTAATACATAATATTCTGTTTGGCAACAAATCTTTGGTGAACAGTGGTAACAGTCGCGACTTACGAGTTGGGTCGTAGTATCAAACCCAGACAGCGCTTTACTCTGTTTAAATTATTATTTCATCACCACTGCTCTCAAAACGGCGAAGGAAAACATCGTGAGGTAACCGGCAAACACTGTAACATCTACCAGCCCGCACTGGGCTCGCGTGTTGGATTACGTTCCACTCCCTCACACCGAGAGGACGCTTGTGTCCCAGCAGTGGGAACATTTTAGGTTGATTTTGCAACAAATATTTAGCTAATTACGTATTTTCTACGTTTACCAACAAATTAAGCATCTAATTTACATCTAAATTACTACACAGGTGTGTGGTAGTTTAGTCTGAACCAGTGCTTCTATTACTCCCGACAAGCGGTCATCCTCCGATAGAGATGCTGTTATGTAAAAATATTTTATCTTTGAAGCTTTGCATGAAATAACAAAGTTAAGGGGGAAGCGCTAAGGTAGCCCGCGAAATTCAAATTTTCTTACATTTTTTGCAATTTGCTGGTCAGCATTAAGTTGTACGCTGATTAATATATGAATCGCGGCCATAAGAAATATGTGTTTACAGAATTATAATCATTAAAGTCATCAACACAACTCTCTAAGACCACGTAAGTCCAAAGAATGATGACTTCATGAAACAGTTATTCTTGGGACTTACGTGGTCTTAGAGAGTACAACGTACAACTGAATACCGACCAGCAAATTCCAAAAAACCTAAAAAAAATTGAATTTCGCAGGCTACCCTGGCGCTTTCGCCTTAAGTATGTTTTATTTATCTGTTGAAAATTTATCGAAAAACTGACTGAAAAGTTGCACAGAAATCGGAAGTCTCACATGCACATAAACTATATGCGGAAAACGTTACTGCTTCTGTAATAATGGATTTTTATTAAACTCATTTTCTATTATGTATTATTGTAATCTTTTCATTACACGCCAATGAATGGAAAGGTCCCAGGGTCTAATCATTGAAAAAAATATCTCGATGTTTCTAAACCAGCGCATTATTATGATTGTACGGCGACTCGTAGTACTATAATCTGCTCAGATAATGACAAACCGTATAGATAATGCGATAGTAAACAAAAAAGATATCGGGATCATGACTCAAAGAAAATACAATGTACGGAGTACTAGTCAAACAGTTTGGAGTTAGTACTGATTCCCCCCGTTCTTGTTTCCCCCCGAAAGTTATAATAAAAATATCTTTTAATTACATTCCCGAAACACCCGAAATTTAAAAATTAACTAGATACAGTGAATCGAGAAAGTGCCACCACGAGCTCCTGAAGGCCGGCAGAAAACCCGTCCTTAAGGCCCTTTAGAAGCTGTTTGGTTCCGTCATACTCGAGGATACAAACTGGGTGACTTGTGGCACTGAAACGTGGTCGCTCACAATGGGCCTTATAAGAGGGCTAAAAATTACCCACAGGGCAATGGAGAGGGCTTAGTACTTTTTTCATTGACCGTACCACCTCGATTTTGGGTTATAAATTATCTAACTTTTCGGATTGAAAGAAGAACAGGGGCAATCAGTACCTACTAACCCACAATTTGAAGGTACAATTCATGAAACGAACGTCACATTACTAGGAAATCCATGGCTACAATAAAATAGAATTGTTGAATCAGTACTAATAGGAAATACCTACGTACAATAAGTATTCACAAAAATGAAGAATGGTGCCTCCGCACCTATACACTGTTCGCTGAATCTGTATCTCCAGCAATTGGTTACTTACTCGAATCGTGTTTCTATCATGTAAATTTTGTCGAAAAGGAAAAATTTGATTTGTATAACCTTCGATTATATTGTTGGGCAGTTCTTACGCTACCCTTTCGATAGCTTTTCGCGATATCATCTCCTTCAACGCACCAAAAACCTCACCTAGACAAGGAGTCAGAAAGTTTATTAAGTGTCCTCCTCAAAAGAGGAACTAGAGTCGTCTACCATTCTCCACACCGCAGTCAAATAAAGATAGCACTCACCGAGAAAATCTTGTCCGTTGAGGGTTGCCGGGGTGTTGAAGACAGTGACGATGGTGGTGACGATGCTTTCGACACTATAACCGAGGACGATGAAGGGAACGTAGATTAACGCCGCCTGTTGCGACGCTTCGTATGCGTATAATCTGCATACATCATTATAATGCGCTGTAAGCACTCATTACGCTCTATGGGTATGAGCGGCTCTTTTTCCGGATCCGATTGGAACCAGCGCCAAGTATCTCGAACCGACCTCACGACCCGGCGCAAGACGCGGTTGGGGGCTGGATCGTCCGCCATTTTGATTTTTAATTCACAAGACGTAAGTCTTTGATTTAGTCTGTGGACAAAGAAAAGTTGTGGTTGATGATGTTCAGAAAGCAAAAGAGAGAAAGACAGAAAAGGCGTTTATTGGCATCTTTCTTCTCTCTTTCTGAGTCGATGGTAATTAAAAATTGTGGGGTTTATTTATAAACGTTGCTTAAAGTTAAGTAATGATTAGCAACTGTTTAACCGTACATTTTTTTACGTTTAAACGTCACTTAACTTATAAATAAAAAACGTACGTTTATAAATAAACTCCGTTATCTTAAATGAGTTGAGCTCAGTGGATGGTGACGCCAGTCGCGGCATCAGTGGTGTTTTTTAGATCCTTAGTGAATACTTTGGACACTCTAACATATTATGGGACATGATTTAGTCAGAAGCACCGCATTCGCACTGGGTACAGTTTAAGGCTCCTTCAAACAGGCGCGACACGCGATAAAATTGCGCGCGACACAAAGGCACCGAAAGTCGCGCAATGAGCGGTGCCTTTGTGTCGAGCGCGATTCGCGTCGCGCGTCGCGCCTGTTTGTAGGAGCCTTTATTGGTATAATTACAAATAATACACCTTAAAAGCAATAAGGTTAGTAATATGGTAGATAAATAACGAAGGTGTGCGTAGTCTTAGTGGATTGAAGAAGACCGATGGTGCAGACTGGTGCTACATGGTAAATTATGATAAAAGGAATACAAGATGGATAACTAGCATCTCTCGACTCTTATAAACCATTACAATACGTGGGACACTCAGACAGTTTCGTGAAAATAAAAAGAAAATTCTTTATGTAAATATTTTTTTATTAAATCTCTTCAAAGTACTCTCCACTAGCCTCTATACAAAGTTTCATACGTCTGAACTAGTTTTCGAAACACCTTTTCCAGTCTGCCGCAGACACCTCGTTTACAGCCTGCTCGAACCCTGACTGTCAGGGCTGTAAGGAGGGTGATCCAGGAGTTTAACCGGCGTGCTGTCCAGGAAGTCCCTCGTTTTGAGCGCGGTGTGCGGACGCGCGTTGTTGTGCTGGAGCAGCCCGAGGAGCCTTGTGTTTGGTCGCTTGTTGCTCACAACAGAGAAAACTTCTGCCAAGCATTTGGTAGTATACCATTCAGCATTGATGCTTCTTCGGTTCCGTAATGGAATTGACACCAAGTAGCCAGTCAAATTGAAAAAGCTTGCGATCAAAATCTTCCCCCCGCTTCTAGTTCGCATCACTTTGGTAGGCGTTGATTCGTTTTGAAACACCCAAACCGTCGACTGGCGCTTCATTTCTGGATCGTATTGATAAATCCAAGACTCGTCACATGTAGTAATGTCGTAAACACACCGCGACGAGCCTGCTTCAAATTTGTTTATCATATTATCACGGCACCATTCCACCGGGGCCTGCTTTGTTGTGCGGCACCCAGCGTGAAACTATCCTCCTCAGGCGAAGATGCATGTGTAGAATTTCGTGAAGGCTTCCCAATCCAATCTACAGTACCTATGTGCTGAATCTCATGATACGTAACTCGCCTATTGACTTGGATTAAATTTTTCACTGCTAGCACGTTTTTTTCCGTAACAGCCATCAAAGGGCGACCATTTCTTTCTTCATCCCCGAAAGTTACTCGACCGCGCTTGAATTCGTTATACCAACGATACACGGTTGACTTAGAAGGGCCTTCATCCATGAATGCCATTTGAAGTCTATCGTTCGATTCGTCCCGTTTCAGGCGACACTTGAAATCGTAAAAGATCAGCGCGAAATTGTTCCCGGCGCAGTGTTGCTATTCTGTAAAAATCTCACCGTGATAACTTAGCGCGAAATTGTTCCCGGCACAGTATTGCTATTCTGTAAAAATATCAATTGAGCTGGCAATAGTGTCAATTCCTAGTAAAAACAAACTTCCTTTACCTAAGTTTTCACGTTGAGATTTTAACCGAATCGACCGGCTGATCCAGTTTTTAATAAGACACACCATGTGGAGGGATATTTTATAATCATATTTTCAAAATAGGCCAGTTCCTCATACATAAAAACTTTTTCGCAATACTTTCTGAGTGGCCTGGAATTTTTATTTACCCAAAGCGAAGCATAGGGTTCAATATCCTTAACCATTAGTCATCATCTTCAAGTACCTACCAAAGTAAATATTTAAAAAGTTTTTAAATATTCCAAAACAAATAAACATAAACATTCGAAACAGCAAACCAAGCACCCAATGCCGTCCTAAATTTCGAATAAACCCTATTAAATTCTAAATAGACTCCAAAGTGCCATAGAAATAGAATTTTAGTGCCACTAAAACAAACATGTGACGCTGTGGCCCTTGAATTGAGACGTCAAAAGTTCCATTAATCGTATTTGTGATGAAATGTCGTATTGTACATTCCGATCATGTTTTTGGGTGTTTTTATTGGCATATTTTATAGATAGCCGTAGGTTGCGCCAACTGCCAAGGCTTATTTTTAATCTTATATTTTGAATTGTTTCTTCATTTGTGTCTTTTTTACATTGTTCTCACACATAGAAACAACAAGAATAACGTACCCAGGATTTTGTAATATCTTGATTTAAAATAGTGTCCATGGAGTTTCTTGCCCGTTCTTCTCCATAGAGATCTACGTTTTATATTCCATTTTCTACGTCCCAGCGAGACATTGTAAAGTTTATTACCTAATCAAAAAGTTAATTTCAGACTTTAGAAGCTATTTATTGCATTGTCTTGAAACCCAATAACTTAAACACTTTCAAGTACACATTAGTTCACACAGTGAGTAAAAGCTATTAAAAATCATGATATTTTTTTGTATTTTGCGCCCACACCCGCGAAACCGCGGGGCGCAGCTAGTTAATAATAAGAAGTCCATCCACCCATTTCCATTTATCTGCAAAAAAAACATGAGGACGTCACCTTGTTAATTTGTTAGTCTCTCATTTTTTGCCATCACCCCCTAATAGAGCTGCCGAGCTGACTTGTAATTTTACCCTTATTTAGTTGGCAACAGGTAGGTACACCATGATACAGCATGTCCTAGGACCAAACTTCAACTTGAGGTCTACCAACACGCACTGGGGCCGAGTGGTTGATTACGGCCACTCCCTCTCACCGAGGAGAGGCCTGTGTCCCAGCAGTGGGAACATTATATGGTGATTCTATGATGAGAGAATACATACTTATACGTTTTTTTAATGTTTTCTTGTACAGAACCAGTAAGCGAAGGTATATTAAAGAAAAATTCCATGAATTTTCCTCTCTTCGCAAATCTCAGGCTTCATCATACTGTGAGGGACATGACATTATCCCGAAGTCTTCGCACATGCCTTCAGAAATACCAGAAAAACCTATAGGTACCTCAAATTATTTGTGATTTACTTATACAACGGTAAGACGACTATACGTCATTATCTAAATGAAAATACATAATTATCTGCAATACTAATTCATAGGAGTATTTTTAAATTAATCCTAACATCGAAATTGAAAGGTTTTTTTTTTTCAAATTACTAAATATTTATTTATATATACTTTATTGTACACCAGAAAATACATAACAAAAAATACGATTATGAATACAAAACATACAATGGGCGGCCTTATCGCTTTCTGCGATCTCTTCCAGGCAACCTTGGAATGGACAGCGATTGCGTGGATATAAAAAATGGGGTTGTCAGTGGTTCAAAATAATATACTATAATAGATACATAGATATATATATAATGCTGTATAATAGATACATAAATAAATACGTACTAAATATACATATAAACAACGAAAATAAATGATGACTATAGATTATTGCAGCTACGAAAACAAAATCACAACAGCAAGTAACGTTCCTTCACGAGTCGCGTGTTTTATTTAAACTGACAATGCATTCCATAAAGGAGCGGCCTGAACAGAAAAGGATTTGTCGAAAAATGTTGTAGAATGCATTTGCATTTTAAGCTTTAAATTATCCGATGATCTCAAAAACTTCGTGTGGGAGTCGGAAAGTTACTGAAAACTAGTATTGTTGGGCCGGCTATGGGTTTTGCCAATCTTTGAATAGCTATAGTGACTAAACTACTGGATCTTTGGTTGAATTTTCGAGTGCAGGCTGGCAATGTCATTTACACCTATACGAAATTTAATTTACCATCCATTTTCGTCTCCACTTTGTGTGCAAGCTGCATCTATCATTCATACAAGCGTTTCTTTTTGTACTCGTTTAATAAAGTGTAGAACTCGACAACAGCCCTAGTATTATCATCAAATAATTATGTTCAAATATATTTACCTATCTATTCTATGAAAACAGACTATTTTTACAGCAACAATCTAATAATATTGTACCAATAAGGAAATATTTGTAATTAACTCTGTTAGAGGATGATGTCAAACATTATGTACAATTATGTTGGTACGTTATTAATATAATATTGTATTATCCTCCCGGGAACCGTAAATCCGGTTGATGTGGCCCGTATACCTTTATATCGGCTCAAAAATATCTATAATATAACATTCAAAGTCCTAACTGACTGATATATCAACGCACAGCCTAAACCGGTGGTCCTAGAGACGCATTGGGAGGGTGTGTTCTTTGTGAAGTGTAGGTATCCACTAATAAAGGGTTTTTCGAAATTCCACCCCTAAGAGCGTATTCACGCTCTTAGGGGTGGAATTTCGAAAAACCTCCCTCCCATTCGGGAGGAGGGTGAAATTTCACGCGGACGAAGTCGCGGGCAGAAGCTAGTCTATACATATCTGTAATAAAAATAAATAATGTAAAACAAAGTCGCTTTTCGTGTCTGTCTGTCTGACCGAGTAGTTCTTCTAAATTAAACTATGGATTTATGCACAGTTTTCACCGTAATTTAGAGAATTGATTCCGGAAGGTTTATAATAGATTAATATCTAACTTAGATTATCATCATCATCTGCCAGCCTTTCCCCAACTATGTTGGGTTCGGCTTCCAGTCTTACCGGATGCAGCTGAATACCAGTATTTTACATGGAGCAACTGCCTATCTGACCTCCACAACCCAATTATTGGGTAACGATACTCCTTGATAAGACTGGTGTCAGACTTTCGGGCTTCAGACGACCCGTAACGACTGTCAAAGGTCCACGAATGACAGCCGCGACCAACGACTGAGACACAGGTATGTGAATATCTGACTTAGAAATCTCGATGTTCTGTCAAGCAGGTAGGTACTAAAACAATCTGAAGCAGGGGGAGTGAGTCTAGTAATATTATATTCTCTACTAATACAAAGATGAAGAGTTAATTGTTTGTTTGAAAGTGCTAATTTCTGTAACTACATATGTGTGGTATTAAAAAATCTTTTTGCTTGATTTGATAGGCCAATTCTTGAGGAAGGCTTAAGGCTGCTATTTAACATCACGCTGTGACCTTAAGGAGTCGAGCAAAGAGAAAAAAAGTCAGAAAGAACGCTAAAGGTTCCTACAAACAGGCGCGAAACGCGATATAATCGCGCGCGACACAAAGGCACCGCCCTTTGCGCGACTTGCGGTGCCTTTTTGTTGCGCGCGATTTTAGCGCGTGTCGCGCCTGTTTGTAGAAGCCTTAATCCTACGAATAACGCAGGAATACAGCACTCAAAGGACGTTCTTCAGCCCATAACGCATAGTTGTGTCGGCTGGAGGTTGCTCAACTTGACTTTACATCGCTCCACAACATACCGCAGTACTTTGGTAGCGGTTGATTCACCCGCCTGTGTCAAAGGCAGATTAGGCATCGATGCCACTAGTTGCAGGGAATGTAGTAGAATTTGAATAGAGCCTTTGCTGTATTTGAATAAAAGGGTTGTGTGTAGTAGAACGTCGATTTTTGAGGGTATTTTTCGGTCGATGTCAAAGACAAAAGACAACAATGCTGTCGATCGATAAAAATTATTTACTTATTCATTCGCCATTGGAACACTTATTTTTAATATTATTAGTAACTAAATAATTCCTTATTTCGCAAAAAAATCCAAACCAAAACCAAACCTATTATTATTCTCTCATTCAAAATCCAGATTTTTCTACAATATTCATTTTGACTAAATACATAAAGATCAATATTTAAATAAACCCTGACTCCTAGACTAGGTTCATGTTCCTGTGACGTGAGTCAAAAATACTTTAGTTATATAAAAACCGCACAGAGTCGTCGTTCCGATATTATAGATTTACTAGCGTCTGCCCCCGACTTCGTCTGCGTGAAATTTCTTGTCCCTCGACCCACCCCGTCGCATCGCTTAGCCCGTCCGTGCTACCGCTTTGTTTTCACTTGGTGTTCTTCCTGATTTTCGTTCCTTTTGCTCGGCGCCTAAGGATCCTAGCGTGATGTTAAATAGCCTATTTACCTTTCTCAAGAATTGGGCTATCAGATGCATATACATGTTTTTTTAATCGATCTGGTATTTCCAGAGATTAGGGCGTTCAAACAAACTAACAAAAACTCTTCAGCCTTACTATAAGTATGGATAACACATCGGAATATTATCATACTCTAGTAGGTCACAAGAAATATAGGCAGCCTTAACTATTAGGTACACATAAAAGCATTTTTATTAAATTAAAATAAATCCGACGGTCGAACAATTGAGAAAAATATATTCTCACTAATTCGATGATCGAACTAATGAATCAAACTAGTGAGAACAAACGTTCTGAATTCACAGGGCGATCTCAGTGACAGCAGAGCATAACCCCCGCTATTTGCAACGCTCTACGACACGACAGATCGATAAATAATATGCGAACGCTATACCAGTGTTGCAAAATGTTGCAATATTTTGTACTTGAGCAATTTGATATGGTTAGTCTTTTTTAAAGCCGTTCGTGGCAAAATAATAACAGCTGCAACCCATCCACGAACCGACCCGGGATGGGTGACCATCCATTAAGTGAGTGTGTATTTCTATTGCCGCTATAACAACAAATAATAAAAATTGAAATTAAAGGGAAAGAAACGTCTTGTATTTGGCGTTTTTTGCCTTGTGGTACGGAACCCTTCGTGTGTGAGTCCGACTCCTGCTTGGCCGCTTTTTTGTAGCTTTGAAAAGGCAAGGAATGTATTTTAAAGTACCTTCACCACTTACATCCATTATAAGTAACTACTAGAGTAAAATCTAGGCAAACTTAGCGTCCAACAGAAAAAAGCATCCTCTAAAGAAACCGAAACACTTGGGTCTCATTCAATATTCTGTCTACGGTTGCTTACACGAGTAAAACAAACAACGCGAACACACAGTCATAACTGTTATACAATAGATAACAGTATCGGTATGAAGTCACGGTCGGAGCGCGACTCTTGAGTCGAGTGCGAAAGCGTTGCGAAACTCGCATCGCCCGCGGGCGCACTCGCTTGAAAACAAAAGTTATGATGAAGTGTCGGAATATACAGAGAATAATAACAACAGAACATCACGCTTGTTTAGGCCTGGTTAGGCAGATCTATGCATATAGTGCACCCACATTATGCAAGTTATATTTAAATCTTATGTATTTGGGCCTCGTCAAGACCCCAAAATTACAGAAAGAGATGATTTGAAATTACTAGAAGCGCCCCGCGGTTTTACCCGCATGAGTGTCGAACCCGTGGGAATATCGGGATAAAATGTACAATGTGAAACATCGGATAAGTAGGAAACATCAGATGAACCCGAAACACCGGAATGAAGGGATGAAGCAGAGGAAACCAGTGAACCGGAAGGAATGGATGAACCTGAGGGATTGAATGAACCGGAAAGTACGGCTAAACCGGAAGAAACGGATGAACCAAAAAGAACGGATGAACCAGAAGGAACGGCTGAACCGAAAGGAATGGATGAACCGGACGGAACGGTTGAACCAAAAAGAACGGCTGAACCAGTAGGAACGGATGAATCGGAAGGAACGGTTGAACCAAAAGGAACGGCTGAACCGGTAGTAACGGATGAACTGGAAGGAACGGTTGAACCAAAAGGAACAGGTGAACTGGAAGCAACGGAAACGGATGCACCGGAAGGTATGGTTGGATCGGAAGGAACTGGTTCTGATAATGATAGATATAAAATAGACGTGACTAATTATAACCAGCAAAATAACTGTATCATTTTAGGTTCAAAGGTAAGTTGAATGTTTTATTAAACGTATCGCAATCGCGATCCGTCGCAGTCGTCGCGTCGTTTGTAAGTGTTTTTTTTTTTAATCAGATAGACTAACCAGTAACTAAGGTGAAAACTGAGGTGTCGAAATACTCCTTTACATCGATGTTTGGAAACGTGCCCAGAAGACTGGCATCATTGCCTCCTTGAATGGCAATAGATGCCTATACTAGGTGTAAAAAGACACATCACATACCCGTCAACAACGCATTCTTTACATCAAACTAAGTAATATTGCACAAAAATAATTGCTGGAACAAACCTCTTATGGAAAATTATTTGTGTTATTGCGCAATGTAACGCAAGCAAAACATTGTGCCCATGGGTGCATGCAACGGTATTACGGTACAAGGTATTTAAAGGTGTGTTATAACACTTATAACATAAAAACTTGTTTTCGTAAAAGAACGTCAGTAAAAGTTTGAATTTTGACCTTAAATATCTCCGTAACCAGAAGGTTCCTAGGTATGGTCCATTACAAAAAATGATTACACGTCATTGTAATCATTTACAGCAAACACAACGAAACCGAGACACACTTGTCCTCCCGTACAAGTCTGTCTGTGCTTCATTGTCTTTTTACACCAGTTATAAAAGCTTAACAAAAAACATTAACTTAATCTACCACATTAACTTCTGCCCGCTTAACCCGCGTGGAGGTCGGAAATTATCTCGAGGGAACAACTGCCGGGATAAAAACTATCCTTTGTCCTAAAGCAGCTCATAATCAGCCGCGTAACAGACAACAGACAGTCATTACGGGTAGTCAGAAGCCCAAAAGTGTTGCCAAGAGGGAACCGGGAGTGACTGGGTTGTGGACGTCAGATAGGCAGTCGCTCTATGCAAAATACTCGGTATTCGGTTAGACTAGAAGCCGACCCCAACATAATTGGAAAAGGTAAGGTATAAAAATCAATCTGCCTAAGATTGATTTTTATTGAACATAATACATATAGTATGGATTTCCAATATTTATGCCCCTTTACACCAACATACCGAATTAGCGACCTATAAAAAGGCCTGTAGGTATATATCTTACCCAGTTTAATGAACCATACAACTCTGCTCACCTCACATGCTCTAACAGGCGTGCAGTCGATTGCTTGCCTTACATTATTATATCTACCTTTTTTCATTAAACTATAACTTTAACTACGGATATAAATCGAATCGAAATGGTTTTTCAGGCATATAATGTAAATAGTAACCATGTTTTACACGGAGAAAATTGTCGTGTTTCTTACAGTTTCGTTATGTGAGTTACAGTTATAAAATTTCTTAAGTATTTCTTAGTAGTAGGTAAAGGATCAACAGGGAGCTACATTCAACAGGGCCTAAATTTACAGTTTCATTAGAAGTTTTGAATCATGCAGTGTCACTAATGGGGGTAAACACGGACCGGTGTATATGGAAATGCTTTGGGGAAGAATATGTCCAGCAGTGGACGTCTTTCGGCTGAAATAATGATCATGTTCTAAGTAACTCTGTGGGTGTTCAAGTCTTAGTTCATCATCACGTTGCACAAGTCTGTTATTAGATTGTGTTGCAACCTTTTTATATACATATATATTTATGGTTTTTTACTCGTTTTTTACATGACAAAAATAAGGTCAGTTGTGTTGTGACAGCGATTCGTAATTTTATTGAACTATTATAATACAGTCCAAATTTTTGCCTACATTTTTAAAATTCCCACCGTTAAGTGATGTTAGATAAACAAAACACAATCGTAAACTGCTAATAGACTGACTTGAAACTCACTCAAATAAAAACCCAATCCCTAAATTAAAATCTATGTCAACGAAATATTCTTGCGGCCCATAAAAAAACATCAAAGTAGACGCCAAGTCTGCTGTTTTGAGGTTTTCAACTAGGTTGTTTTTTTCGTTACGACTTGTTACGATAATATATGTCGTAATAGGCCTTATTTCCAACCTAAGTATATTATTTTCGATACAGATACAATTTGCGGCGCTGCAAGAACTCGAACGGCTGACTCCGTCTATTTCCAAATTCTACCTCATAAAATGCAAGAATCACGTTATAATGCAGATAACTATGCGGAACCAGAAGACATCGAAGTATCGAGCAACGACACTGTACTGTTTGACACATTTGTTAGCGTTCTAATAGAAGTGTCCACTGAACAGCTGCGGAACGTAAGGTCCAATGTTATGAATAATTATGATCTATATCGTGCTGATATTGCAGACGTCAAAAAAGCATTCAATAACATCGAAGAAAAATATACAGAGATAGTTAACACTAAACTTAAGGCTATGCTTGAAGGGAAACAAATCAATGTTACAGATCACTTTATGATAGATTTCATGGATGTTTCAAATTATATACTGGAAAAGGTGTTGAGGTACCACATAAAAAATGTGAAGGGGAAACTGATGATGCAGACGACATGGTTACAGCAGACGTTGAAGGAGAAAATAATGAGACAACAGACGAAAATTTCTGCCAATTTTATAGAGAACAACATTTGCGATACTCTACAGATTTGTAGAGATAGATATTACTACAGTGACTATTTGATAGATTGGTGTCGGACCCTAATGAACGTAGCGCCGCGAGACTTGAAGCGATTCTTTGTGCCGGTTACGGAGGTTTTGGAAAACCATAAGTTCTTTATAACCTCTAACATAAAGTTTCGACAGACTATAAAGTATTTAATCAATGCTGACCCCATGGTTAAGAGAGATACTCTCGACTTCATAGACGAGATTTTGACGAATCCTGACAAAATTTTCAAATTAGCTCCAGATCCCTTGAAACCAAGTGTGACGCTTCTGCGCGAATTATTCAGTGTCATTGACGGAGTTTACGATGTTAATGACCATAACATAGAATATTTGGAAAACATAACTGAAATGTTAAGGGATTGGACAGAAGGCAAAAATTTCGATATTCATAAGGTATTAAATGCAATAGTGGAAAACATGAAAGTTAATTTAAAAATATGGCCTATAGACATCCAAAATAAATTTTTTTACTTGTGGTCTGAAATCATAGTGTTGTAAATAAATATTTCAGTAGCTTTTTTATATGAATTATATAGTTTTTCATAACAAACATAAAGTACAATCTAAATTGTTTTTCCAGTCGTTTTCCGATTAGTAGTTTAGAAAAAGATTGTGAGTGGAAAGTTTTATTCTGTAAGCAACCAAGGAATCGCGATTTCGTGAGGATTCACATGCGTTTTCACCTTTTTATTAATTAGTACAAGTAAAATATGATATAATGTTCGGCTTGGTATCGTGGTAATATCTTCCTATGCCAAAAGTAATTGTTAAAGTTCACCTACTGCTGTCTACGTATTATCCGCGTTTGTTTTTGGTTCATCATTATGGAGTCGCTGATCATTACCGTGGAGCCCTAAGATGACCCACTGACCTTAGGTTCAATTAACGTAGTATTACTATGCATTAAGGTTTAATATTCGATCTACCTCGTTTACCAGCAATGTAACGACAGATGTGTCATCTGCTGTGACAAATTTTCTCGCTGCCACCCATGTCTTGTCACGAGCGGCAAACCGTGGTACGGTTTGCCGCTCGTTAAGGTTAAAAAACGGTTAAGGTAAAAAACCCAAATACAGCTTTGGTACGAAAGTTTCATAAGAAACGCTGATATTTTATACCTAATCATCATTAAATGAATCACATACGGTGTCTTGGGTCGTTGTGAAATGCTGTGAATCATCTCAACAGCTGGTACTGTTATTGTGTACAAGTACAGGACTCAAATAAAGAGAATTTACAACATATAATTTCGATACATCAATAGTATTATAATTTGGCTTATGATATAGGTAATTATTTTTTTAATTCTTCTCGTTTCAATAAGTTCAAAGCTGATTTCGAAATAAAATTAATTAGTATAGTCAAATAGCCTCGAATATGTATCAAATCATGGCTACCGTTGCTAAATGCATTGCTTTGCTTCACATGTGCGCTCGGTTCGAAAGCCCCATCAGCCACGCTATCTGGCTAGCTGGCAAGCATTTTTTTGCTGTCCACATTTTTTCCCACTGCTGGGCAATGGCGTCCACCTTGCAAACCTCTGTTTTGTGCTATCCCTGGCTACTTTGGTCCCAAATTCAATCACATCGACACCTTCCATCATAGATTATAGTAATATGCACCACCCACAAACAGTACGCGACTCTTCACCGTTTGACTGGCGTACAAAACTCCCTAGCAATACTTCTCTATTTGATTAGTTTTAAACCTCGTATCCAGGAACTCTTAAACAAAACTACAACGCAAGGCAAAAACACACGTGTAAGTATTCTCTACGCGTTTAATAGAAGCATTTTCCCATAATATTATGGGTAAACAATAGGTGATCTCACCGCAGTTTCAGTGTTATACAACGCTTCCTAGGAGTTACGATGCTATACAATATTGTAGTTACCTGTAAGTAAAACAACGTTTGTTGTTTCACATGCTTATGTAAGTTATGTTTCTTCATTATTATGGTGAGCTCGACCAACGCGCCTTGAAGTTGAATTCAAGACAGATCCATTTTGGAAACATGTTATTAGGCAAGAGTAGGAAACGCGGAAAGATTAGGAAACTTGGTAGGTTTAAAGGTATAATATCATCTACTAGCCCACGTCCCATTTTACTTGGGGTCCAATACGTTTTCAACCGTCACGCTTACCATATGCTCCCTTCTCTTTCATATCATTTTGTCATACAATCCATCCATCTTTTCTTTAGGTATACTAATAGTAATGAATATTACAACCGAAATGAAAACAATAGTAAAGTTACATGAAAAAAAAATTAAAGTATGGGCTCTAGGAAGATCCTATCAAATAGGCACTAAACGGAAGAATCAAAAAATACGGCTGCTTGACAGAACGTGGGTAACTACACTCATATGCCTTTTATAGAAATGACGCACTTATTGCCACACTGAGTCGGTGACCGCAGAATATCCTTGATTATAATAACATGAAGGGTCACTTTTGAGCAAAAGGCATCCCGATATCCTTACACATCGTATTAGCAACTCAGCCTGTCGCAGTCCACTGCGTCGCCTTTGCATGATCAACAATATTTTCCTACACTCCTGTTTCATTATGCTAACTCCCAAACACTTGCCATCCTGACGTGTCAATAAACTTCGTCATTGAAAACTAAAATAGACACTATGCAAACAAAGTTATAGCTAGCCCTTTGACTGCCCAAAGAATTCCAACTTTACACTCATCATTTTACAGTTCAAATTCGCTGGTTACGTCATCGTCAGTCAAATCACGTTCGGAGCATACAATAGCAACGATTTGTATGTATGTACCTGCATGGAATGTGTTCCGTACATCCATTGTATGTATGAATATGATTCAGGCTATTCGTAATTACTATGATAACTATGATTATGATCGTTGGACATGTCATTGCCCTTTGGTTCAAGTTACAATGGTGATAAGAGCTTAGGATAAGTTTGACCACACACCCAGTTTACTGACCACAGCGATCACTGTATCTCTAAATGTCGAGTCTCAGCTGTTTGTGTGTCAAAATCACAACAGCCAATTAAATTACCAGTCAATGCTCTTCTTTGTTTAGCAGAAAGGCTTCTTTCGGTTACAGAGAATAAGTTGTTGAGTAAATTGGAAAGTACCGAACTGATCATCACTTCATCAGCAGAGAGGATTTAAAGCCGTCACTAAATTTTAGATATTTGTCTAGTCGGAAAATATGTGATGTAAGTGACAACTTTTTCGAGACGTCAAGCTTTCAATAAGTATACCAATCGATTGAGCAAGAAATTGCGGTATGTTCAAGGTGGAGACAATACAACAATAAATTAAACTGCATGTAGGTATCTAATGACGGTCCCAGTCTGCATACAAAAATTCAATGAAATGTATCTAATACACAGTTTAGTCACTATATTGCAAAGATTGGCAAAACACTTAGTCGGCCTACCACTACTATTTAGTTAGTTTGAAAAAATCCTTTAGCTAGGATCAGCTAAGTCATAATTATCATCTACATGAAGTACAAGTATGAACGAATGTGTACCTACTGAGACCGTCACAAATTGTTATAGGTACACAACAGTAGCGAAGGGTAAATTTTTGTAAGAGGTAAGCCGGAGTAGATATCTTTTATATGATTATATTATTTGTCTATAGAATATTGAGTGTACCATTTTTTAAAGGGAACCCGGTTGGAATCGAGTTGTATGCATGGAACCTTTGCCACTGGTACACAAAGAAACCTACTCTTCTTCTAAACTGGAATCGTTTGAACGTTCACTACTATTATGTTGTTAGCACAACTCGTAGAGCAGTTCTATATTTAGAGTGGACGTCGAAATTCTGTATTGTTGTGATTGTTACATAAACGAACTGAATAGCCGGTCCGTCCTGGACTGGCTATTCAGTTTAAATTGCATTGTTGAACTAACTAAACGAAGACGCTTCCAGTAAGTACAATGCTAAGCATTTATGTAACAAAACGAAGACACTTCCAGTATCTAAGTATTAAGGATCTAGGTACACTTACATTGAGAAACGATTTTAAAGAAAATGTTGTACAGTACCCGGTGATAAATATTGCACATCGACCTTTACCTTTTTTTTGTATTTTATACAAAGATTAAAAATAATTATCAAAAGAAGCAAATCATAATTGTTTTAACAGCTCCTAATAGATACCGGACTGTTTGTATTTCGTGCGACAGAGATAACGCTCTACGAAGCCGAAATTAGCCGATTGTTTCTTTCCAAAGGTCGATGTGCAATATTTATCGCCGGGTACTGTAGGTACCTATACAACTTTAATAATTATTTATTCCTGATATAAAAGCAATTTATGTGCTTATTCAGGATATCCGTTGCCCACCTACGCACCACCCACACACGAAATTCATGCAAAAAATATGTTGGAGTTCAAGACCAGTTAAACAGTCTTTAAGTAATCAATATTTCGGAAATGGTCCCCTTAATTTAGTTGGTTCTCACAATCACACTTGCATTGTTATTATTCTTGAAATTTCTCTATAGGATAGGAAACCCAAAGATGAGAAATTAAAAAACCCAACTGCCCGAAAACCTCTTTTCACAGAAGAAGTATGAGAAAGCACTTCTTTATTAAATACTATAAAAAAGAAAAATAACACAATTTTAACTGTGTAGTACCTACGCTAGCGCAAGTTACTAACTGCATTCGCGATTTATTTGCAAATAACTTTAATTTCGGAAATCGGTGTCGTTGTTAGTTCCGCATTTTCGTTTTTTGACACCGACTTCCGAAATTAAAGTTATTTATCACTTCGTAGTGTTTTTTTTGAAGTCGGTTGTTTTTTTTTGTAAAAAAGTTTTTAGTTTTTACTTTGTAGGGACTGTGTCTTACGTACCCATCCCTTGCATAGTTTTAAGAATGTAATATTTTTATAGAGGAACTTATTGAATAATTTTTAGAAAGTTTCATTTTTGTGTTTTTCCCACGTTGAACATCTGCAAGCGATTTAAGTTATAGGTACTATTGTCTTTCATGATTCTTTACTTTTAAGGTTCATTGTTCTATTATGTTTAGTTATCTTGTATTGTACCCATTTGCTATTTATAGTTAAGGTTCATTGTTCTGTTATTTTTAGTTGTCTTGTATTGTACCCATTTGTATTTCTCGTGTTTTATTATACTTTTAAAGGCAGATGTGGATTTGCCGCGTCCTTTGTTTAGGGAACGGCAGATTTGGGAGAGTTTTGGTTCGGAGCTTCAGTCTGTGCTGAACTACGATCGTGCGAGGTCCTCTCTGACCCCCGATCATACTTTACTCGCCGAAGCTCGCCGTAATAGTTTACGGCGAGCTTCGTGTTTCTAGTAGTTTTACCATTCATGTAACCTTATTTAATTTTACTTTTTCGTGTCAAGTGTAACTGCTAGCTTTAGTTACTTGATATCGTAATAAATTAATCGTTACCTATTTACAACTCACTTCAGTGTATCACTTGCCCACCACGGTCACGAATTCCGCACAGTGGTGACCCCGACGTGATCAAAACTATCAATAGCGTGAGTTCGTGACAGTGCGTAAAGAGTTTCGCGAGTGTTAAATCAAGGTACGTGTTAAAATGGCGAGCGATCCAGCGGGAGTCACTAGCGGCGGATGACGCGCATTCCCAGCCAGCCAGCTCCCACGGCTTCAACGGGTATCCTGACCACCAGCATGCAGCGACCGCGCATACCTGGTCATCACCCTCAGCCTCATCAGCAACCTCGGCACCGACGCACTGGAGCATAACGCAGCGCCCGCGCCACCCCGACTCACTGGGGACATCTCCGCAGACAGTTCCGACTCACCGTGAACTATGCGGCAACCGGTTCCGACTCACTGGAATCATAACGCAGCGCCCGCGCCACCCCGACTCACTGGGGACATCTTCGCAGACAGTTCCGACTCACCGTGAACTATGCGGCAACCGGTTCCGACTCACTGGAACCTAAGTTGGCCTGGCAAGCATATTCCTCGCCGTTCTGGTCGCTGTACCACATCCGACGCACTGGAGCATAACGCAGCGCCCGCGCCACCCCGACTCACTGGGGACATCTTCGCAGACAGTTCCGACTCACCGTGAACTATGCGGCAACCGGTTCCGACTCACTGGAACCTAAGTTAGCCTGGCAAGCATATTCCTCGCCGTTCTGGTAGGCGAGTTAAATTTCCTGATTACTATCAGGCAGGTGTTTCGTGATCTTTATCACTGGTAGGGGGGTACTGTAGGGACTGTGTCTTACGTACCCATCCCTTGCATAGTTTTAAGAATGTAATATTTTTATAGAGGAACTTATTGAATAATTTTTAGAAAGTTTCATTTTTGTGTTTTTCCCACGTTGAACATCTGCAAGCGATTTAAGTTATAGGTACTATTGTCTTTCATGATTCTTTACTTTTAAGGTTCATTGTTCTATTATGTTTAGTTATCTTGTATTGTACCCATTTGCTATTTATAGTTAAGGTTCATTGTTCTGTTATTTTTAGTTGTCTTGTATTGTACCCATTTGTATTTCTCGTGTTTTATTATACTTTTAAAGGCAGATGTGGATTTGCCGCGTCCTTTGTTTAGGGAACGGCAGATTTGGGAGAGTTTTGGTTCGGAGCTTCAGTCTGTGCTGAACTACGATCGTGCGAGGTCCTCTCTGACCCCCGATCATACTTTACTCGCCGAAGCTCGCCGTAATAGTTTACGGCGAGCTTCGTGTTTCTAGTAGTTTTACCATTCATGTAACCTTATTTAATTTTACTTTTTCGTGTCAAGTGTAACTGCTAGCTTTAGTTACTTGATATCGTAATAAATTAATCGTTACCTATTTACAACTCACTTCAGTGTATCACTTGCCCACCACGGTCACGAATTCCGCACAACTTGTTAGTTGTACCTACCCCACACAAATTCAATTAAGACTAGTGCATTGAAGAATTGAAGACACCGACTAGAAGAATCATCAAAATTTGCATAGAAATGTCGGAGATGCAGTACCTACATTTATGCATATAACTTCGTACATAAGAATAATTAACCAGTCACACTAATATTATACAGGCGAAATTTTGTGAGTGTGTGTGTGTGTGTGCGCGTGTTCATATGTTTGTTACTTCTTCACGCTCAAACGGCTGGACCAATTTTGATAAAATTTTGTATGGAAGTAGCTGACACCCTGGATTAACATATAGGCTACTTACTTTTATCCCAATATTCCCACAGGATTTACACTTATGCGGGTGAAACCGCGGGGCGCAGCTAGTGTATTATATACTAAAACCTTCCTGAAAGTGTGTAGATCACATTAACAGAATTATCAATATTGTTTCATTAGTTTTAGAGAAAATCGCGAACATACAAACATACATACACACACGGGTCGAATACAGAACCTCCTTTTTTGTAGTCGGTTAAAAATGAAAACGAATATGAGTTTATGGAAAAATAACTTTAAATCCAATAAAGTTCAGTTTACGCTACCACTTCAAACATTTTTATAACTGTTTCAATAGTGCTAGTCACTCTGAAATCAGCTTCATCATCTTCTGCCTAGCCTTTTTCCAACTATGTTGGGGTCGGCTTCCAGTCTGACCAGATGCAGCTGATACCAGTATTTTACATGGAGCGACTGCCTATCTGACCTCCACAACCCAGTTACTGGGTAATACGATACCCCTTGGTAAGATTGATATTAGACTTTAAATTACATACATACATAAACTCACACTTTCTTCCCATGAGGGTAGGCAAAAACTACAGAATGCCACCTGTCCTCACTTACCTACCTCTTTTGACAACTAAATTGTTTACACAAAAAAACAAGTTTCAAAAGAATATTATTAAATACGTTAGCCATTCATGTTTTTTCTATAAATAACGAACATATTCTGTTGCCACCCATATTAAAAAAAAAAAACATTCATATCTTGTTCCGATATTTTTATTCTAATAAAGCTGAAGAGTTTGTTTGTTTGAACGCGCTAATCTCTGGAACTACCAGTCGGATTTGAAAAATTATTTTGCTGTAGATAGCCCAATCCTTGAGGAAGGCCTATGGCCTAACATCACGTTAGGCCTAGGACCTGAACAAAAATAATAAATAAATAGCTTAGACAGGCGATGTGATGCGACGGGGTGTGTCGAGAAAACAATAAATTTCAAACGGAAGAAGTCGCGGGCACAAGCTAGTAAAGTAATATGGTTATTGAATATTATAAGTACCTAAATAATAATATGATCTTTCTGTTTTTGCATTCAAACTTGCCTCGTGACATTCCTGTATGCCGCGGTTACGTCAGCGCTTACCGGTAAGGCAGGTTACACACGAGCGATTAAATGCTATTTGGCAAGACAATCTGCTATCGTTATGGGCGATTATCGGAATCGTATTGTGAATTGGAGCGAGCATGGTTCGCTTTGCCAACATTAAAATTGATTGTTTGTTAACATAAACATAACTTCACGCCTGTGATCCCAGCGTTAGCCTGGGGTTTTAGTAGACCCACATTTATGAATAAAAGTTATGTAATTAATTCTATGTTTCTCTTTGACGCTGTGAAGTGTGCATGTTGACTGTGCTCAGGTATTAACTGGAAATATCCATGTTTGTTGTTTGTGTTTAATAATTGTACGTGTAGCTCTTGAAATGTTGTCACAACACTACACACATTCATCGTTTTAAGAGAGTTTATTTTGAGGGTTTACTTATTTTATAACATAACATAACATCACGCTTTTATACCATAAAGGGTTAGATAGAGGTGTATCTTAGTACTCTCACATTTCGCCAGTTATGTGTGAGTCCCATAATGTAATGGAGGGCGAGGATTTTGCCATCAGCCGGGCACAAATGGAAACTACGGGCTGCTACTTAGAAATTCCTAATAGAATTATAAATATCCCAATAAAACTATTAATCTTGTCATATTTTACCGCAAACAATTGTTAGTGTATAGGAAAAACCTGTACTACTCTATTAGCCTTGTGTGGGATCACAAATAAAAGGATTAATAAACGTATTATTGAAATCCTTAGAACGGTCTTTCCTTTGGTGTTCAACCATTAACCCTAACAACAATTAATAAGTTTATCCAAATTATAAAAGTAAACGTAGCAAAAGGAGTGTGTGTAGGCATCGTAGCAAGTCGCGTTCCGTAGTTTTAACCTACCCCCATAGGAAAATGATAGGTTTATTCACCGTAGTGTAGTGTAGATAGGAAAAATATGTAACTGCCTCAAAAGTGGTCCAACCTTTTCATTAAAAGATAAGTTATACGCGTTACTGTTCAGCTTTTATGTCCGTCTTTTAATTAGGTAATAATAGTAGTCGCATGACGTCATAAACGAGGCGCACACGAATCTGTAATTAATTAAAACGTCTGTTAAGCACACCTTACGGGCCGGCTAATCGATATTGTGGCAAAAGCCTTAATATATTCGCATTATACAAAATTTGTGGTTGTATTCAAACGTTTTCGGTCCTTGACTAATATACTGCAGCAATTTAGTAAAACGGCTGAATGGCTGAAATTCCATGTCACTGTAGGTAGATTAGCGTAATCCGCCTATAATATTCCCACGGCTGGACCACAGACCTGTCTGTGATCGGGAGTGGGCCGTAATCCACCACGCGGGCCCAGTGCGGGTTGGTAGGTGTCACATGTCTTCGAATTTTTCGTTCAAGGACATTTTTAACCGACTTCTAAAAAGGGGAAGGTTCTCAATTCGGATGTTTATATATAATATTTTTTTTTGATAGTCAACAATTTCATCGTTTAATTAAAATTCAAAATAATTTATTTCAGAAAAACCTATACGAACACGAAACGTCAGAAGCTAGGTGCACGGTTCCAATAGGTCGTTTCTACTCAGGATAAGCTGAAGTTGCAATGGGCCGGCCATATTAGCCGTAGAACCGATGACCGTTAGCTAGGGTAGACTTGTTCTTGAGTGGAGGCCGCGAATCGGTAAACATTTAGTAGGACGCCCCAGCCTAGGTGGAGCGAAGATTATTGTAGGGTGGCTGGTATTAGCTGGATGAGAGTGATCGAGAATCGAGTTGAATGGCGTGCAATTGGTTCGGCTTATGTCCAGCAGTGGACTGCCCTGATGTAAGTTGGGAAAGATGTTGACATGCTTAAAATATTCTCACAGTTGCCTCGATTGGCAAAAGATTAGTAATCGCATGATAAAATTATAGCAGAGTTATATTTAAATAAATGATGTGTATTTTTAAGCTAGTCGTAAGCTCTCTGGCCTTGAGCGAATCCCGCGATTTGCAAAGATTGTTCACATTATGACTAAGAAACTTTAAATGCTAATGGATTCGTATCTAAATACTTTTAACAAAGAAAATATATACCATGCTATGTTCTATGGGTACTCTTGAATTACTTATTTAGCTTGTATTTGTTTAGCTACCGTTTTTCTAACAAAAGTTTAAATATTTATGCATAATCTGCCTACTATATAATAATGTAATGTCCCCACAGGCCTCCTCTCAGTGAGTGGGCCATAATCCTCCACGCGGGCCCAGTGCGGGTTGGTGAATATTGGTGCACAAAGTGATTTTTTCCAACATTTCTCCTGTTACCTTTGCCTGTTACCAGCTATAATAAACCAATCCGTGGCATTATTTATTAATATATCATTATTTTCTTAATTATATCATATCATTATTTTAGAATGCCTAACGAACAAAGGAAAACGTAGGTATTGAAATAATCATACCTCTGCGACTAGATAGTTTGCACATTGCACATTTGTGTTGTTTTCTGAGGGGGTCACTTTCGGACATAAAATTATTTGGGTTGGGGGTCCGAACTAACAATGAATGATAACACGATTTGACGGCTGCCCATGCCCGATGTGTTTTTTCCCATAACTTCATATTCTTAAATGTTTGTTGACGGACGCAGAGAGCTGGCCCCCTGTGATACGGGGATAGTTCAATCAATCAAACAATCATGAAGTGTTGTAAAGGCAACTACCGGCTTATATCGAGTATCCTTCGCCCATCAATCATTTTCCAAGCATTGTTTGTAGCAATATCTTATCACAGCATTTCATTGTATCAATCAGTTTTATTGTTAAATAATATTAGCAGTTCAATTCAAATTTCATTGACAAGTAACGACTTTAATGAAACAAAGTTCAACTTGAACTTTGTCGCAAAAAACCATCTTATAAAAACGACAGAGAGTGGTCCTCGTTTTTATGAGGTGATTGTTCGTATCACACGGGATAACTCGAAACGGTGCGTAACCATGCTCGAATGAACACGCATCTCTACGAACTCGAGAAGCGTGACGACACAGTTTGTTTGTGTAAATAGAACAGGCATCGACACATTCGATACTACACTACTGATTAATACTATACACTCAAACGTACTTTCAATTTCACAGACATGGTAACCACTTTACTTCGACAGCGTCTGCATTTCGAAGTAGAACGCCAGATTTCATAGTTAAAGTGTAACTTTTGACGTACCTAAGTTGAATGTACATCTGTCCGCGCCATGCAGATCTGCGCGATGACTCATAAGTCCACGGCCGTAGCAATTTTGTATATTTTTTACACATTTCTCTTTATTATATTTCTTATATGGCAACTCTTGACTCAAATGTCACTTTTTATATGGTAATACTTGTGCAAATGTCACTTGTAACAGTAACCCACGTCTTTTTGTTAACTTAACGATATTTTTGTTGTTGCGTGACATTGAAAGTTGGGATTGGGGACACATTTGATTGTATTCAGGTAATCTGATTTATCAAAACTTAGCTTCTAATAGGAGTAAGTATCTAAGGCGTTCTGTAATTTCTGCCCACCCCCAAGGGACAGAAGGCGTGAGTTTATATTCGTATGTATGTGGAAAAATAAAACTAGATTTTAAAAAAAGGCAACGTTATTTCTAAACATTTATACGTAAACAGAAGCCTACCATCCATGCTCTCAATTCAGCTTCTGCAATGTCCGATACCCGGGCATCCTCATCTCCGTTCAATAAAGTTCCAATGTAAAACTCACTAAAAGGGAATTTTCGATCAATCCAGCCGGTCATAGTAATTTACTCTGTGACTGTGAATGAACTGTGCCAACTAGATAGCATCGGGTTTATAATTCTGAACTTATTGCAGTGCTTCAAAAGCAAAAAAATTAAACCGCCTTCAAAAAGAAATCAACTCAAAATTATGAAATAAATTTAATTTCGGAAGTCTGTGGCAAAAAACAAAACTAAAATACAGATCGTATTTTAGTTTTGTTTTTTGCCACCGACTTCCGAAATTGAAGTTATTTCATAATTTTGAGTTATTTCTTTTTGAAGGCATTTTAATTTTTTTCTTATTTCATAATTTTCAATTATACGTAAAAACTGGAATATTTGTTTGTAATAAGTAGGTAATTCATTTGTTGTAAATATTGCACTAGAATTTGACCAAGGTTTTGAGATGTTTTCCCTTTGACACTACACCCGTAGCTCGTATCAATAAGCCAGGCCGTCACACTTACACGTATTAGTCCATATGTTGAAAATTACTGAATCGATTTTGATGAAACTTACACTGTTCCCTAAGTTGAAGTAAATGTAAGCCAATAGAAAAAATGGGCACGATCCGATTAATAGTTGCGGAGAAATGCGTGGACAAACATACATACATAATACATACATTACATACTCGTATATCTATGTTATAATTTTGTATATTTGTTTGGAAGCCCTAATAGATTGTCATATGTGAATATAATGCAGTTCCAATAATATTACATGCATACGTGTCGAATTGATAACCTCCTTTTTTTTTGAAGTCGGTAAAATGCAGGTAAAGTTCATTCATTCGCTTTGACGTCAGTTCAATGTAGTTTTGTTTTAGAAACAGATTAAACGCAGCTCTGTTTCTATTGGGTATCCTGGATCAGTTTCTGAACTGTGATTAATTAAAACAGGATAGTTTGCAACTGTTTCACGTACACTGGCGTGCATTCATTGGTTTGTACTGCAGACCGATTTGTGCACACTAGCTAGAGAAGCTTAGGATATACTTATAAAAAAACACTTTCTTATAAAATTCCACGTTAATTGATTTTACTTGTAACTTGTAATTGATCATTTATTAATTTGTAAAAAGAAACCTGAAATAATCCGTCGTAATCTGCTCGTTAAAGGCTCCCGCAGACAGGCGCGAATATTGTCATAGGACATCATCGGCTCGTAGTAAGTCGATTGACTTTGGCTGGGCTTGGATTTGCAGATAAAATCGGTTTCTTTCAGAAAAATTGATTAGGTAAGTACCATAAAATGTATTAAGGTGGTTATTTTGTCAGTATTTTGACACTCCACGAAACATTGCACGTACCTAGTTACTTTCCATTATCTAGCTACTTTTAGCCAATCTAAAATCTAAACTTCATGACTATTTAAGTTTCAGTATCTACAAATATTTATTTTCGTTAGTAAAATGTCCTATTATTAGAGCTAAAACCCTATCATATCACTTGCAAAATCTTTAAAATGCCTAATGGCTAGTTTATAGATTCTTACCTACTATGTATTTTAATATAATAAATAAGGGCAAAACAAGTAGTAAACAAATGAAATCATGTACATACAGCCTTTACCAACTCTCAATTACTGCGCACATCCCTTCTCTGTATTATTACAAAAAGTGTCCTACTCTTATGACACCCAAACAAACACTGAATGAATATTGAAGGAACCAATAACAACATTCACCGGTCCGTCAAACTTCACATCAAGTCAGTTGCATGTTGCATGCCATTCGTTCGCACGTGACGACTTGTGAAATTCAAAAATGAAATTCCTAGCGCTGCCGGATTAAATTTTTAACAGCCCCTGCGGCTGTTTACTCTTTGATTTAGTTATTTGGTTGAAGGAATAGACGCATTTCAGTGGTTGGAATTGGAATACTATGAGAAAAATTTTATGGAAAGTAATGTTAAGATATCGTTTCTAGAAGTTATTTGCTTTTCTTAACCAAGATATCAACTTAATTTAGGGCGAATAGATCAGCTTTTTTAAATTCGTAAAGTAGGTAAAAAACCTAATGCCGAAAATATTTACTTAAAAGATTGTTATTGAAGGGATTACGATCTAAATTTTAAATCAGCCAAGCAAAAATACGAAGGCAATTAGCTTCAAACTAAAGCATATTATTTAAAACAACTCATATTCCCGAAGACCTAAAGCAATTAACAAATGTAGGTGCATTTGTCAAAGCCGATCGCACAGTGAAACACATGTCCGCTATTTCCCCCTCTCTGTTAACCCGTCCTGACCGCGTGTCCGGTATTGCCCGACACCGGGCCGACATTGCCCGTCACTGCCCGGTATTGCCAGCCGGTGAATGAACAATATTAATTTTTATTTGCCCTTTGTGGAACTCTGCCGGCCTGTTGACCGATAAACCGTTGGTTATGGCGAGTGTACACGTATTGAAGGATAGATTGTGCCACTTAATTGCACCTATGTGTAATCAAGTGGAATAATGAGGATGATGATGAGGGTAGTGGAACGTCCGTGGAATGATGCTGAGGTGGCTTATGTACCCACATATACAGGATGGCAGGAACATTGACGCTCGAACTGTAACCATGAAATCTATCTTCAATAATTTGACGAACTACCATACATATCATCCCCTATTTTTTACCCTCTTAGGTGATGATCTTTCAAAAATTCTTTACTTACGCTCATTCATGCTTCTAGATCCAGAATAGGCGGTTCGTTGTCTGTCAGTTTATGAATGAATTTAATTAGAACATTTTACATGACATAAAGCGCGGTTTTTGTCGGACTGCATAGAAAAGAAAGAAGCGCGATGACACAACACTGGTAATTTATTGCAAAATATGAAGCAATTATCATATTCCAAAAATTCGATTGTTTGGACTAAAAAATTAAAACACTAGTATTTTAGTATGTTGCTTGTAGAATAATCTGACAAAAAATCGAAATGATTGTATGTTGTATATTAGTATGGTTTTTATTGTAAAAAGAAAGTTTTTATAGGTTATCTTCATGATTTGTTTCTATCGTATCAAATTAGTTGTATTATGTTTTCAACACACTATCTACCTAGGATATATCCTGAAGAATATCATATATTTTTCTGATTTTGTTTACTGTAGTCGATCATATACTTTTATTGTTTCTAAAACTTCCGTTTTTGTGTTTAGGTCCTGTAAGCCCCTTAAATAGATTTACGTGTATAGCTATGCGGGATTATAATAACGTACATAAAATATATGTATTCAGAGATTCTAAGTCCAGATATCTGCATGCGACAAAACTCCTGCGAGAAATGTCGAAGTGTCCCGATACTAACTTTGAAGTGGGAGCTACGTAGCAAGTGTGGGTTTATTACTTCTTGGAAACTAAACTTTTAAACACTCTGGGTCAGGCATTCCTCGTGGAATTTACAATGGAACTCGAAGTGTGTGTGTTTATTTATTTAAACTTTTCGCACAAAAAGGTACAAAGGCGAACTTAATGCCTTGGGCATTCTCTACCAGTCAACCAAGGGTGGTGAAGAGATTGGAGTTTGTGTGTGAACTCGCACATGCACACACACCCCTGCATACCAATTGCGTAACACACTTTCTTTCACAATCCGAAGAATTTTGAGAAACTAAATCCATCCATTTATTTTCGCTGCAATTTAAATGACTGGAGAATGAAGTGGTTAATAAATACCCAAAGTTGTGTTTTTGTAGACAACCAATTTATTAGGAAATCTAAGAGTTTTAACGTTTATTTTTACACTCATAGTTAAACGTGTGGTATTCTTTCACAAATGCCGCGGAAAAATTACACTATCGCTCCTTGATCGATCATTCGCGATCAGCTGTAACATTCATCCCTAACTATTCAGAAAACAACGCACGGTATACGAAATTATCCTGATAACAATAATAAATTGGATTTGACTCAATAATAACTTGATCATCCTTGTTTTACAGAGTTTTTACGGCCATTGCGGTTGAATTTAATTGGTATTTCAGCAGCACACGATAGGTGTTCAGGAAAATGGAAACAGATTTTAATTGAATATCTGCTTCATAAGAAAACAAATAACGGACTTAGAGCGCTAACACACTGACGCCATAGCAACGTCGCCGGCTACGTATCCAAACTCTTCGTATTGAAATGTATGACTGTTAACTCACTTGGCTACGGTCTGGCGACGTCGCCAATTTGGAAGCGTAGCCACGACCGACCGGCCCCTACGTGGAGACTGGATACTCTGGCAACCTGGCGACTTGGGTACAAGTCGCCAGTATTTTGTATACAAGTGACGCCTTCCTCACTCAGTGGCCAACTGATCACCAGGGCTGAGAGTCAGTAGCGACTGTCTACTTATTTGGCAACCTCATTTGACTACGGGAGGTAGCCAGAGGTAGCCACAGCTACGTAGCCAGCCTCGCCATGGCGTCGTCAGCGGGATTGTCCGAAAGGGTTACCGCTGGCACGGTAAATAAAGGGCAAGGAAGGAACACGGGTGGGTTTTAGTCAATAAGAATCTGACACTCCCTTCCGCTCCACCTAGAGCGGGAGGGGTCATTTGATGATTTCCCATCCTCAAAACAAAAAAAAAACCCTGATTCGAAAGTTTCGGCGGCTGACCACGGACCAAGCCACGCTTCCCAATCTAAAAAAGGCATCTCTCGTGAACTATCTGTTCCCGAACAAACGAAAAATGGTGAAATTGACTGTCAGATTCGTTAGCGCAGGCTTGTGGTGCGGGCAAACGCTATCCAATTATTAAAAAAGTTTCTGCTACGTACCTGTAACTTCATGGCCCAATTAAAACTACGCGAATCGGATTGGAATTTTCATATTCCTGTTTCAAATTGCCGATCAAGTGTTTGTGTTTTCTATTGGTAAATGTATGATAGATAATAATATCTTTTTTCAGTGACGCCCGTAATATTACAATTTGCAATGTTTTTTAACTGAACTATTTCATTACATATTCATCGCTAACTTAGTGGCGGGTTGTGTTCACGTCCACTTGACGCACGCGTACCGTAACCATTTAAAACAACGGGCAACCGGGCCTTAGACGTCAATTAGGACATTTAGGACACAGGTTACACAAATTATTATGGGTATGTACCGAATATAAAAAAGGTGTTTTTATGTAAGTTTGAAGTTAAAAAACTGGTCAAGAGCAAGTTGGACTTGCCCACCGAGGGTTCCGTACCATCATGATTTTCATCGGCTAGGCTTATATTCGTCAGAGAATTTTAACACTGCATGCTGCAGTGTAAAATATTGCATTTTACGTCAGCGCCATCTCTTGACCGATAGTGGAACTAATGTAACTTTTGTTGATGATTTCTATAAAAGTGCTACATAGAGACGTCGTTTTATTTTTCCTGCAATCTTAACATAAACTTCTATCACAGATTATAATAATTTCAGATTTTTCTCTATGCAAACTTCGGAGATAAGGGGGGCACGGTATTTTTTTTTAATTTTTCATCAAAAGTCGACACATATGCGGCCTAAAAAAAAGAAAAAATGTTTGAGAATGTGCAAACTGTGCTCTTCCATATACCCCACATGCTCTAGTAGCACCACTTTACTTTTGAAAAAAAAAACTTCCGTCAAATACGAAAATTTCCTAAATTAAAAATAATTGCATATTTTATTACCTCAATTCAATGTTAAAGAACCGACATACTTTATGGTACTTGGAGTTCACCGGTTCCCCATTACTAGCCATTATCCTCAGCATAACATTGGCCTATTTTCCGCTCCTCTGAATTGAAAACCTCTCGGCGTCCGCAACGCGATCGATATACAGCAAAAATAAAGTATGCTACCAATATACAGTATGACAACCTTTTATTCCCATTATGAATTTTAATTACAACTTTTGAATCGGGAAACTGAATGCTAGTTGTTTATGCTGAATGCTAGTTATCTGCATTGTTTTTAAGAGGCTTACAGGACCTAAACACAAAAAACGCAAGTTTATGAAACAATAAAAGTCCATGATCTACTACAGTAAACAATATCAGAAAAATATATGATATTCTTCAGGATATATGATAGGTAGATAATGTGTTGAAAACATAATACAACTAATTTGATACGATAGAAAAAAATCATGATCATACCTCTAAAAACAATAGGTTTTTAGTAATTACCATTGCCAGGGCTGTGTCATCGCGCTTCTCTTTCTTTTCTATGCAGTCCGACAGTGACCGCGCTTTGGGTCATGTAAGCCATTTAACCGATTTCAAAAAGGAGAAGGTTCTCAATTCGAATGTATTTTTTTTATGATGCTGTTATAATAACTTCCTGTCACTGATTTACATATCAAGTACCTAGTCATAGTATAAAGAGAGGAAGTAAGTTGTCTTCATACAAACGCACCGCGCGCGGCTTGTATGTGTGCGTCATAGTATCTATGCGTCGCCGCACGCACACTTAACAAAATCTCGACCCGTTTCTCAGTGCGCCAGTCGGGGCTAACACCGCATGAGTTTCGCACGTCACGGCTTTTCGGCACCGGTAAATGAATGAAAAATGTGTGATAATCGCAGGAGAACGTATTGCTGTGTGTTTGGGTGTCTTAATAAGTCATTCCAGAATTGTCTCTGTTCAGATTACCTATTGAACAGGAAAGGTAAGCAAGTTGCAGCTTGCAAGTTCTAGCATATAATTTTTACTTGATGATGAGATAACTACCCTTAACCTACTTATTTAGTTTTTGTTGTAAGTATTAGTTTTATATCAGACAGAGGAAGTAGGTAGACCTACTTTCCCACTAGAATGCATTAGGTACTTTTGATCTGTCAATTGATTTGGCATTGATCGTTTTCTCGTGCTCATCACCGCCCCGCGCCGCCCGTCTGCTGGCCCGTCGCTCTTTCTTTCATCGTGAAAGGTTTCATCATCATTTAGGTAAAACCGACCTTACAAACCCTGTACCCAGACAATACAAGTAAAAAATACAACTTCCCGACCCTTGCCAATTTATAGGCACTGAATTAAAATTTAGCTAAAAGTAACAACCCTGAGACAGTAGGCAATTATATCGCGGATTGGGCCGGAGATAGCCTACTTCCCCTCTTTATACTATGACCTAGTGTTATACGAATTTGTGTGGGGTAGATCCACAAAATAAGAAAAAAAAATATATACAAAAAAAAACACAACCAACCTGCTTCAAAAAAAAATTACTTTAATTTCGGAAGTCTATGGCAAAAAACCAAAAAGGGGAACCAACAACACCGACTAGTCTATATTTACATGCAAAACAGTAAATATACATTTGAATCCTTATAATATGTAATTCATAGAATCACATAATATTCTAGATACAAAATGGATTTCGCTATTTTAAATAAGAGTTTAAATATTTAGCTACAGAGAATTATATTCCCCGTGGTAATAGAGCGGTGTGTGGTGTGATGCATCGCTGGAGTTCTATCGGTTGTCTGAATGGTACAACGAGTTATTACGAGTGTGTGAGAACACAGAACTCTACAGGGCAAAATGAGTCCCATTGAAAACAGTCACACGGTGACTATTTTGAACGGGAATTAAATCGTCCTTTATTTTAAGAAGTATTAAAAAAGTCTTTTTGCTCGGCTCCTAAGGGTCCTAGCGTGATGTTAAATAAACTATGGCCGTCCTTAAGAATTGGGCTACAAATGCAAAGATAATTTTTCAAATCCGAGAGATTAGCGCGTTCAAACAAAGAATCGAACAAACAAACTCTTCAGCTTTATTATTATTATTAATATTATAGATATGGATAGTATAGGAAAAAAATCGTGGACATACAAACATACATACATACGGTTCGAATACAGAAGCTCGTTTTTTAAAGTCGGTTAAAAATAGTCTCAGTATAAACACGGTGACTACTACACGGTAACTATTTTCAATGAGTATTAATTCTAGTTGATAGTAGCTAACTGATAGTTTTAGGCAGATAAATATGACGTCATATGCTTTAGTCAATTACCAAAAAGATAATGCTTTCGACTAATTATCTCGTAGGGTTTATCCGTCACATATTTTATCCAAATGGGTTCAGTAATTATAGAGATTTAAGAATGTTAATATGTATGTTGTCTAAGGATTGTTTTATCAGTACTAAGACTGGGTGCAACGTACCTACCCGGTGAGAATGCGGTTCCACATTGAAGCTTGAATATAATTATATTACATAACCTACATTTAAGTTCATTTCATTTGCGATTGGATGAACTAAAGGTACACCTGTTCTGCTTTACCCTTCAATGATTACAGGCTTGATGTTATTTCTAATGTAACGAAAAAAAAAATTCAGCATTTCCGTACATGTATGTTCGTATAACTCATAAATGTGTAAAAAAACAGGTATCTATAACTCGTCAAATGTAGGGAACAGCTGATTATTTTTCGCGATTTCATGTTTGGTCCCATAATAAAAGGTGTTCAGAATGATGAGTACAATGACCTCTTAAGAGGTTGAGAACGGGTCAAACTGACGTCACGCAAAATCCTACATCTCGCAAGCGGAGTTTACCGTGCGGCTGTCATACCTATATACAACGGTTCGACATGAATTATCGGGCAGTTGCCTGCCAGACACAACACTCGTCTTGTCGGAGGCCCTTTTCTATGGAGGTTGAGTGACCTTGTTCTCTTCCTCATACCTCTATAAGTTCGGTGTTACCTATCCGACTACATTCACATTAATGATGTATCTAATATTTTTGTAAAAATATAGTTTAAAAGAGTGTCCATGGAGTTTCTTGCCTGTTCTCCTCCATAGGTAGCTACGCTTTGGAATGGGCAACTAGCTTCATATTTTCTGACAGACCGAATTTTTTTGACAGTTCAAAAGTGCCTGTAAATAGTTTAATTGAAATAAGTAAATGGTTTGAGTTTAAATTCTCTGAGAAGGAATACCGACACAAATTCGGACATCACAGTTTCTAATTCGGTGTGTTGAATTAATTTTACTTAGTCAGTGTTGTGACCAGCACAGCATAAGAATCATTCAATCCAGCTTCACACAATATGAATCCCGATTCCCAGAAACCGTGATTGAGGGAGAGCAAAAATATCGGGAATATTATTTCACACGTCCTCCCTTTGTCACTAAATCTGAATGAAATCGAGTCGTTTTATATATTACGTAAACCGTTCGTTATTCCACTATTATTATGAACTATGCAGGTCACGGGAACAATGACATACAAATTGTCAATATTGTACAAAATGTGTCTGGCCTTTTGCAGTTTTTACCATAATAAACATTAGTATTTTCGGTGAACAATGCTTTTTAAAAGGAATCGAAGCAACAAAAACATTTAAACACTGAATGAATCCTCTACTACTTTGATTTAACAAATAATCTAGATATTGCTAATTAGGTATTATTATTAATCATTAACGTGGTTTGAATGGGGTTACAAATTACAATATTTTTGCTGAATCAATAAGAACTAAAAGTTCTTGATCATTGATTACAATCTAGCCTAATATACTAATGAGCCTTGTGTTCACCAACATTTAATCAACTGATTAAATATTTAAACAGTTCTATATTTAAAATTTCCTTAGGAAATTAAACATAAGCCAACTGTTGAAATACCTAACCGGTGGTTTGCATGTTGGTGAACTCAGGCCTAAGCAATTTAACTCTAACTTTATATTTTACGACATAGATTATGTTATAACTTTATAACCAAAAGAACAGTATCAATTTGCACTGTTACACAATTTCATAGCACTTTCTTAGGGCCTGATAATTAATAAAAACAAAAGTGTTTTTATACACATAACTCATGAACAAAGGGTGTGAGAGTTACATACAAATGTGTGAACTTATCTGAGTATTCACCTGAATATCGGAATTGATGATGTATGTCTCATCTCTAGCTATACGATGATGCGAGGACAAAACCTGATAATGCAGGCTACTGCAAATTGTTTAATTTATGGGACCTTTACTTCGGCTGACTATTTTTATTCTAATTTATATTTAAATGTTTGTAAACGCACCCACGATACAGGAGTAATTCCTAGTGTGGGGCAAAGTTTTTAAAAAAAAAAAAATCCCTACATTTGTGACATGTTTTAGACATTTGTTTGTCGTCGAAATGAGACTCTACGACTAGATTGTGTACGTTTTAAATTAAGAGAATTGGCCTTCTGTTGTCATGTCTCTGCCATGTCTACGAACACTGTCGTCACCACCATCCACGGCCCGACTTCACCCACTGTTGCTCTTTTTTCTTGTAAAATTTGAAATTATTGTAATATTTGTAAAAAAGTAGCACTTCTCCGTAAGAAACAACCAATTGGAACCGTGCACTTAGCTTCTGACGTTTCATATGTAAGTATCCATATAGGTTAGTATGTGAAATAAATTATTTTGATTTTGTTTAGTGCACTTTATGGTACCTTCAGTTCCGTTTAGGGCACTTAAGGGTTAGGGATCATAATGCACAAGACGTTGTGGCGTTCAAAATCGATGAATGTAATAATTGAGAGTTGCGGCGAACTCTGAAAATGATGTTTTGGGCTTGAGCCAATACAATCTCGACCGGGAAAATGTTAGGGTGTGAGGAGATGTAACTATCTATGATATTAATATATTTGAGAATGGACAGAGTAACATACGAAAGACTGATAGACCAGGGATGCTGGCACTAAGGGAAGTAGGCTTTTTTTTTTTTTTTTAATGGGATATCATCAAATGGCCCATCCTGCTCTGGGTGGAGCGAAAGGGAGTGTCAGACTACTGACTAAAACCCACCCGTGTTTCTTCCTTAGCCCTTTATGTTCCGGGCCAGCGGTAACCCTTTCGGACAATCCCGCTGACCCGGCAAAGGGAAGTAGGCTCATGTGAAGATGATAAACATTGGAGAGCTACACCCGACAATCGCTTTCAATTTTGATCATTTTGCATTGCGTTAATACTTAATCTGGTTGTTATAAGCTATAAGACTAGGGGAAGACCAAAGAAACGATGGATGGACTGTATGAATGTCGATATGGTTATAAAGGGAGTGACTACAGAGATGACCACTAAAGGCTCGTACACACAGGCGCGACGCGACACGCGACACAAAGGCACCGCAAGTCGCGCAACGAGCGGTGCCTTTGTGTCGCGCGTGATTCGCGTCGCGTGTCGCGCCTATTTACAGGAGCCTTAACAGAGAAATATGGAAGAAAAAGATATGCTGCGCCGACAGCAATTAAATTGGGATAAGGGCAGGGGAATGAGGAGTTAACGAACTTGTTGTAGACAAAAGGAAAACGTGAACAATAAGGGTTCTATTTGATTGTGTGGTGAAACTTCCACAGTAATTTTCAATTTGCAAATACTTACCGTTTATGAATGCTGCAGTTTAAAGCGCTTGAGACGTTTTTCTGAAAACTTATTTCCGTATTGGACCTCACAACAATTTAGTTACAGAGGAAAATGGAACCTGAGAAAATAATTTCCGCTAATTATGACTAAGGCAGTGACGAGATAGTCAGTTCCATGTAATACCTATGCAGTTAAAATGTTTCAATATAATGGATGGCACTAAAGGATTACCTCTGTATTTCCTGAAGGGTAGGTAGAATTGCCGACTACCAAATTAAATTGTCCGTAAATTCAAAGCTGTCCTTCTTTGACAGTTGTCTGAAATTGCTACACCAGGGCAAATTGACGTAGGGTGTCAATCTGCTTAACAATTGTTTCCCTGTACACTCAAATTTCGCCAGTTATGTTAAAGCTCCATATAAAGGGGGGCGAATCCATTATCACTAGCGTTAAAGTGAAATATAAACACCATATTTTGAGGTACATGGAGAGACCCGTAGGCTTATTACCTATCTTGCAAAAGCCTAGCAATTGCGAAATTTGCCCAATTATCGTGCAAATTTCCCTAATCGGTATTATGTAACAGCAATAGCCACAGCATAGCAAACTATCGATAGTGCTGCCTCTATGGAACAATCAGGTAACTAAAAAGTGCAGGTTCCTACTGTGATCGCGAGGTGATTGCGACTATTTCGTATTACGCATCGTTTTTGACAGCAGAGCGACAGCGTTCGGCGAGCAAATTGGCTGTCAACTTTGCGATAACCTTTTCCCTCGATGTTAATCGTTCGCTGCTTGCTTATTACAAATTAGTCTTCTAATTCGAAGAATTTTATCTAAAATTCTGTACATTTTAACTCCGTCGTGTGTCGTGTGCTCATTAGAACTAACTGTGTGTACCGTGAAAGACTATTCATCCAGTTTATTCTAGTTAAATATATAATTTGTTTGTGTCTCAAATCTCTATTGAGGTATTAGGTATGGCTCGTGCTGTTCTCTTGCTTGAAGCACTTGAGGTTGAAGCTAGCAGGATTGAAAGCCGTAACACAGCACGGTTGCGACGTAGCCTGCGAGATCAAGCCAATGCTTTGAACTTGTCTGACGCCGAGTTCAAAGCTCATTACAGACTTTCCAAAGAGCTGTTTATGAATTTGTGCGCTGAACTTAGACCGTTCATGGCACGAACGAGAAGAAGAACAAAAGTTAGTGTAGAATGTAAAGTAAGTGGGTGTAAATGATAATATCTTTGCATTGTTTAGTCTATATTTTAAATATGAAGCTAACAATTATTATTTTAGATAATATAAGTAAGATATTGTTGTGATTTTACAGGTGCTTACAGCTCTCTCATTCTATGCTACGGGCTCCTATCAAAAACCTGTGGGAATGAGTTACCTACATGGGCTTAGTCAAGCCAGTGTATCCAAAGCTGTAAAAGAGGTGACCATCGCTTTGAATACACAAAGTGTTTTAAGAAAGCATATTAGATTCCCTCAAACTCAACTAGAAAGAAACACAATTATTAATGGGTAAGAAAACATTATATAACCTACACTAAAGTGCTTGAAGTATCTATACAAATAATAGATAGGTATATGTGAGTGAATGTCTATGTTATGCATATAGGTTGATTTAATGTTTATTTGTTTTTAGGTTTTCAAACAAGTTTGAATTTCCTGGTTGCCTGGGCTGCATTAATTGCACTCATGTAGCTCTAATTCAGCCCAGTGACCATGAAGAAAGGTTTTTTAATAGAAAACATTACCACTCAAGAAATGTTCAAATAGTAAGTCATGTAGTTTGTTTTTGTCCTGTTTACATTATAGAATACTCTATCTATCTAAGTCCTACAAAGATTCTGGAATAACAGTACAATCAATATTGTTTGATAAGTGATATGCAGTGCAAGGTGATGACACGTTTAATGCATTACATTTTATAATGTTTTTTTTTTTAGATATGTGACAGTGATTTGAATATTATTAATATTGATGCATCATTTGGTGGAGCTACACATGATGCTTACATTTGGAGAAATTGTGAGATACAAGAGCATCTCCAAGAGCTGCACAGCAGAGGAGAGACTATCTGGTTGCTAGGTAAATTTAAATAAACGCTGTTTTACATTTTATTATTAATGTATACTGCTTGTACACATTTACAATGCAATTTTAATATTTCAGGTGATTCTGGATATCCGTTGAGACCATGGCTTTTAACTCCAATTGTGAACGCTGAACCTAATAGTGCAGATGAGCATTATACTAATGTTCACTGTATAACGAGAAATACTGTAGAACGCTGCATAGGAGTTTTAAAAGCACGTTGGCGATGTTTACTGGCACACAGGGTGTTGCATTATGATCATCAAGTAGTGGCTATGATCATAAATGCCTGTGCTGTATTGCATAACATCTGCAACAAACATCGGTTGCCAGTATCACAGATGACGAATGAAGATATTGAAGGAGATCTTAGCAACCAAGTCACACCACAACCACAGGAGGATGCGAGTGCTGGTGCTGAACTACAGCTCCTAGCTAGAGGCCGACAACAACGAGATCGAATTGTCCAAAGATTATGGTCAGCTAGGAGGCGATAAAACAACTAATTTCTAAGTTTGACAATCAAAGGTGCCTATTTCAAATAAATACTTTGACTTTTGATAAATATTATTATAACAATCATAGGTTCAAGATCTAAGCCTTAATAAATTTAAATCATTAATTAAACGAAAGTTGTGCAAGAAAGCATTTTATACTGTTAAAGATTATATTGAGGACAAAAGGCTTGGGATTGAGTTGCTTCCTATTTCTGCATTTTGAGTGTTTTTTTTTTATATATTTTTAAAAAACAATGATATTTGCTTACTTTGTAAAGTATTACATATTTATTGTTTACCTAGGCTAATTATTATTATTATTTTTGTTCTATTTGTAAAAAATATTTATTAATTTGTTCTAATTCAATTTAATTTATTCTCAATCAAGTTATACCTACTTACCTACCTACATTGCTACTAACCTTAGTCCTAAGATAATTAATTTGTTACTAACAAAATATGGACATCACCTAGTCTGAAATAAACAAATTTTATTTCTTTTTAATTTAATTATTTTAATTATTGTGAATGTGAAGACGGTGTGGGTCATTTATTTTATTCATTTTATTTTTTTTTTCTTATTATTCTCTGCATGGTCCAGACCATGCAGAGAATAATAAGAAAAAAATTTGGGTAGGCCACATAAATTACTCAAACTGCCAGCAGTTTGAGTAATTTATGTGGCCTACCCAAATGTCCTTTCTTTGGTATTGTTCGTCGAATCGTTGAGCTCCTTAAGTCTTGAGTTGAGCTGCACGATTTCTGACAAATGCGTGCACTGACTGGACAGGTCCTCTCAATCTGTGTGGTTCTTTCCTCAAAAGACCATCTCAGACATCGACCTACATGGTCTTCATATAACCTGACCAAGATTATGTCTGGACTTTAAAAGAGACTATGACCTCTGAGTTTGTTTCGGCCTTTCTTCTCAGAGTAGTCAGATAGGAAACGCCGACCTCACCTAGTTTAAAAAATATATGATTGACGTGTAAAAGTGTTTAATTTATTAAAATACATTAGTTTAAGTACTACATTTTTTAATTAGCTTGTGTCCATAGCTGCTAGCGCGCTGTTTGACTGGCTAATCGCCTTCATGACCTCTAACAGCATGCGAGACGTCTCAGCATTCATGCGATTCGTCTCAGCATTCATGAGAGAGGCCTCAGCGATCTTTTTTGCAGCTTCAGCGATGATGAGAGTAGCATCAGCCATCTTGTTCTCCGCCTGTACTCTATTCATCTCTAATTCCTTCACCCATTCGGGGTCGATTCTTGTTCTTGAAACTGTAATGAGAATTAAAAATGTCATTATAAACTTTGAAGTGGTGGGCAGAGGTGCATTTGTACACCCAGTTTGCCAGATACGTTGATAGATCTCCCATGTATATAAAAGGGGGTAAGGCTATTGCTATTAACCGACTTGCTTCGCCAGCCATTCAGGCTATTAGGATTTTTCCGCAATAAGGTACCAATAACACTGACCAACCTGAGAATCGAACCCAGGCACACACCCAACGTGTGTTAGTCACAAGCGTGAAACAATATCAACCAATGTGTTATTGTCAATAAAACATACTCACTAGTAGTACTATCTCTATTATGTCTGGGGCGGGGATGACTTCTAGCAGGCAGAGGCTGACTCACGGGACTCTCTAATCCTGTAAAATATGATTAGAAAAATAATGGTTTCGCTTACAATGTGTCTTACAGAAGGTACCCATATTTTTTATTTATTTATTGAGGGACAATAAACAGCTACAATATGGAATTAATGTTCTTGGAATAGAGAAAAGATAATACAAAATATTAACAATATTGCAGCCCACTACATTATCCACATTAACAAAAGACAATATGATTATGAGTGCCACTAGATAAGTAATAAATAATTACATCATATTAATAATAATTAATTACACCATGCAAAATAGAAATTCTAATTGATTGAATTGATTACTGGGCAAACAGAGTAATAATTAACACTAAAACAAATAAATAATTAAATCTAGACTTGCTTACATTCCTAATAACATTACTGGTTAATAATAGTTTTCATAACATTACATTTAAATTTGGGTTTTGATCATACAAATGTATCAATATTAACAAAATTAAAATTATAAGATTTAACCATTCGACGGATAGGGCAGCGCAAACCAGAATTAGTTCGACAGGTATTGACATCAAATAGGGTACCTGCACGGATACTACATAGTATATTAGTAATGCGTGGAACTACATAACAAAGTTTGCTTGTGAGATTGATACAATGAATATCACTGTGAATAATACCATACAGTACAGATACTTACATCTAGATTCTAATCATTATCATATCTAAAGCATTTGAGGTATATTACCTGTCTGATGTGGTTCAGGTACTTGTTGTATTTGAACTTCTACTGAACTGGCAACAGGCTCACGAAGTTCTGAAGTGTCTGTAAATAAATAAAAGTAGTATTGGTCAAAAATATAAATCTAATTATATAGAGAGAAACAAAAAAAAATACTACAAAGCAAAATGCAGTACTAACTTTTAAAACAGATTCTGATGTGATGGATTAAATACTAAAATATATGATTTATGAATGATTGTGTAGGTAATGATTTTTATTTACCTGATATGACAATTTCTTCTGAAACAACAATGTCTGGTTCTGTTGTAAATTGGACTTCAGGTTGAATGTTCTAAAAAACAAAATGTGTTATAATAAATACATAATATGCATTCAAATATTATACATTTTAGTAGGTAACTTACAAATACAGGTACACTGTGCTGAGTATCACCATAAACAGCTTGTTCCCCGATGATGGCCAAGATTTTTTTATCAATTTCTGATAGATCTTCTTGGTTGCTTGGACCACCACCAGTGCCTCGAGCATCCTCTCTCCGTTTGGCTAGTCTGGTCTTGCTTTTATGCTTTAGGTCAGCCCAGTACTATAAAATCAAAACAAATAATATGGTAAATCTATCAAAATAAGTTACAAAATTAGCATGCGGTTATGAGAAACTGTTAAGAATTACAAAAACTAAGTATACCATTTACCTTTTTCCAGCGGTCGCCCGTCTTTGATGACCCAGAGCCAAAAGAATTGAGCTTGTTGGCAAGATCATTCCACTGCCTCTCCACAGTTTCTTTGGATCTTGAGCCAAGGCCAACACCCCTGGCTAAAGCAGGATGCTGAGCTAGAAAATCTAATAGTTCTTCTAGTTGATCGTTAGACACTCTATTTGCCATTTTATACTGAAACAAGATTATGTATTGTTAATTTTTAAGTTAATTAGTACACCTTTGTTTCACATCAATAATATTTTAAAACTTACTTGTTGAACAGCCGAATCGCTTCGAGTCCAAGTTAACACTGTTTTCACCCACTTATGCATCTTGTAACCGGCGCTAAGCTATTTTTGGTAAATTTTAAGAGGGTTTAAGTGGTTTTTAAGTTTTTTTCTAACAAAACTTATACTTAACATTCTTCATTTGACAATTGAGTTTAGTTCGGAGTTTGCTCCATAGTGATTTTGGCGCTAGTGTCGTGGCGATAAGTGCATAGTAACAATTGGCGAGCGATCGCCGCAAGATTTTTAGATAATACCGATTTATTTAGCGTTTAGCGATTGATCGCGCAGTGACTGCGCGATATTTGCTGATTGCTTTTTTTTAGGTAATAAGCCTGCCGGTTGTCCTGAACCATGTAATAGGCCAAAAGAGGCGATCCGCTTCACGTAACATCACCAGAACCGTAACCAAAACCACATTGTGAGCCACCAGAGCGGGGATGACGTCACGCCCCTTTGAAACCCACATTGTTTGAGCGCATACCGGAGGCGTATTACTTTTATCGCCACAATTATTACGGTACTGAGGTACTGAGGCCCTTTTGTCAAGAGTAGGGCTATCAGAGGTAATTGAGTATGCCTTTTGGATGTGAGGAGGAGGCTGTTGCTTTCCAAAATGTGGTGGATTTTGTCGTTCGGAAATAAGTCAGGCTTTCTGGAGTAAGAAATATTAAGACATTCATAATCATCATCATCTGCCTAGCCTTTTCCCAACTATGTTGGGCTCGGCTGCCAGTCTAACCGGATGCAGCTGAATACCAGTACTTTACATGGAGCGACTGCCTATCTGACCTACACAACCCAGTTACTGGGTAAAACGAAACCCTTTGGTAAGACTGGTGGTCAGAAGCCGTCAGAAGCCCGACTGTGATTCGTAGGAATTACAGTCGGGACAAACTGTCGAGGCACGGAGGGGTCTCGGTATGTAAAGATGGTCACCTATCCACTGACAAACCGCGGCAAGCGCAGCTTAACCTGATCGATCGACCTGTTCGGCTGTTATTATTTAGCGACGGGCCCCTCTAAGACATTTATAATGCCCAACGTAATTATAGGTATACCTACCTAAAGAAAAGGGATAAGTAAGACAAAGTCACTACGGGAATCAATGGCACCGGATGATGATTTGAAGCCAAAGTAACTACGTTACTTGGTGCCTAAGTATTTTATGTTAGTTTTAATTTTGTGTTCTTTGCTACTGTGCCAAATAAAGGCTCGTACACACAGGCGCGACGCGACACGCGACACAAAGGCACCGCAAGTCGCGCAACGAGCGGTGCCTTTGTGTCGCGCGCGATTCGCGTCGCGCGTCGCGCCTGTTTGCAGGAGCCTTAATCGTTTTTTCTTTCTTTCTCAGATCGTTTTCAGTTTCGTTTCGTTCTCAGTTTTTTTTTTCTTTTTCGTTTTTTCAGTAAAATTTTGGAACTGTTTATTATATCCACGAAAATGATGTGAAAAACGAAACTTCACACCTTAGCTGCTGTCCTTCTACTTATAAAGTTTTCTCTCTCTAATGCTCGGTTCCTATAAGTAAACAAAAAAACGAATCGTTTTGCTTACCAATGGTAGCACTTTTAGGGTCAAAAGCAGGGACTTGAAAACGAAATGAATTTCTTTCCGTTCCCACTAACGCTATCGTATAATGTTCCAAAATTTGTAACGATACAAAAATCTAAAAATATCAATGTTAGCAAAGGAAAACTTTATAGAATATTATTTTCGTAGAACTATATTATAAGTAACTTTATAGGTATCAGTAACATAAAGCTTATCCGCTTGTAATAACGTTAAAGGAGAACGATACAGATTCATTTGTAACGTTATTCTTCATACTTTTTCGTCTTTTTCGTCATCTTATAAGTCATGAAGCTGGCAAAGTTGAGTATCGAAATGAATAACGTTATTATATCGTTATACTAGTAACGATATATTGATGATATTGTTAGTGAACAGTTCAAAATTTCGTTCCGTTTGTCAGTATCGTTATAGCCAAGGAATTAATTTTGTTACGATCCTGGTGAAACTGTACAAATTATCGTTACCGGAACTACGCGTAACTTTATTTTGAGTAACGTTTCAAGTGCCTTTCAAAAGGATACAATAACGGTCCGTAAATTATAGGAATCGGCCATAAATCGATTAAAATGTACTTCATAGAAACCCTAAGAGATAGCAAGCAAGAATAAATAAACCGACCATTAAAACAGGTCATCAATTTCAAGCATTTTTTTATTGTTTCAAGTCAGTGCCAGCCCTAAGCATAGTGTACATACATACCTACCTACACTCGTGCCTACAAACGTATGTATAGTAACGATGAGTAACCATAGTGAGTCATTGATAGCTAGTGTAAACATAGTAATGATTTGTTTTGTTTGTTTATGCCTAATGCGCGCAGTCTCTGTGAGGACGACAACGTTTAGTGATAGGTACATACTATGTTTATCTGCGAGTTTTTAGGGGGGTAAACAACTGTGCTGGTAAAATATGTTTGATGGGCTAAGGAGCGATAAGGGGCAAAATAGTACTTAATTTTAAGAATAGTTACAATTCAAAAATTAAAAGAACGGGCGTTATTGAAGGAATCACCTTAAGGAGTGCTAAAGAAGAGTTTGACAAGTTTTGAACTTCTAATAATTCAGTGGTGATGGGTTAACGAGTTGTAGGTCGTGAGTTCGAACCCAGGCAGGCATTTTACTTTGTGTATTTTCATCACCATTGCTCTCAAAACAGTTAAAGGTGGATACAGACATCGCATGATTCGCTTCGCAATGTGTGGACGTTCATATTATTCGCAGTCACGCTTCTTTCACCACGAATATGAATGTCCACACATATCCGCCTTAAGGTAGGCGCTATCCGCCTTAAGGTTCGGGAGTAAACAGGCATGTCCTAGAACAAAAAAATTGAGAACCTGTCATCCAGCATCCCGCACTGGGCCCGCGTAGTGGATTATATGGCTCACTCCCTCTTACAGAGAGGAGGCCTGTGGGCCAGCAGTGAGAACATTATTGGCTTTAATATTCGGTTAACTACAGATCAGTGGCGTGCCTAGGGGTCAAAATTAGGGCAAGCCCACAGATTTTCAACGTATAAAAACAACGCCCAACTGAGGGATTGGCTGATTTTCAGTTATTAATGTTTGTGTTCGAGTTCATTGATTGGTATTTTTTTAATATATTTATTTATTGATAGGTTTAAGTAAGTTGTTATGAATTATGATTTTATTAGGGCAAGCCGGGCTTTTCGGCTTCTATGAAGGTACCGCCCCTGCTACAGATAGGATTATCTAGAAGAAATAGACTTCCAAAATATTTGTTTAGTAAGTGAGAAAATAAGACTTTAGTAAATTGTTCATATAAAGTCGGGGAAATGAATTGTTTATCAAATTGACACCCAACTTTAATCGTCTATTTCTTGGAATCACAAATGCCATTCTTAAACAATTGTGATTTGCAAATTGACGTAGTGTGTCAATGTGATAAACAATTAATTTCCATAACTGTTCACTACAGAAATAATTTTGTCAAATATTGTCATCACGCCTTTAATTCCGAACGTCTGACTACATTTAACCAGCAGGTAGGTGATATCATAAGGCACAAAACAAAAAAAAAACGCATCGAAAACTGAACCTTCAATGACGTAACCACCCATCGACATCTCGTTGTTTTTTTTTACGCTGTACTGTCCCACTGTTGGGACAGTATAGGAGTATATTAATTGTTTGACATCTCTTGTCAAACAATATTAATATTCGAGAGAGAATTCGATGTTCGGGGATATTATCCCCCGAACATCGACATAAAAATGCCTTTCCCCCTCCCCCAACCCTCCTTTCCGCCGGTACCAAATGATAATAGTAGATTTTACAACAAGTGCACAAAACAAACCATTTCTATCCGAGACTTTTAGCAGCCCGAGCCGAAGGCGAGGGCTGATAGTAATGTCGAGGATAGAAATGGTTTTGTGGACGAGTTATAAACTCTGCTTTTCACTTCGATTGCGAGGAAATAAAACAGTAGTATAACATAACATTTCTTTAACTAAAATTCAAAGTAAAATTAGAACAGTTTTGAATACTGAAGGAAATTTTTTTTTTTAAATCCTACGACATTGATATTAGGCTGCAGACCTATACAGCCTACTATTAAATTAATTTTGTAATAATAATTTTCTTAAATCAACTAACCTACTGTACTTGAATTAATATTTTAATATCTATTATATCTTAAACACATAAGGCAAATAAATTAAAGTAAATATTATATAATAACAAATTCTATCTATGAACTTCTTATTGCATTTGGCTGTATGGCTCATTTTCTTTGCCTTAATATAATACATTTATGAGTAGATACGTTAATGCCCTTGTGCACAAAATTCGATTTTGTGCAGCCTATACCCTGCACAAAGAAGCACTTTCAGAGCATGAGAAGTGAAAATGATATTTATTTCTATAAATTGGTTTTAAAAAAACACTTTTATACGTCAACAAATATTTTGTTAAAGTACATAAATGTGGTCGGTGTTTCCTATCAGACTATTGTGAGAACAAACACAGAGGTCCCAGTCTCTTTTAAAATCCATATGTGCTTTATCTTGGTCACATCTTAAGAGGAGTATGCAGATTAGGCCGGTCTGTAAGGAATGGGGTTCATCCTGCATTAGCGTGAACGAAAATTAGCATGACTTTGGTAACTTGTATGTAGAAGAAGGCAGGCGTCGTGTACTAAATCTAGACTTATCGTGTGGGTTTGTTACTTTTACCAGTGATATGTAATTTAATTGAAAATATGGGTATGATATCCATACTATTCCGTACTAGTATCTAATATAAATGCGAAATTGACTCTGTCTGTCCATTAGCTTTCCACGCCGAAACCCCTAAACGCACACCATACGCACACCGCTAAACGTAGACCATGACCTGGGTTAGGACTTCTTATCCCGATTGTTAATCCCGGGATGATTCCCGACCTCCACGCGGGCAAAGCCGCGGGCACAGCTAGTCTCGAATGGTCCGGCTTTCATGTGTTAGGCCCTCAGCTGATTTAAATTATAATTATCATCTAAACATTTTATATTGTAATAACTACATACAGACAGACATCAAACTACAAATTTCTTTAACAGATTTTCAATTTTATCGCTAAAGCTTATGCTTATGCTTAAACTGTAAAATGTTCCCAACCAACCTCGAACCTTATGGTTCGAGATTGGTTGGGAACATTTTACAGTTTCGGGAAGCTGATGTGCTGGCGTCTGTACATTCTATAAAAATACACATTTACAAGTACAGTGCGTGCCACGTAAGAAGAGACTTGACACACCACGTGGTCTGACATGCGCAGAACACGATTTTAGGTATCTTTAGCGGTATGACGTCTGAGTGCGGGACGGGACCGGACGTCATAGGGGCGGCGGAAAGAGGCGGGGTAGGCGGGGTCAAGTCTCTTCTTACGTGGCACGCACTATACAACACTACTTAATACAAAATTAGGAGGCGCACGAGATGCATAGACTCAATTACCTATAGTTTTGGTTCCTTGTTAATGATATTGTATATTTTTTTGTTTCAGGTAATGATATTGCAGGGTTATACAGTTTTTGTAAGTATGTAAACATACAAGTAGTGCTGAGCTGTGTTCCCCCGATTCGCCCAACAAAAGGCTCCTTCAAACAGGCGCGACACGCGATGAAAACGCGCTCGAGACAAAGGCACCGCAAGTCGCGCAACGAGCGATGCCTTTGTATCGCGTGTCGTGCCTGTTTGTAGGAGCCTAAAGTCTTGCTGCGCGGTATTCTTTAGCTTTACGGGACATTCGGGACCTAATGCAAATATTTACTGTGTTAATTTTATATTCAGTTAAAACACTAGGTACATCATAGATTGGGGAATATTTCTGGATTAATCCGGATTTTGATTTTCAATGTTCCTCAAAGGATGGAGACTCTTGAATGAATCATTGAAATCGCCAGCAAAACCCTGGCGACATAAGTCGCTGCGTGTGTACCTAACATGTCTTAAGATGAGCAGGCTTGCTCAATGAGATTTAAGTCTTTCTTTGAGGTTTCTACTTCTGAAATAAGGATTTGAAATTGAGGTGGGTTCTCTATTCATGAGAGTTTTAAGTCTGTGAACAGTTGTTCAACTTAAACTCATGAATAGAGAACCACAACTGTGTGCAATACGGATTAAAGTCTACGAGTACGTCTGATGTTCTACGTTGTGGAACGTCTGAAATAGCGGTGAGCGCTTTCTGAAAATATTGAGGTAGAACAGACTTGTCAGATGTTTAAATATGAATGTTGTCTACTTTAGATGTTGAATAAAATATTTAAAAAAAAAACTCCTGAATCTTTTATTAATTCAGCTCGTCGTAGTCTACTGCTGGTTATGATGCGACACTGCTACCAATATGCATCAGATAATAATATGAAACTTCTTCTCTCACAGACCAGCACGATAATTGTGTAACACACTATCAAACTCAATCTGAATCATTTTGAAGGATATTGCCAATCCATTGCTTGATACGTTCGAAAAGAAGAAGAAGAAGAAGAAGAAGAAGAAGGAGAAGAAGAAGAAGAAGAAGAAGGAGAAGAAGGAGGAGAAGTTGGTCTGCTCAACAACGTAAATAACGTAATGTATATTGTGGAACTGTCAAAATGAAAGCTATCGCTACTGCTAGTGTGTGGAGCAATTACCCCGCGGGGAAGCATGGCACAAAAGTAAAGGCCTATTACTCAGCAGTGGGTGGGACAAGACTGCCAATGATGATACTGCAAAACAATAAATTTATATTGCATTCGCGATTTATTTTCCAAAAATGTAAACAAATATGAGTTTATGAAAAAAATACTTTAAATCCTACACAATAAAGTTCAGTTTACGCTACAACTTGAAACATTTTTATAACTTTTTCAACAGTGCTAGTCACTCTGAAACCAACTTATTTGCTATTAATATTAATTGAAACATATAAATTTGAATAGACTTTAGAAGTTAAACATTTTTCCTGTCCTTCACATAACCTTCCATATATCTACAATATCTACAACGGCACTAGTTCTCGTAAACCGAAGCGATATAAAATGATTCATCGCCACGATTTCATTGAGTACAATAATATCTGGGAAGCGCTGACTAACAGCAACAACTGATTGGAGGAAGTATGAAATTACCATTTACTTTTGTTATGAAATCTATTTGTGTAGCGAGATAAGCAGTTAAAAGAGAATTGAAGATTCTCCTCATCGCTGTCACTGTGGCGAAGAAGTCAACAGCCTCGGACACCACGGCCTGTCTTGCAGCCGAAGTGCGGATCGCTTAGAGCGGCACGCGAACATTAATGACATCATCACACAACTCTTGTCACCGTCAGCGTTCCAGCTGTATTAGAACCCAATGGCTTGGCACGCGACGATGGTAAGAGACCGGACGGTATGTCTTTATTTCCATGGAAGGTGGGTAGGCCTTTAGTGTGGGACGCAACGTGCGTCGATATTCTTGCGCCATCCCATCTTCCTGGCTCGGCGTGCTGTGCTGGCGCTGCTGCTGCGGCTGCGGTAAACCTCAAGCGGCGAAAGTATAATAACCTTATCGAAAATTATATTTTCGAGTCATTTGGGGTTGAAACCCTCGGGGTGTGGGGTCCGAGTGTTTATGGCCTGTTCAATGAAATCTCTAAACAGCTGGTTGGCAGTGACACTTCCCGTGTCCCAACGGTTGGCTTTTACCTTGGCCAGAGTCTAAGCATCGCCATTACAACGTAGCAATGCCGCCAGTCTCTTGGGTACATTACCAGTTGACAGGGATGCGGAGGAATAGCATACTATAAATTAGAAGATTATATCCAAGATAAGAACGCTTGGAAACATGCTGGTCCTGCTCCATAGGACAATCTAGAGTCTAGACAAAATCAAACTGGTTGCTAATTTAATTGTAAAATATATTCTTTTTTTGATATTGATTTACATTCTGTAATAACTTTAACTTACACCCTGACTTATTACTTGTAATTTTTATTTTATTTAAATGAAAATCGTTTACTTTTACCATGTTTGTAAATATGTGAGCACCATGCATCTATCAGATAATTAATTTATATGTCATGGTTTCATTTTTAATTCTTTTACCTATTGTGGTATAGTAATTTTATTTTAGGTGCATCGTCTTCACATATTATTATGATATAATTAATGTATACAAAATATTGTAAAACATTTTAAAAGAGTAACGGTGGAGTTTCTTGCCCATTCTTCTCCATACGAAAACTACCCTTTGGAATGGGCGACTAGAATCAATTCTATTTGTTGTAATTTTTGACGTTCAAAAGTGCCTTTAATGTGCCTATTTGAAATAAATGCTTTGACTTTGACTTTGAATATTTCAACGCAAAAACTAAAATATAGCGTAATATAAATATTTTTATTATAAAAAAATATGATTAAATAGGTACCTATTTACGTGCATATTAAAGATGGTTTTTATGCATATTTTCATGTTAAGGGCTTGTGATGCGAAGGAATAAGGAAAATGTCTCGAGGATAGTTTTGACAGCCGAAGAATGAGGAAAATGTCGTAAGTAGGAGATGACCTAAATAATGATGGATGGAATGTGTGAAAGATAATATGGCTAGCAAGGGGGTGACTATCGAGATGTCTTCTAATAAAAGCGTGGAAGAAAAAAACATGTCCGCCGACCGTAAATAAATAGAATAAGGGCTCAGGACAATGAAGATGGTGTTAAAAGCATATTTTTCATCATCTCTCGTAACAAATAGTTCATGCTGTGGCCAGGCAGTAAGTTGGGAAGTTATTCTCGATCAAAAACTCATTCTATAACCTGCTTCATTCATACTGATATTATAAATTTAAAAGTAACTCTGTCTGTCTGTATGTTACCTTTTCACGCCTAAACCACTGAACGGATTTCGATAAAATTCGGCAGAGAGATAGATTGCATCCTGGGAAAGGACATAGGATAGTTTTTATTGACATACCTCGGGGGCATAGCCGCGGGCAGAAGCTAGTTCAAAATATGTTCTACAATCGTATAAAGTTTTTTAAGTTACCGAACTTACAAGGAAAACGAAAGCCTTAACAGATTTATTGTCCGTCAACTAAGAATTTTTTTTTATAAAATCCTTTTCGCTGTAAATATAATTGGTTATGTTTTATATTTGTCATAAGGTTCAAGATCAATAGAACGAAACGTGTAGAAACGGGATGGAAACGTAATCGGTTGGTTTTTATCGCGAAAAAACAATGGTTATATTTCATGGTATAGTTGGCTTTTACGCACGGTCGTAGTCGCCGCCAGAAGCTAGTAAATTATAATTTTGGCTGAACACCAGAGGGGCAATTCTACTAAGTTTAACAACGTTCACAGTCTGATCTCAGTCTCAATCTGTCAAAAAATACCTATAATTTCCCTACATTTTGACAAGTTTTTGACATTTGCTTGTCGCCGAGATGAGACTGCGACTAGATTTTGAACGTTTTAAATTACGAGAATTGGCCTTCTCAAGTGCAAATTTTATCATGTTTTTCACAAACATAACATCTGTCTGTTCGGCCTGGATTACCCAAAAGGTAAAGCTACTTAAAGCTTTTCAAATGTCGAAAATTTTGAACATTTTCCCGGCATTACATTTTAAATGCAAACCGAAACAATCGACTGTCGCCCGGGAGGATAGCAGAAAAAGCGGGGTGGCTTTTAAAAGATAGGGAGACTGCCAGATCGCATTATATTCAGTACATGTTTCTGAAACCCCCTGCGCCATTTATTAAAAAAAATTGCTATCAATTACATTTTGACCGCGTAGGTACCGCAAATTTCTTTCACCCTGCATAATTCTCTTGTTTGTGCCACTACGCACGTGCCACATGACACAACTCTAGTTAAACCACGGGTTATAAGGGGTTTAGGTTTAAAAATAGCAATATACGTTTAGTAATCAATGTACCCGCTGACCTTTCACTGTTCACTGATGATCCAGAACCACTCGTAGAATCTGTAGACAAGCAAAATAGGCAATTAATACCACAACTTTGAACTTGGGCAATAGAACACTTTAATAATCAGCATAACAGTATGCAACATAATAAGGCTGTATTATTCCAACTGTTGGGACACAGGCCTCCTCTGTCAGAGGGAGTGGGCCATGCTGGTTGGTGGATAAATAAACAACTAGGATTAATAACATAGCGATAATAAAGACTACCAAGTTTGCAAATTGGTTGGTAGCGCAATAATGCCTACGCTTGGCAGTCGAGCCTTTGACGTTGGAGTGTTGGAAATCTATGCAAATGCGATTAGCTTTGAACCTAGGAAGCTCATAAATGACACACAGCACAAACACATACACACTGTCCAAACAACAGTGTTACTATATGTATGGGAACATATTTATTTGGAAATATTGTAAATTTTTTAAGTTTATATTTTTAAAAGAGTAACCGAGAAGTTTCTTGGAGGCTCTTCTCCAAAGGAAACGACCAATTCGAACCGTGTACCAAGCTTCTGACGTTTCATAAGTCCCATGTAGGTTTAAGGGTCCCACAAACAGACGCGACACACGATATAATCGCGCGCGACACAAAGGCACCGCTCGTTGCGCGACTTGCAGTGCCTTTGTGTCGCAAGTCGTGTCGCGCCTGTTTGAAGGAGCCTTTATGTGAAATAAAATATGCATTTTAATTTTGATGTAATAACTAATAAATTATGAGATTCCTTTGCTGTAGATGATAATATGGTGGTTAATCGGTTAGACTTTAAAAAAAGATCGTATTTTATCTTCATAATATAAAAGTTTATATTGTGTTTTTAAAATGTGTTTTTCAACTAAAAAGTAGACTGGGAGAGAATACCTCTCCCGTGTGTTCCACCATTATACATGAAATGTTATTTAAATAAAAGGCTTCTTAACCGATAATAACTCAAAATGAAATAAAATTTTTGAAAATATACGAGGGACCTTTTTTGAAATTCCTCTCAGAAACTTTACCGAGACTTACAATTGTTTTCGTTTTAAAGAAATGCAGCTTCCCGACCTATCCTCTATTGTTGTTTAGTAAAGAAAACATCTGATGCGGAACCCGAAACATGTGCTCACAATTTCAAGCATGATATGATGGCAAGATGAGAAGCTCTTCATGAGTGCTCTACAGATTGCTAATTAGAGCAGCTAGGCTGGAGGAATTGCCGTGGATTTTATGTTTTAGCTTTAACGTTGGGTAATGAAATACTTGCCCTAGTAAGAACAAAGTGATGAGCACACGTGACTCGAGTACTCTCGTAAAGTTTTATGATCATCAGTTCCATTATATTTAATTTGAGTTGTATTAGACATTGACATACTATACCTGTAGTCGGAGCAGTAAAAGCCCAGTGGTAACGTCCGCGACTTACGAGTTGTAGGTCGTAGGTTCGGATCCAGACAGGCGCTTTACTTTGTGTAAATAAGTTCATCACCACTGGTCCCAAAACGGTGAAGGAAACCGGCATGTCATAGAACCAAAAATTCGAAGAAATGTGACATCTGCCAACCCGCGCTGGGCCAGCGTGGTGGTTTACGGCCCACCCTCTCCCACCAAGAGGAGGCCCATGGCCCAGCCGTGGGAACATTATAGGCTGATTATGTATTCTATATCCGCGTTAGTTCCGTCACTCATGGAGGCGCTTTTATTACACCCTAACCTAAAATATCTTGTAAACGATATGCCAATGTAATGCCTTTTCTTAGAAGAGTAAATCTCGGACACATTTTATTATGCATTGCTTTGCAATTAAACAAAATCGATTAACATAAAAACATGAATCACATAGGATCGTACTGTATTCCCTAGAGATCTAGGTAAGCAGATATATTATACCGTCGAACGTTCGTGTCTGATCTCGAGGGAGATGGGATAAAGACATGGGCTATTTATGTTCAAGATGTTTTTTTGACGTATTAAAGTAACAGAATAGAAGAGATAATCCGATTCTTAAATTATGTAAAACCTATCTTCAATATTATAATAAATGTGAAAGTTTGTGTTTGGATGTTGGTTACTCAAATCACAGAAAAATGTCTGCGCGGACTCAAATAGTTTATAACCTGGATGTAACACATAGGATATATTTTTTATCTCGTCAGTACGTTCGTATATTTTACGACCTCCACGCGGGCTAAGAACAGGAATGCTTGGAATTCAAAGAGAAAAAGTGTACAAAACCCGAAATTCTTTCAAGCTAGTCATACTTAACCCATAAAGGAAAACAGGAGTGGTCTCATTCTTCTGAGGGCTGACAAAGTGTCATTCTGCAAGCGATAATGATGATGGTAAAGTCAAAAATGCATAGGACTGACATAAGCGAGAGTTATCTTTTCCGTATGTTGCACTTGCCATGATTTGTCTCTTCATCATCCTCAGCCAGGACTGATAGAAAATGCCTCAAGCATTCAGTCCGCCTTTGTACAGTATTTTTTAACTTGTGCTTATAAATAAGCGACAGAAAAACTTATGTGAATACCTACCGTTAAAAGTCATTGTAGAAAATACGAATCGCTTTGGAAGCGATCGTCACTTCACAGAAAGACTATCTTGACAAAAAATAACAGTTACGTTATCTTATATTTATCACACAAAGAACGTGATTCGGTTAAAAAATTCTAAGTCAGACTAATTAGCCCCTGTACCGAACATTCAGTAATGACTTTAAATGTTATGTCTAAATAACTACTGTTTTAACTACTTAGAATACAAGAATGCTTTGTACTACTATGAGAAATACCGAAATAGTTAGCAGTTTGTACATGTAGTAAATTTTAAATACCGCTAAATGTACTGGGAAAGAGTTGCACTGTTCTTGAACATTGCACATGAAGCTACTACAATCTGTCAAAATTTTTAATAGATTTTCAACTTTATCGCTAAAGCATAAGGTTCAAAGTCGATTGGTAAAATTTGACAACTTCGGGTAGCTTGATGTGCTGGCGTCTGTACAAAGGCCTACAGTGTGAGGGTTTATTAAGGTAACTCTAATTGTGAGTAAACATCTAGTAACGAAGTCCATAGTTGAACTCATTAAAATGAGTGGTTCTTGATTACGTACGTAGGTATGAATTTTTATTTTCATATTTCAATAATACGTAAATTTTAACTCAGGTCGAGTAACTGAATTATTAATGAGCAAATTGATTCCCGACTTAAATGGCATATACCATGTTCAAATAACAACTGTCATTCTTTATTTCATCACCACTGTTCTCAAAACAGTGATGGAAAACATCGTGAGATAACCGGCATGTCCTAGAACCAAACAATCAAAGACGTGTAGTGTCCCAATAATAACGCGCACTGGGCCCGCGTGGTGGATTACGGCCCACTCACTCGCACTGGGCCCGCGTGGTGGATTACGGCTCACTCCCTCGCACTGTGCCCGGGTGGTGGATTACGACCCACTCCCTCGCACTTGGCAGAGTGGTGGATTACGGCCCACTCTCTCGAACTGTGACCGGGTGGTGGATTACGGCCTACTCCTCGCACAAGTCCCGCGTGGTGGATTACGGCCCACTCTACGCACTGAAACCGCGTGGTGGATTACTGCCCACTCCTCGCACTGGACCCGCGTGGTGGATTAAGACCCACTCTTCGCACTGGACCCGCGTGGTGGATTAAGACCCACTCCTCGCACTGGACCCGCGTGGTTGATTACTGCCTACTCCCTAGCACTGAGAGGAGGCCTATGTCCCAGCAGTGGGAACATTATAGGCTGATTATGCTAATGGGAATAAAGAATATAAAAACAATAATGGGTAATGGCTATATAGAAAAATACTTAGTTATATTGATTGCGGGCATTGTGGTTACAGTTGCACCAAAAATAATTATAACTGCAACATCGTTCAGATGGTTTTACCCATAGGTATTTATAACATGACGCGTGTATGAGTAATGCAGATAATTTTACTAGTAAATGGATATTGTGTATATAAATATTATTATTTATTCAGTGTTATATGGGAGGTATTTTGTCATTGTTCAAGTTTTCGTCACAAGTTTCTGCGTCAATTTACATTATTAATTTATTATGATATTTCTTGGTCTTAAACAGTCAATAATTTTAACCTCGATTTAGGATGAGTAAGTACTCGTTTACTTACTCATCCTAACTAATATTATAAATGCGAAAGTAGGTACGTTTGTTTGTTTGTTACCTTTTCACGCCTAAATCACTGAACCGATCATCCTGAAATTTTGCACATACGTTGTCAGGTGTACAGGAACGGACATACATACCACCTTTGCACCTTTCATCCCGAAAATAAAAATGCTGTTCCCGAGGATAACTACAATAACGTTATTACGATAATAGATGGCAACAAACAGGACAACGTCTATCGGGTCAGCTAGTAGTAGATAAAGAGGAACTCGTTCTTTTAACCTGAATAGTTTGTTTGTTTGAACGTGAGGTCCAGAATTACCAGTCAGATTTGTAAATGTTTTTTTGCATTTGATAAAATCACGGTAAGACCCAAAATTCAGAACGAATCAAATCAATCAACTCACAACTCAGCCTATTGATGTCCACTGGTGGACACAGGCCTCTCCCAGGCTGCGCCACAACACCCTGTCGTCCGCCTTCCGCAGCCAGTCCGTCCCAGCCACCTTCATGACGTCGTCCGTCCATCTAGCTGGGGGGCGTCCCACACTACGCTTACTACGCGGTTTCCACTCCAGGACTCGTGTGCTCCACCAGCAATCGGTCCTTCGTAACTAGGTTTACCAGGCCTAAAAATGCAAAATCCTGTCTGACATGTCTAAAAATCTTGATTTAAAAAACAGTCCGGTCACGCACCTGTATTAAATAAAAATCATAATATTTAAGTACGTTTTTATTTACTTATATTATTTAGACCCATATTTTTGGTTGCTAACAACCGCATGCAAAAAGTTGTTTTTTCCAGCTATTTCGCAATAAAATTGTTCACACGTCACGTGTTTATAGTTATATTGCGTAAGCGCCGCGCTCGCACTTGCGGTGTGCTTGCGTTCCGGGACTTCCGTGCTCAGTGCGTGCGGCACCCGTCGCTTGAGCGGGCGGGAGACATGCAAGTATGACAAAAATCCGGTCTGACGTAAAATCCGGGCGGAGTCCGGTCTAACACGTAAAAATCCGGTCTAGACCGACTTTATCCGGTCAGATGGTAACCCTATTCGCAACAAAATAACAAAACAAAACACCGCCACAGGGGATCAAACCGGAATGAAAAAGTTTATAGTGGATAAGAAAGAAATTAAATTAGAAGAATAATTACTAACAGGGGGCCTAAAAAGGCCACTTTGGCAGAATCATAAAAGGATAACATTATTAATCATAATATGGCGAAGACAGTCCGTATTTTTCATTTTTTCGCTGCACTTCGTAGGTATAATCAAAGAGATTGGCGTTGGATTTGGATTGGATTGATTGGTATTTTAGCACAGCCAAAAAATAATAACTGGAAAAACCATCACCAATGGGATTTGATAGTTAACTGTCCATTATATTTCTTAATGTTTTCCTTTTATGATTCTGCCAAAATGGCCATTTTAGGCCCCCAGTTCAGGGGATCCGACCGGAATAACTCAAAATAACTCAAAATTTACCCCAAATAAGAGTGCTTTATTTTTTCGAGTTGCTGTTTTTTTTCTTCGGCTCCTAAGGGTCACAGCGTGATGTTAATATATCCTATAGAGCCTTCCCCAAGAATTGGGTAACCAAATCCGAATTTTTTAAATCCGACCGGCAGTTTCAGATCTTAGCGCGTTCAAACAAACAAACTCTTCAGCTTTATTATTAATATAGATATGTAGATAACTGGGGTTAGATATTCCAACCGCTATTATTTCGACGAAGAATTCTCTTGATTGCAGGAAAATCCAAACAATAACAACGCTCCTAAACATAATTTTCCAACGGTTTTGTTATTTCTCGCACAAACATGTTTACCTAAGAATATAGTTTAAAGCTTATGAACATGTTTTGCCTCGTGTAAGATAGAATTTTCATCAAATGTTTTCTGTCCCGCAAATATGGTTAGGTAAAATAGCTGCCAAGCGGTACGGAGAGGCGCTTTATTATATCACTACGGTACAGCGATGCTGCAACGCTTATCAAAGATACTTTGTAACTGAGGCAACTTTGCCTCTAATATTTATTTTAAAAACCGGCCAAGTGAGAGTCGGATTCGCACAAGAAGGGTTCGGTACCATAAGACAAAAATGCCGAAAAAAACACGTTTGTTGTATAGGAGACCCCATTAAATATTTATTTTATTCTGTTTTTAGTATTTGTTGTTATAGCGGCAACAGAAATAGATTATCTGTGAAAATTTCAACTGTCTAGCTATCACGGTTCATGATATACAGCCTGGTGACAGACGGACAGTGGAGTCTTAGTAATAGGGTCCCGTTTTTACCCTTTAGGTAACTACGGAACCCTAAAAATTATTGACATTCTATCGTTTTCTCTGTGATGGTTTTTCCTATTAGATGAATTGTTTTTCTTCGTAATATCATTGTGTAAAGATTAGTATTTACTTTTGCAGGAAAATTTGACGTACGTATTTGAGAAGTCTGCGAAATATGACTATTGTCACCAATTTATAGTTTTAGACTTAATACTTGTATATGAGGGTGCTTTAAAATGGTCTTGAGGGGGGAAATCAGTCCCGCTACCACTTCGCTGACTGGCTAATATTATATCTATGAAAAACCACGGCATAAGCTACATACTGTATAGTAGATAGTATCCCCATCGGTGTCAATCAAGGATAAAAAGTACTTGATTCTGCGTTTAAATTTTGCGTCAGTTAAGTATTAAAAAACAAAATGGCTGTTCCATACATTTTGACCACGTTGCTATTGCACTTTTCTATGCTGTGAAAGAGCCGATTTTTTTTTTATTAGTTCGGTACTGACGTAAATTTTTATCAGAAAATTTTGCGTACCTACGCGGTCAAAAAGAAAGAGTTTCAACACACCGCCGTCTAGAATCATGTGCTGAATTCTTGCTGCAACAGTTTGCGCGTCGATGTGCCACTGTATTGTTACTACGCAGTTCGTTCTGGTACATTCTTCGAACTTTGACTATACATACTAAAGAAGAAGTAACATAGGCATCATAATTCTTATAAAACCACACATAGGTCCGTATTGAGGACACCCATACAAACGTGCTAATAGTGACAATGATTTCACTGTAGCAGATGGATTTGTCCTTACGTCAATACGATGTAATTGCAGACAAATGTACTTCAATTCTACATACAGAATGTGTACGAGTAGTTAATGCTAGGCGATGAGCTGGCAACGTCGTTCATTCATACGGACATATTGTAAAAAACATAACCCTGGCTTTGCAGTTGCCCATTCGGGTAAAAATGAGAACGTCCTACATACATATTTTGTGTACGTGACTATGGTCACTGACGCGAGGGGCCCGTGGCTAAATAATAACAGCTGCACGGCGGGTCGATCGACCAGGTTAAGCTACGCTTGCCGCGGTTGGTCTGTGGATGGGTGACCATCTTTACATACCGAGACCCCTCCAAGCCGCTGGTCCCGGCTGTCATTCGTGGATCTTTGACAGTCGTTACGGGTAGTCAGAAGCCCGAAAGTCTGATAACCAGTCTTAGCAAGGGTCTGGTAAAGTTGCGAGGTCAGGCGAGCGAGCCATGTGCCCCGAGCCCCCGGCTGTGGGCCGCTAGGGCACATGTCGTCGAAGTCGCATCGTTTCCTGGTTAAGTCATGTCGAAGAAACGCTTTGTCGGAGTAGGTACAGTAGTGTCGGACGTAACGTATTTCGAACAAGTATTGTCCAAATGAAGACGTGTCGGAGATTCCATATTGTTGAAATAAAATCTTGTCGTATTACGGTTTGTCGAAATTCAGCTAGTGCAGAATAAATTGGTATACATCATCCAATTCTAAACAAATCGAATCAAATCAATCCAGATAGGTACAAAACCTCATATCAATATTCAAATGCCTGCATTATTACAAGCCATTGTATTCGGTTGTAAAGGTTCGGTTTTCCTCGATTTTCCATCTCGCTCTATCTTTTGCAAATGTAAACCTCTGTGTTAATCTCTCCAAGTACCGTTTGGAAATTTTAATTTTATTGATGTTCAAGGGTCATTACTATCTTTTCCCGTTGCTATGCTTGTGCGAATCTGGGAATATTGTTTATACAACACCACCTATATTAAAACTTTTATCGAGGTTTCAGTAGCTTTTTATAATTCTAGCCAGCCCTCAAAAAGGAATGAAGGAATGAAAAAAAATATTAAGTAGGTATAGGTACTGACTGATACCTAATTTTATCTACCGTTTTCGAAAACACGGCGTAATAAAATGTAGTCCAGTATGATAGGTAGCAAAAGTGCAGAACATGCGATCAACCCTTTTTATTACATTCTTACAAATTACTTTTGGCAGAACTTAAGTTCCGCAAAACTTCGTAACAACCAACAACTGGTGGGTTGGTGGGTTTCATCGTAACAATTATTCAAATGTTGAACCAATCATGGGCTTTCGTAGTCCCATTTGTTAAGAACGACAAAATGAGTCCTTACTATTTTTCAAGTTCTGGTAAAATATATCTTGAGATTTTAAATGCGTACTCTGAAAAAAATAATTTCTTTCTACAGCACATTAAAGCGATTTCATTAAGACTTACTGACTTTATACAATAAGAAAAACCGTTTGTAAAACAGTAACAGACAGAACAGTAACTTTTAATGATTGAACATACCTACTATTTACTGAAAAAAAACAAAAAAAGGAAAACCACCATTACTGTAATCTAAGTAAATTTCAATAGTTTGAACGATATCAACAAATGAATAAAACAGTTGATTTTGTGACCTTTTAGCTACTTAAAACGTCAAAAGTTTACTGTCATGACGGTAACATTTTGCCTCAAGCTTTAATGTTTTCGGATCAGTAAAAAATACTGTTTTGGACATTAGGCTCATATGGAACTGTATAAAACAGTTCAGATTAATGTTTTTTCAGTTTTATTTACTGCTTATATCTTCCAATGTACACTCGAGCGATGGAAAGCTTCAGCACTTTGCCAATAAGACGCGTCGCGTGCAGATGTCATTTTTTAAAACTCCTAAGGGCGTTTGTGCACTACACGGAATTTTACTGTCCGGCAGTCCGATTTTATTTTTTTATTATGGATTATGCCATATGGGACCGTAAAAAATCGGACTGCCGGACGGTAAAATTCCTTGTAGTGCACAAACGCCCTAATGGTGGCAATACAGACCCGGTGAAATATAAAATTCCTTGGATAGTGCAAGCATAAATAGACCTTAAAGAACCTTTTAGTTTCAAGAGGTTCATTCGCAGTTGGAATGCACTGACAAGTCGATATTGGAAACCACACATTACAGGCAGCGGCAGTGACTAAGAACTTTAGCGTGGATATTAAAACAACTGCAATTTGAACGTTTTCTCACCAGAACATGAGTAGGTACCTATCCTACATGATCCAAAAAATCACCTCAATCGGATCACAGACGTAGGTGAAAAATCGATCACAAATTCGACTGAAGTTAGATAGGTGTGACAGTTTCCTATAAAAGAATACGCCATTTGAAATACAAAATGCCAGTTTAACAACAACAACCTTAAAAAAATAACGCCATTTTCAATATTTGTGAATTCAATATTTGTTATCTATTGCATGGCTAAAACGGGATTATGAAGCGTTTAGATGGCCAGTGGTGGTCCACAAATATTTAAAAACCGATATACGATAGTGCGAAAACATTTCCCAGGAATTCAATTTGAACAAAGAACTCTTCATACAGAGTTCCCATTGAAATTATGCCGTGAACCGTTATTATTTTACTATCTGATTTACGATTAATATTTTCTATCCTATTTCCTTCGAAATAGTAATATCTTGTTACACGTAGTAACGTGTAACAAGATATTATTCCTTCAGACGTGTTAGATTAAAGCCTGTACAGTAAGGTTTTAATCAAAAACGTCCGAGGGTTGTGCAAAAATCACGAAAAGGCAGTTAGGAAAAATACGTTAGCTACGAAAGCAGAAAAAAATCTGATACCCCAGTACACTTTCATTCCGGGTTTACCCCGGAATTACAATCAGCGGGGGATAAACAGATCCCGGAAGAGTTGGATGCAAATAGGAATTCAAAGAGTCGCTGATTGGGTAGTTGTTTGTCTCCTTCGAAAGGAGGGGTGGGGGTAATCGAATCTTTCCATTTGTTCGTGATTCTTTGAAATAATTCAAGAGTAATTGTGTTGTCTCGATTCGCTTGTTTTATTTTCCAATTAGCAAGATGTTATTCTACTTCGTACAACCGCAAAAGACAGTAAATAAATATAAAAAGTTTATTATCACAAGAAGCATACACAAGAATTTGTTACATAGATACAGTATGTATCTATTTTTACTTATGGTACATACTGAAACTCCTGCACCGCACAGCTACCTCAGGCAACGACGACGTCTCAGATAAGCGGTCGGTCTATAGATGCCTGTTTAAGCAGGACGTCCCAAAAATTAAGGTACTGAATTTTAATAATTCCGGCTTGCGTCGAAAAAATTGATTAAAATAATTAGTTAAATTTGTCATCGTAGATAATCCGCCGTCAGCAAAATCTAAATTATCAACCTGGCTATAACTGGCCATAACCAAACAGGGGGCCTAAAAAGGCCACTTTGGCGGAATCATAAAAGGATAACATTATGAATCATAATATGGCGACAGTCAGACAGTCTGTGTTTTTCTTTTTTTCGCTGCACTACGTAGGTATACTCAAAGAGATTGGGATTGGATTGATTGGTATTTAAGCACAGACAAAAAAAAAATACTGAAAAATTCTTCACCATTGGGATTTGATACAATTAACTGAACAGTTAACTGTCCATTATGATTCATAATGTTATCCTTTTATGATTCTGCCTTGTTAGGCTCCCTGATCATCTGTCACATGACATTTGTAACGTTTTCCTTTTCCTACCCTACCCATTGCTACAGCCTTCCTATAAGTCATACCATTGAAACATAATTAAACTTTTAACAAGATTGCATAGTTTTTAGGGTACTTAATTGATACCCAGCTACAGAAGAAACAGGCGTGATGAATTTATGTTAATTCATTAAATAATCACAACATGACAGGTACAGTAAAAGAATATTCCACTTACATGTTATTGGAATTGATCTTCATAGATTTGGTAGTTATGTAGATGTTCATCACCCACAGCTCGACATCACCCACTGCTGGTACTTAGCACTTAGGTTCCAATGTATTTTGGAAATTTCGAAACATTTGGTTGACACCCAAAGGCTGGCTTTTACCTTGGCTAGAAGCTAAGCATTGCCAGACAACGTGGAAATGCCGCCAGTAACTTGGGTACATTCTCAGTCGACAGCAATGCGGATGAATTTTTCGACGCTATATTTTAATTTGTGTATAGTTTTAGTTAAGTTAGGATTTGATTTTGTTATTTTTAGGAACAATAAATCAGCAGGCACAACTAGCTTCTGCCCGCGACTTCGACCGTGTGAAATTTATTGTTTTAACATGAAATATCTGCTGTACCCCGTTACGTCGTTTCCGCTTCGCGTTCTTTCTGATTTTTTCTTCTCTTTTCTCGCCTCCTAAAGGTCGTAGCGTGATGTTAAGTAAACTATAACCTTCCCCAAGAATTTTGCTATCAAATGCAATTTTTTTTTTTTATCGGACCGGTATTTTCTGACGGTAGCCCGTTCAAACCAACAAACTCTTCAGCTTTGTTATTAGGGTATAAATGAGTGTAGAGATTAATTACAGGAATATTTTCGAACTTGGCTTAAGCTAAACGTGTATACAAATTGCGCCTGAATAGTCAATGGCTTGAGCCGATCAAAAGAAGATAAAACTAAAATGAGATGAATTCCACATTTGTAATCTGTTGTATTAAACCAAACCGCTCGAACGTAGTCGCGAAATGGTTCAAGCACGATTGACGTAACGGACCGAAACGGAACGGGTCGTCATTGATACGATCAAGAATTGAAAGGAAGCGAGGAATTTAAAATTGCGGAGAAACTGAACGAAGGACTTGTGGCCGTTGATCATTGTAGTCAGGTTTATATCATTGGGTAATTCGTGGCCAGACACGAGTAGGTAGACACATAGACACGTGTCTGGATTGACTAGCCGGTGCCAAAGTGCAGAGCGTTTATTGGGATAAGTGGTAGATCAAAGACTTCTAGGGCCTACACAAGTGGCAAACGCTTTCAAGGCGTTTCGTACCTATTTCTACAACGACCCTCAATAGAAGTTACATAGTTTTCGGTATCTTACGTCAGTCCCATACATTTCTGGCTTTGCATCATCGTTATCGCTGATAGAACGCTACTTTGTCTAGGCCCTCTGAAGATGAATATTTTTTGGCTTCCACGATTCCAAAACAATGTATAACAGGCATCTTTAAAGGGTGTTTTGTTCTATAATTCTAGCATCTTCCAGTCTAGCAGCTGCTCAATTAACATAAAACACAAAGTCACTTAACTTTAAACCCCCCAGTTTCAAAGATACCTACTCGATCTATGTCTAATACGAGACATTCTTCAGCCGCCGAAAAATATTTTACCGCTGTTAAAAATACGAGTACACATGGTCCAGTTGAATCGCGTACGTTTGGCCCCTTTCCGCTTCGTATTCATGCAATTAACTCTAACCCAGTCAGTACCGCTGTATTTTTAGATCCGATGCCCGAAAGCAAACCGTGTCGGTGTACGGAATCGAGAGGGCTGCATACAGTTATTGGGAAAATAATAGACGCTTTATTCTGTCGTTTCGACAAAGATTAAAGTATTTTTCACTTTATACCCGTAGTTACTTTGATGGAGAACCAAAGGAACTTCGGGAATTTTATGACTATAGGTTATAGGTACATGTAAAAACGGTGTCATCACTCTAGTAGACTTGCAAAAATTAAATGCCAACAAAAACTGTTCACATAATTTGGACTTAATTCACCGTTCCTGACGGAAAAACAGTCAACAATAGATTTTTTTGCGGCCTGTCTGTCGCAGAGGAAATCCTTTACTTTATATTAACACAATGTTAACCTTCAGAGGTCAATTGAAGAGCTTCAAAGATAATGTGTCATGTCTTAGCTTCAACTTTCTGACTAACTGACAGACTATTTAAATTTTGACAATTCAAAAGTGCCTGTACAAGGTTTAATTGAAATAAATGTTTTGAGTTTGAGTTTGTTGTCAGATAGGAATTAGAAAATCGACACACAAGTTTAGTGAAACGTTGTTCTTGGTGTCATATCGTAATATCACCGATCCGTTTGCCGATTATAGTTAACTATAATATCGACCCGCCCCAGCTTCTAGTATGACTGGTTGTCAGAATTTCGGGCTTCTGATGACCCGCAACTATTGTCAAAGATCCACGAATGAGAGCCGGGACCAACGGCTTAACGTGCTTTCCGAGCGACGTAGTGGTCTTGGTATGTAAAGATCCCATCCACGGACCAACCGCGACAAGCGTAGCTTAACCTGATCGATCGACCTGTGCGGCTGTTATTAGGTACTTAGCCACAAGCCCCTATAAAAACTAAATATAGAAGCCACATTCTTTTCTCACATGTTCATCGCCAGCTGTATCTGAATTTGCGTCACATCAATGCCTTCTCCAATCGATTCCTTTTAAAAACTCCGTTAGAGCTTACCCTTGACAGACATAGTATTGAAACAGGGCTCGTTTCATAGAACCACAGATGTTTTCAATTCGAGAATTAAACATCGTTATGCAATAAATATGTTTTGAAGCCGTGAGGAATTCTTATTGGCTTTGTAATACTTGTCTGCATGAGACTTTTATAGCTATTTTTTTATTTACTTTGAACTACTCCAGACACAAGCCAATGAAAGAAAGAAAATACGTTTATTTGCGGCAAACAAGACGAATAAAAAAATCTTAATAACTATAAAAAAAAAAACATTAATAAATAACTACTATAACAATGGAAACTACTTTGCTGTGTCAATATACCTACCTATTTGAAATTACCAGCTAAGTGGAAAAATATTTTCACCCAAATTATTATTATTTTTTTTTTTTTTTGGTATTTTTTATGCGTCATGTTAGCAGCAAACAGACGTATTTTCTCTTCTTTCTTTTTCTTAAACACATTGTGGAATGTAATAAAGGATTAAGTATAATATGTATTCATTGTATAGCAATGAAGACGGAGATGACGGCTCATAGAGATGTATGGAAGAAAAATAAATTGGCGTAAGGGCAAGAGAGTAGTGGTGACTGAATCGCAATTATAGCTACACGAGCAGCGCCCCGCGGCGGGATAATAACTATCCTATGTCCTTTCCCGGGACTCAAACTATCTCTATACCACATTTAAATCAGTGCATCGGTTTAAGCGTGAAGAGGTAACAGACACACAATTTTTGTAGAAAATCTTGGCTGTCACTTAGTTGGTAAGTTAGTCCAACCCACACTTTAAATATTGTATTTCGAACACTGCAGGTGCTGGTAGCCATAACAATCCACACTTTAAAGATTGTATTTCGAACACTGCAGGTACTGGTAGCCATAACAATCCACACTTTAAATATTGTATTTCGAACACTGCAGGTGCTGGTAGCCATAACAATCCACACTTTAAAGATTGTATTTCGAACACTGCAGGTACTGGTAGCCATAACAATCCACACTTTAAAGATTGTATTTCGAACACTGCAGGTACTGGTAGCCATAACAATCCACACTTTAAATATTGTATTTCGAACACTGCAGGTACTGGTAGCCATAACAATCCACACTTTAAAGATTGTATTTCGAACACTGCAGGTACTGGTAGCCATAACAATCCACACTTTAAATATTGTATTTCGAACACTGCAGGTACTGGTAGCCATAACAATCCACACTTTAAATATTGTATTTCGAACACTGCAGGTACTGGTAGCCATAACAATCCACACTTTAAAGATTGTGTTTTGAACACTGCAGGTACTGGTAGCCATAACAATCCACACTTTAAATATTGTATTTCGAACAATGCAGGTGCTGGTAGTCATAACAATAATACCCGCTTGTTATTCTCCCACTGCTGGACAAAGGCCCCCAGAGAAGGCACGAGCATTGATCACACACGCTGAAGACGGATTGGCGATTTCACGATGATTCCTTCTGCGATATTTATTTATTTATAATAAGCACACCAACAGCACAGCCACTTACAATTCAAACTAAATCTCATCTACAATTAGCATTTCAGTAACCATGACATCTAACTAAATATTAGATACAAAGGGGAACAATAAAAAGTGTGTCTAAGATCTTCTAGAACACTACAAATAATAATACTTACATATACCTAAGCGATGTCCAAGATAAAATTAGGAATTGCATTTTGAATTGATATAAGTTTAAAATTACTGCCAAACGCAGTGCAAAAACTCTAACAATACTTTTTGTTGGCACCTAGAAATATTCGGTCTAGTACAGACACCAGCACATCAAGCTACTACAATCTGTCAAATTTCTTTAATAAATTTTCAATTTTATCTCCAAAGCATAAGGTTTAAAGTTGATTGGGAAAATTTGACAGATTCTGGTAGCTTGATATGTCATATGCGTCTGTACAACTTTGTAGCTCGCTCGCAGGATCTTTCATAACTTTCCTACCTGTCATAATAGTCACGTTTCCCGTAAGCTCTTTACAGTTTGCCGCGGCACGCGTCTGGCCAGTGTAGCCGTGATCAGAATAGTTGCGTAGGTTTCAAAGATTTATGAACAAGACCAGTGTCTGCAAGAAGATAAATGGAAAATGAGTCAATCATTTCAGTCATTAGTATAGCGTTTACTAACTTCAGAGGGTATAGTACTGACATCCTCATTATTTTATTTATTTTTATTTATTAAAACTTTATGCACATAATGTACAAAGGCGGACTTAATGCCTTGGGCATTTTCTACTAGTCTACCTTAGGGTGATGCAGTCATTATCTATCATGGATCTGTCTTTTTTTGGTTAATTTTAAACATTATTCTAATCCCGGTTCCAGTATCTTCTCACACAACGTCCTGAAATAGCTTTGTCTATTGTAGACATTATTGTAATAAATATCAGTGTTAGCAGTAATAACAACGTAACTCTATCCGCGCAGGCGTCGGCTATGTATCTACCAGGTGTCATGACAACCTCCCCTATGGGGTATAAAGAAAATAATGGACGCCTCATTTTGCGAACTTATACCGGAGGATTAGGTACTTATGCTCCGGTGTCAAGCAGTGGAATCACTGCATGAGGTTATGAAGGACATTCTATGTCTAAACTACTTGTTATAATTAATCATAATAAGAAGTAATCTCTGGAAGAACCGCGGGGTAATTGCGTTACACACTAACAGTAGCCATAGTTTTCATTTTGACAGTTAAACATTATTCTTTGCCGGTATCTGATTACAAAAATTCTTTCAGTGACGGAAAGCTACACTATTGCTGATAGCCGTTGGATAGTATTTTATGGCATAAGGTTTCACATGCCCATGGAAGTCATGGGAAGAAACTAGTAACAAATAAAAGAGATAATTATAATTTGGCGGTCTGTAGATGCTTTTTTGCTCGAAATTTAGCTCCATCCGGTTAAACTGGAAGCCTACCCCGACAAAGTTGGTAAAAGGCTAGCCAGAGTAACGTAATTAATAAGAATACAGAACCTCCTTTTTTGAAATCGGTTAAAAAAACATAAAAGGCGCCGTACTAAAATTTTACAGCACGCAGTTCTTTCTTCCTCCTGAAAAGTTACTTCTTTTACACTTACGAGGTTTTCACTCTAAGGCGTCGATATATTCTAGGCATCAAAAGTAGGGCAAAACGTTGCCTGAGACGTGACCAATCATTTCCTTGATATTATTATCGCCCTACATCGCAAGACGCGGGTAAATGAACCTTTTCAACGTCAAATGTTGTTAAATACAATATCAAAATGTTTTCTTTTTTTAACGTAGTAAAAACAAGAATACCTTGCGGTGTAAGGCAAAAAAAAATTGAACTCGTTTAGTTTCAAGCAAGCTGTTTATTTTCAAGACAAGACAGTCATAATTGTACACAATTTTTGTAATACTTAGGTAACAATTACTTTTAATCAGCCTAGTGAGCTAATAGATAGTTTTAAACACAACTATTCGAGTTATGCTCTCAACCAACAGTTATCAAAACCAAAACTAATTTTTTCGTCGCGAAATGCAACATGGGCCTTGACGCGTTGTTCCTAATTGGGTGACGATTGGTTCGGCTGGGCAGCGTTAGGGAGGCTACGTAATATCTTCTCGTCCCACATACCGCAGTGTCTCAAGATGAAAGTGTTTGACCAGTGCGTGTTGCCAGTGATGACATATTATGGCACTGAAACGTGGTCGCCCACAATGGGCCTTATTAGAAGCCTAAAGGTCACCCAAAGGAGAGGGCTATGCTTGGAGTTTCCCTGCGTGATCGAATCAGAAATGAGGAGATCCGCAGGAGAACCAAGGTAACCGACATAGCCCGAAGGATTGCAAAACTTAAGTGGCAGTGAGCAGGGCACATTGTTCGAGATGGCCGATGGGGCCGAAAGGTTCTGGAGTGGCGACCGCGTACCGGAAGACGTAGCGTTGGAAGGCCAACAAGGTGGACCGACGACCTTGTGAGCGTCGCAGGAACCCGTTGGATGCGAGAAGCACATAATCAGAGGAATTCGAGGTGCTTGGGGGAAGCCTATGTCCAACAGTGGACGTCTTTCTGCTGAAATAATGGGTGACAATTTGTAGTTACGGTGCCAACAGACGGGCCGACTAATCGCACCGAAAGGTACCTATCACCTTTAACACTTTAAAATGTTTACTTGATCGTCTACTCAAGTGGCAAAATGGTAATTGAGAGCTAAGGTGAAGTAAAAATGTGAAATAATCACATTCAAGGATATTATTAAGGTTACTTTATCATTCGCATTATTATCTATAATCTAAGGGGTAAACCGTAAAATCTTTTCAGTGGCTCTTGAAAATAATTTCAATTTCCGGATTCTATATTTAGTTTTTCTATGATTAAAGTTATGCATTTTTCTCTCTCTCTCTCGACTCGAAATTAAGCGCTAGGGAAGGATTTTTGAAAATCTTTACCCTAAATAGGGGATAAAAGTTTGTATGAAAGTGATGATGAAGATCGAAAACCTCAGCGGACACACGGTTTGTGTTCCAATAAAGTTCACATCAAAAAAGATGATCCCGCTAGAAGGCCTGACCCTATTATTCACATAAATTAGGGCATCAACAAAAAACGATGAATCGCTGCGACAGATGTTGGCGCAGACGTTTTTTGTCATCTAATGCAGCGTCGACCTTGAGTTCTAAGTGGGTGGCAATGAGCTTAGGGAGACGACAGACTCGCAGATGGTAAACACTTTTTACTGTTTTGAAATGTTCATGTCAGATTTTTTTTGTTGATTTCCTTGTGAATTTATTAAATGTTTGGTTAGAACAAAGAAGCGTGATGACGATTTAACCGGTTGAATGCCGTAATTACAGAACCGATTAAAAAGCCATTGTGTCTCGCGTGGATGCGAAGTTTCATATAGTTTGATACAAAGGGTCAAGGCACGTACCTATTCAGTAAGTTCATCATAATCAGCCTAAAATGTTCCCACTCCTGGGACACAGGCCTCCTCTCAGTGAGAGGGAGTGGGCCGTAATCTACCACGTGGGCCCAGTGCGGGTTGCTTGATTTCACATGTCTTCGAATTTTCGGTTCTAGGACATGCCGGTTTCCTCACGATGTTTTCCCTCGCCGTTTTGAGAGCAGTGGTTGTAGTGATGAAATAATTTACACAAAGTAAAGCGCCTGTCTGGGTTCGAACCTACGACCTACAACTCGTAAGTCGTGTCCGTGACCACTGGGCCACCACTACTCTCGTAAGTAAGTTACCAAGCTATAAGATCCTACTGATAGAACTAATTCGAACCCATTTAAAAAGCTTTTATAAATATGTTTGTAGGTAATTTGAGCTCGCTCTCCGACGAAACAGATGTTGCTGTATATGTATTAGTATATGTGTTAGTATCGGTGATGATTGGTATATCGGCTACTTGTTTCCTTTCTTTCAAAACATAAATTTTAATATAAATTAACATGCCCGTTTTCATAGGGATAGGCAGAAGTTTACGTGCTGCATCGTATCGTTTATATTTTTTTTGATTCCATTTCCCTTTTTATGGGTTGACATTTTGTTAGTATTTCATAGGGATCGCTGCTTCCAGTGTGTAAGCCCTGTTAGTAGCGCGTGTGAATGGCGCAAATATTTTCGTCCTGTCTCTCTAAGTGGCGAGTGTGACCTATGATTAGTCAGGGCTGTCACGACGGAATTTAAAAATGAATTTGAATAATGAATACATTTTTGAAGGATTTTTTCGACGCCATATTTTACTTAATACTTTTTAAATAAAAAAAAAACAGTGGTATGTATATTTTTTGTTAAGTGTAGGTCGTAAAGAGAGACACTACACAATTTTAAAGGACCGAAAAGAAATTCCTAGACTATTTCCAAAATTATCTTGTTTATTAAATTATTCAATAGAATGTTGAATACATAAAATACCTGTTTTCCATTCAGAGATATGCAAATCAGCAACTTAATTTACATCTAATAGGCACTTGAGTACGATATTACAATAATTCAGTATTTCATTATCTTGGTAAGTAGAATAAAGGCTCCTTCAAACAAGCGCGAGACGACACGCGACACAAAGGCACCGCAAGTCGCGCAACGAGCGGTGCCTTTGTGTCGCGCGCTATTATATCGCGTGTCGCGTCTGTTTGAAGGAGACTTAAAATCTAAATGAGTTCCTATTTCGATAATTACTTATTGAATAAATAATCTTTCTGCAAATATTTTTTTTTCTTACTAGCGATCCGTTACTACTTTGTAAGGTCTTTAAGATTTGACAAAACTTTGAGATTTCTTTATTGTATGTAAGTTAAAGAATTTCAAACACATACCTTCCGGAACAAATTCTCTAAACGATGGTAAAACCGCATTATAATCCGTTTTGTAGTTTAGAAGAACAACGCGGCCACACAGATAGACAGAGAAAAGCGAATTTAATTTATAATAATATAGATTCTTAGAAAGCACGATGTTCGACAGCCCTACCGCGTCGGACTCACGCCGCCATGTTGCATGAGTCACCGGCAGAAATACGCGATAACAACGCGTCCTTATGATTGACTGCATTTTAGTTTCGTTTCACTGTTTATTTTATACACTGGGAATGTTAACGATACTTGAACCCTTAGAAGTGATAAGTTTTTTTACTTTTTTTTTACTTTCTTATCAGGAGTTAATAATTTTAGTAGAGAAATTGAAGCTTCTTATCTTAATTCTTTTTTTTTTCGTGACAAATATTTTACAAACAGTTGTTTACGATAAAAATGTGTCATAATAGGTTCTGCGGGGTAATTGCATAAGTTACAGTAGAACGGTTTTAATTTAGACAGTTCAACAACATTAATTGCGTTATTATATGTTGTTGAGCAGACAAATGTTTGGAATATATGTATTAAGTAATGGATTATCAATTTCCTTCAAAAACATTGAAATTGTGATTGAAAGTGATTTACGCAATTAGAGGTCTGTTCTAAAAGCTAGATGGGTCAAAATACTAAGGAAGTTTCGAATAATCCGATAAAGATGAGTCGGTATTCCATTTAAAACTAATTAAAAATTATTGAAAAACCATAGGTATAAAGAATGCGTGAAATCTGCCGAGCGACGCCTGAGACCGGAGCAGCTTGGGAGATACTTACATAAATTAATTTCCCCGGTCAGGAGGCCTAAAAAAGCCACTTTGGCAGAATCATAAAATACAGAAGGATAACATTATGAATCATAATGTACAGTTAACTGTTAAGTTAATCGTATCAAATCCCACTGGTGAAGGATTTTCCGTTAGTTTTTTGTCTGTGCTGAAATACCAATCAATCCAATCCCCATCTCTTTGATATACCTAAATAGAGCAGCGAAAAAAGAAAAACACGGACTGTCTTCGTCATATTATGATTCATAATGTTATCCTTTTATGATTCTGCCAAAGTGGACTTTTTAGGCCCCCTGGTCTACCGCCATTAAAAAAAAAAACATCTATGTAGTGAATGTTCTTGTAAATAGTGGTAGGTAATTGATCACACCAACCTATTAATTATAAAGTAAACAAACGTAGTGGTTTATAATTATCTGTGGCACGGGCTATTTATACTCGCTAAGTACCTACTACATGTGTGTATGTGAGTCATAACCAGATAGTATCTTCAATGGAAGTTAAGTTCGTGACGTCATGACGCAAACTTCAAGTACAAAAAAAAACGATTATTATCGTTAAGTTATATTACCATAAGTACTTAGTTTGTTTACGAAATTTTTATGGTGCACATAATAAAGAATATTCTAGTGTCACGGATTAGCTTATCACATTAATTTAAAACGCGTATTATTAAATTAGGTACGTACTTTAATCATATGAGTTAGGTGTGTACCTACCACACATAAAATTAAGTCACAGAATAACTAATAGTAGGTACTATTCGAGCCAAATAAGAATAGTACTGTCAAGACGCCATTTTGATCCGCAATACTCGGACAGTACTACTTTAATTTGACAGCTATCGTGTGAAGTTGGCAGCAAGCGCGATTCTATTCTTAGTTGGCTCGCATAGTACTAATATACTTAAGTTAAGTTCAGGAACGAAATAAAATGCAGGGATTCCCTGAGCAAAAATCGTGTAAACGTTAACTATTAACGTGGATCTTGAAAACAACTGTTGAGTTTCTATAAGAACAAATAAAATATTCCTTGCTTCTGAACGTGTTTGACACTTAAGGCTTGTACACACAGGCGCGACGCGACACGCGACACAAAGGCACCGCAAGTCGCGCAACGAGCGGTGCCTTTGCGTCGCGCGCGATTCGCGTCGCGCGTCGCGCCTGTTTGCAGGAAGGAGCCTTTAAATGTGCGCGAAACAAACTTATTTCATAATTATAGCGTTGTCTCTTTTTCACCAAAAACGTTTCAAACGCGGTTCAGCAACAAATTGCGAACTTTGATTCACTTTTAACGATCACTTTTAGCGGCATTTGGATGGTCAAAAGTGAATGAAGTCCAATAGGACGTTATGGTACGACTTTGAAACGATGCAGTTTAGGAACCTAAATTGAAATGTCTTGCTTTTGAATCGTTTTTCAATTCAATTCATTTATTGCATCAAATATGGTAGGTGCACGAAGTTCGTATAATAAAATATTTAGTAAAACACATTTGGCCTATATTTAGCATGCAATAGTACAAGTTTTTACATTTATGATGTTAATTATTAGGTGCTTAACTATTTTTTGTAAATTTATGTATTTACTTAACAGTTAAATATATCTGTGCTTTATTGTATAAAAAGCCAATGACCAAAAATGGTGCGGTGTTTTTTTCGCGGCCATTGATCAAACGTTATAAATTAGACGGAGAATAATATGAAGAACAAAAATTAATATGCGGTAACATAACCTAACATCAGTCTGAACCGAGTAATATAGAAATTAAAAAAAATAAAAATGTAATTTTTTGACTTATTTATCATCTAAAAGCAGGTTTGTACCTGCAGCTTAGAGTTTAGCTCTCAAACTAGGATTGTTTATCTGTGCCTGAGCCGACCGTTGCGCGTCGCGTTTTGTGAATATCTTAGAAGGAACGATGTGTCGCTGGATTATCGAAATCATAAACGGTAGAATAAAAAACCAATTCAAACAATTGTGACATACAAATAATAACAGGGCCAGAGTCATCTGTTAGATGAGATAAAGATCGGAAGCGTCTTACATAACGCATTTGGTAAGCCTCTAACAGAGCAAAAACAAAAAAAAAAAAATAAGAAGTAAAAACAAACTTAATTACAAGTGTCACAATTGGCGGTCATATTGCTTGAAGCGATCTCTTCCAGACAACCTTGGATGGCGAGGAATAACACAAAATAACATGGATGGTGGCTTATCTCTTTCATCTGTTTATTTATATGACTTCCTTAGGTACATAAAAAAATTCAAGTTCAAATATATCATCTCGGACGGCATTTGTAGAAAAATCGTTTATCAATTCATTTTTGTGATAGGCTTATCATATACCGACTAATATTACAACGACGGCCGCGGTAAAAAAAAATGCACCACTTCCCTTCCCATAGTGATTTGTTCAGTCTTTTACAGGGACACTTTTGAAAGAACTCGTCTATCGAATAAAATCATTCTTGTTACAACCACCGCAACGCAACACAAAACTTATTTGAAGGTAGTTGTGTAATTGACCTAGGCGAAGCATAGTAAATTAGGGGAGCCATGTAAACACAGCTCCACCGAAAAAGTTCTAGCTTTGGAACCGGCATTTCAAAATCTAAATGTCTAATTTTCCTTTGATTTGTGTTATCTTTCCGTTCAAATAGTTCAAGATTGGACCTCACAAACCTGGCAATTTCGTAAATGCGTGGGACAGCCAATAGATTTTGCGGCTCGAATATAGACCTGCATGAGTCAGACCACTGCATTTTGAATATTGCGTGAATACATTTTTTGGGCGATGAAGATCTTCGCCATTTCGGAAGAGTTTCCCCACACAACTATACCGTATCGTATTAGTGAACAGACGTATGCGTGATACACCATTATGGCGGTACGCAAAGATGTAATATTATTAATTCTTTTTAAGGCAAATACGAACTGATTGTTTTTTATTTTTATTATTTCGATGTGATTCTTCCAAGTAAAATGCTCATCAAGTGTTACACCCAGGAATTTAGCACTACGTACCCGTCCTATATTATTATTGTTAAGTGCAACATTAAGGCGTATAGTATATGTACTTTTAAATGTTTTGCAATAAAGCACATTCGTTTTGGAAATATTTATTTTTAATTTATTAATATCTAACCATTTCATAATGTCATTTAATGCTTGCCAAATTTCAATGTAAATTTTATGTGAATTTTTACATTTAATAATAATAGTGGTGTCATCAGCGAACACACTGATGTTTTATTGACTGAGGCAAATCATTTATGTAACGAAGGAACAATAATGGCCCCAAGATACTACCTCGTGGTACACCACAGCAATTAGGCCGTCCCTTTTAATTAGATCATGGTAGGCCACCTGAGCTTTAGTTCCGCCCGTGTCAGCGGATTAATTACTGCATGCAGACTAATTGGCTGCATGGCTATTATAATGGCTTTAACTGTAATGCAGTTTAACACTGAGTCTATTTAGCTGGGCTATAAGTTGGCTGGTGTGTTTGTGTGTTGTGTGGCGATTTTGGTACAAACGGGATTCGACTTCATGGTTAAGTGTAGTCAGGGAAATTCAACACCAACTTAAAGTGTCCGTTTATTTTAGTCACTACTGACATTCTTTGACAGTTGAATGAAATGGCTGTAACTCTATATGATTAATAATTAACTTCCGTGACTGCACATTAGGATTTTCTATGGTAAACTGCAATGTGCTCGCTTTTTATGGATTCGAGTTTTTCAAAAGGATCATTTACTTACAGGCAACTAAGTAGCTGGGTAATACATTCATCTCTGAATAGTAATAAAACGGACATAGAGATAAATACTTAGGTATGCTCGAAAAACATAACCCTCCTTCTGGCGCAGTCGGGTAAAAACGTGACTGTCGCCATTTCACGGCTTCCTAATCTCTACTAATAAAAATGGGTGAATTATAAAACGATCGAATAAAAAAAAATTAGCGACTGATGATGAGATACTGTTTTAATAACTTGAGCGGTATGAATTTGAGTAAGCGAAAAATTAACTAAACTAACGATGAATATTGATTAATAATAAAATCCAGAACGAGCTTACAAAAAGCGGGTCGTGATTAATTCATTTCAGATATTAAAATTCTAGCCGTGCGACTAAATTACTAAGTGAGCGACTAGAAATACAGAGAGGGCAACTTTAATATTAAGATAGAGACGATTTTTCTAATTGAGGTTTTACATAACGAACTACTAAAAAGTTCACTTTAAGCAAAGGGCACCCCGAGGTTAGGTTTGATTGGGTTACTTTAAACCCTTTACACAGAAATAGGGGCCCCGCGCGTCGGGGCTCCATCGACATAGGATGCAAGAGCGAAAATACCGTCATGATGACTTTGTGACTGGTTTAGAAAATGTATTATAAAATGATATTTAAGATAAAATGCCGCTCAGTATAAATGAATCATTTACCAAATATTGAAAAAAATGCAGGACGTAACGTTGACACTCAAACGAATATTAGGTCGCTCAAATATTATGAAGCTTCTCATTTTGTATTTTAATTAACTCAAATTAATTTTGTAAGTTGCTGTTCTGTTGATTTCTCGTCACTCGCGGTCAGTCGCTCACTTAGAAATGCTATAACGTAAATTAAGTACTTTTGTCACTTAAATCTTTGATCTACAGTCACTCGTTTAAATACTACCCATAAAAATGTGTTCGTTTACACCGTGCGATCCTAATCCTTTGAAACGTAACGTAGAATCAACGTAAACTAAACGTAACGTAACTAAATAAAAAGAAAATTGTTTTATTTTCATTTACCTAAATATTATGGCTATAATTATAATGCTAGAAGAAGTACTGTTGATTGGTTGAATTGGATCGCCTACTAACTGGGTCAAGTCGTCAAGTAACGCGGAACCCAATACTTGAAAACCCATTTGCGTTTGCAAAGTCAACAACTGTTCTGCTCACCCACCCGCAGAACAAGCGTGAAGCCACTTATAACCTCAAGCAACATGATCTGTACTAAACACTGCTTATTCCAACAATGAACAGTTAAATGATCGCCAATTACCGCACCACTACAAAATGGTTTCTAAACTCATGGCCTCTTTCCACAAAATCGGTTAAACGCCAGTGAAATCGATTTTCAGTGATTTGTTAGAAAAAAATGACCAGTTTTTGTCCACTACAGTTTTATTGTGGTCCGTAGCACAATGGAGTGTTTTGTCCGAACGATGGGCACAGTGCGTTGAATTTGTGCAGATGTGGAAAAATAATTAGAGCGTTATTTGATTGTTAGTTTTTATTGTTTTGTAGAACCGGTTTAATTATTTAATTTTGGCTCCCGTTATGCTAGTTACGGTTGCGTGACAAATGTTGTGACCACATGCTGGTACGTTTTAATAAAACAAATGTGCATTGTGTATGTTATTTTATGTGAGCAAAAACAGCGATTGCAAATAAATTGTGACTATAAAAGACTGAGTTTAAAATATAATCAGTAGATACTCGTTGGTACACCCTTTGTTGATTCTGACAATTTACGTCAATTACACACGTGTCTTTATTTTATTTGAACAACTCGACATCATCTCTATTTACAATCCAACTAGATCAGCCTAGGACTTATCCACTTTACTTACACCAACTAATCTAGTAGGTAAGTATCTACTAGGTTAATTGGTTTAAGTAAAGTGAGTGGTATTAGGTAAGTAAAGTGGATCGGTATCCACTTTACTTATACCAACTAACCTAGTAGGGACTTATACACTTCATATAAACTAACCTAGTAGGTACTTATACACTTTAATTATACCAACTAAACTAGTAGGGACTTATACACTTTATATAAACTAACCTAGTAGGTACTTATACACTTTACTTATACGAACTAACCTAGTAGGGACTTATCCACTTTATACGATTATTGCTTCTCCAAAAATATAAATTTGATCCGAAACTTTTAAACCGACTTTAAATAAGGAGGAGGTAATGCGTTCGATGGGTTTGTTTTCTTAGATGCTCCGATTTCTCATAATTAACTGAGCTGATTCACATTATTCTTTTTTTTTTTCATTTGGTAGATGAACGCGCGGTTGTCCCATGTGATATACCTATCATATGTTTTTGACTTTTATGTGAAAATGTTGAACGAAAAAAAGCTTCAATAAAATTCGGCTTTTAATCCCGTCGGTCTATGTCGAAGATATTGTTATCCCCACCACCACTCTTGGTAAAAGTATTTTTGTGAAAAAAGGTAAAAATAAGAACTGGTATGTACAAAAAATAACAACCGACTTCAAACAAAGTAACCGAACAAAAGTGGCCACAAAATGAAAAATATTTTTAGTTTCGGAAGGCGGTAGCCATTTGGCTATACCAAAAAACAAGCTAAAACAAAACCATTTTTCACTTTGTATGTAGTTGCTTTTGTAAGACTCTTTTTGAAGTCGTCGTTTTTTTTTTCTACTGAATTTTGTATTCCGCTTGCTTCTGCAACCATCTTTATTTCTTTGCTTACTTTTATGAAATACATTTTTTTACACAATATCTCTATACTTAATGTTTTTCCAGTCTATTCCTTAGGTTTACTTTCCTCAAAGAAACTGATCGTAATGATTAACAAGCGGTTTCCTTTCACTTATTAAAATATGATTGATGAGCTCCTAACGGGGTCCTATTCTCTAGAAAATATGCAACGTGTTACAGAAGAAACTCGAGTCTTGACAAATAGTTTTTTTTTTCTGAATAGATTTGGCAAAAATAAGTTTATTCTTGTGACATTTTTGTTGCAAAATGTGACACAAAGAAAACACGAATCTATTATAATTAATTAGGTTTTATATAACTTAGTTTATAGTTATGTAGGTAGGATTTATGATATGGTTGGAAATGGATGACTACCCAGACGACGACTGATAGAGAAGTATGGAAGAAAAAGACATGGTTCGAACCATCCAAAACATCCAAACATCTTCACAAACTTTCACATTTATAGGTTAGTATAGTATTAGGATGTCTCATTTTATATTTTGTTTCTAGTTCTACCTTGATAAAATTAATACTTACACGGCTGTTTTAGCTAGACAGTTGTCTACAGCATACTCACGTTATTTAACAAGCTAATTAATTTGAAGACGGTACAACCTCCGTCGATTGTTGTTTATTTCTCATTAGTCCAGCCAGTGACCTATGCTGTAATAAGATCACGAATGCGAACTCCTGTATAAGAATGCGCTCGGAGAGACTTGAAAAATCCTAAGTAAAAAGTCGTAATTCGAGGTTTGGCTCTCGCCTATTTCCTCCCCAAATATTGGACCAATTTAAAAGATATTTCATAAATTGAATAGGAAGGATATTATACTGTGTCCGTATGTATTTCTTTTGTCATTCATAGTTGTCTAATTTGTACACTAGGCCTCTGTTGACAGCGGTTTAAATCGTCATTATTTGAGGGTTCTAGTACATATAAAAAGAATGTATCATCAAAGAGGAAAACAAGTAGTTAATACATATTTATTATTCTGTAAAAAAATCATTGCTTTATGGTCATTAACCAAAAAGAAAACAGGCTAGAGCGTTTCTACACTGTTGTATACCCCAGGTTACAAGATGTCAAGAGTAGGTATAGTACTCGTATATAACATTATATGATCCTGCTACAATAAGTTGTGTTTTGCTATACAACACCACCCGTTTCTCTTTCCTAACGTGACTATTTTAAGCTTTATTGTTAAAATCTGAAATAATATAAAAATCAAATAAAATATTATATCCTAATCTAACTAAAACTATTAACTAACTAAAATACAGCTTCGTAAAATTCGTCCGCATCGCTGTTGGTTGGTAATGTACCTACCTAAGAGACTATCGGCATTTTTTTTTCAGGGTGTGAATTGGAGCGGAAAGGAGTGTCAGACTCTTACTGACTAAAACCCACCCGTGTTCCTTCCTTAGCCCTTTATGTTCCGGGCCAGCCTTGGGCCAGCGGTAACCCTTTCGGACAATCCCGCTGACCAGACTATCGGCATTACGACGTTGTGTAGCGTTCTCTGGCCAAGGTAAAAGCCAGCCCCCGGGTGTCAGCCAAAGTGTCAACTAGCCACAGCGTTAGAGATTTCATTAAACAAGCCATGAGCACTCGGAGCCCAGGGCCCGAGGGTTTCAACCCCAAACGGCCTGAAAAGGTTATTATTAGAAGTTTATCCAGTCAGTGTATATGTATATTTTTATTCTCCTTAATAAAAGCAGTTCATATCTGATCAACTATAAGAGTACTCTATTCTTTTGTACGTTGTCCAGAAAAATGCCTGAGTTTTTTCTCAAAGGCGGACTTTATTTACTTCACAGTAAAAATACTTGGAATATTTTTATTCTTCTATAGCATTTTTCTTTGAAGTCGTGCCGTCTATAAAAATGCTTTGGTCTCGCACAAAGCTCGCCAGTGTCGACTAAAGGTACGCGGGTGTAAAAATGGTGCCTTAGGCCGGCCTCAGCTTTCAGCCACGACAGCGCATAATATTATCGCAGAAAGTTTTGAAGGAAAAGGTGTATTGAAATTGAAAATATGGCGTCCTTGTTGTTTGTAAAGCTTGAATATGGTATCGCTTGTGGAATTGAATATATTTGGAGGATGATAATTTTAATAGATCGGTTTATTTCTCAAATAGGTAGCTTTCCCTCGGCTACGCCCGCGTGGAGGTCTTAAATCATCACACGGAAACGTACGAATATGTTTAATAGATTAGAAAGATCAATTCAACATATACGCGGCGGGGGTGACTTTGTTTAATAATAATATATAGTGATATATTATCAGTATTTTTACCGTTATTGAAAATGGTGTTCCGAAATTATACTAGTACAGACCGGGCACATCAAGTGATCAAGCACCCGAATCTGTCAAATTGTCCCAATCAACTTTGAACCGTATACTTAAGTGATAAAGTTGAAAATCTATTAAAGAAATTTGACAGATTGTAGTAGCATGATATGCTGGCGTCTGTACTTTCAATAGCATCAAAATATTTTATAAATTCCAATTTAAACTATATTGCGATTGATTAGCTCAACTTTAGTTTCACCAGTCGACCTCTAAAATAACTGAACCGAGTTATTCCTAACCTTGGAAATTAGTTTTCAGAAGAAATTCTTCCAATTCTAAGTTATTGTACTCGCAATCACAACAAACTTGGCTCACTGGGTAAGCGATCTCATTTACATAGATATTAGAGCGTGTTTTTTGCGCTGATCTGGAATGAACTGGTTACCCCGAGACTAATTGCCTCGTTAGGCGATTAATCTAGGTCATCTAAACATTGCTGAATTGGAGTCAAAGACTGTAATAGTTGGCAGAGAATTTAGTTCATAATTTATGATGTTAGATGTCAAATCATTATAAGTAGGTACTATAATGTTTGCTCAGTTACAAACTTAATTTAATATTTTAAGAGCATTATATTCCCACTGCTGGGACATAGTCCTCCTCTCGGTGAGAGGGAGTGGGCCGTAATCCACCACGCGGGCCCAGTGCGGGTTGGTAGATGTCACGTCTTCGAATTTTTGGTTCTAAGACATGCCGGTCTCCTCACGTTGTTTTGCTTCACCGTTTTTGAGAGCAGTGTTGATGAAATTAAATACACAAAGTAAAGTGCCTGCCTGGGTTGAACTCACGACCTACAACTCGTGAGTCGGGACCAATACCACTGCGCCACCACAGCTCTCAATAATCTGATTAACAATAATAAATAAAGTGTTTTCTATTAAGTAAATCAACGAATTAATTTAATCTAAAATGTACACAAAAATGCCTCCAACCGTAAAGGCTCCTTCAAACAGGCGCGACACGACACGCGACACAAAGGCACCGCAAGTCGCGCAACGAGCGGTGCCTTTGTGTCGCGCGCGATTATATCGCTTGTCGCGCCTGTTTGTAGGAGCCTTAACACGGTGCATAACATTAGCACACTGTTACAATTCACGTAACATTTAAATCCGATAACATTTCTCTGGAGCGTGGAAACATACTAGAAACTGAGAAAGGCGGTTGTGAAAGCCACTCATGCGCAGCGGAAAGACATCGCTGTGTAGTGTAGCTAGCCGCTAGGCAAACGGGAAACTGGTTTAGAAATTATTGTGACTAGATTTTTTTGTTTGCGCACAATGTGCTATTTGTGAAACTGTATCGGGTGTGTGTACGCGCATCTATTTTTCGAGGCATGCGGGCGCCATGATTATTCAATGATATTGGAACTGCGTGCTTAGGAAATTTTGGGAACGCTAAAAGACTAAAATTACTTACTAAAAATATTTCTTTTGAAAAATTAATAAAATAGCTTTTTACATTCGATATAAAGAGTTATGCTTTTACCCATAAGTGCTTACACGAGCGGCACGATATCGACGGCAGCTGCCGACGCGTCGACGGCTGCAGTTGCCCCTGACGGCGGCTGCCGTCGCACGGTGGATCGAAAATCGGCTGTAGAAGACATAGGATCTCGATGTCTTAAATGTTTTTTTTTTTGCTGGAAATGACTTCTACCGATCATTACTGTTCTATAAAATGTCATATGAAGTAATTGTGTGCACAAATGGAAGAGTTATAATTTTTATAAGAAAAAAATGTATGGAGCTGACATGAAAAATGAGGATATCTCTGGAATCGCAAGGTTGGCCGTTATATCCTTGCACACTGTTATAGTACTATTTATTTGTGAATTTTTGACATACATAATATTGCGGCATCACTTGCGATTTTTTTTTTTAAAATCGTCAAAGTTAAAAAATAAAAAATGTTTATGATATGTACATTTTAATGCTTAAATATGGCTATACCAAGTGTAACTTACAATATTTTTTATGCTTAGACCAAAACATTCTAAGAAATCACAAAGTCGTATTACCTACTTATTTGAAATGACATGGTAATTATGAATGACATAATAATGTAATCTTGTCTAATGCCTCAAGTCCACATTAGCTAATGATTAATAAAACTTAATACCTATATACCTGTTAAAAGGATACGTACCATAATGAGGGTAATTAGATAAACGTGATCATTAGTCAATAACAATAAATGGTAAACTATTGTATGATTAAAAATAAAAGCAAATTATTAAAAAAAAATATTAACTTAACCTAACCTAACATAAACAAGAAAAGTTAACTTATTTTATACTTCGTCACCATCAGAATCCACTTCAGAATCAGGCTCTACAATAGATATAACTTCTAAGAACTCTGTCGGAGCTTCCTGATCCTGAAGTTTCAGTAGTTCTACTGTTTCCTTAAAGTATGTCTGCCTCTTGTGGGCATCTAATTTTGGTCTTGTGGAAGAAATTAGAGGATCAGAAGAGACGATAAGCATATTGAGGATATCCTCGTTTGATGCTTGTCTACTCTTTTTCCTCGAATGGTGTTCTCTGAACCTCCTAAAGTCTTTGTTTCGGGCCTCTGAAGCTTCTTCCGAAAGACTTCCAATTGGTACAATAGCATTTTCTGAAATTATGTCCCCTCCGTGAATCAACAATTTGTGGACGGTTGATGACAATGTCATCAACCGTCCACAAATTGTTGATTCACATGTAGTACCAATCATACAGTTCCACGTATTTTTCAGCGGTTGTTCTAGCATATTCTTTAAATTTCGGCACGTCTACAATCTCTCCAGATGTGATAGCTTGCAGAATCACAGCAAATCTGCGTATTAGGTCTTCATCTAATCCAGTGATCGCTGCAGTTTTATCAGGAAATTCAAAAAACCGCCTTGCTGTGTTCCCGTCGTTAGTTGTGCCTGATCCTTGCTTAACGATGTCAATCAAAAGGTTGAGATCATCTTTGAATCGATCTTGAATGAGTTTTTTTCGTGAATGCAGTAACTCTTGATGACCTTCTCCTCTTGCAGACCACTTTTTGAAGTCGAGACGATACGCTATGTGTAGAAGACATTCCATCACATTAATGCGGGCATGAAGTGATGATAATCCGAACTCATACGCACCAGAAGAAATGGTTTTTGACGCAATGACATCTAACTTATTCATTTCTGTAGGCTTAGCCAAACACAGGTAGCAGGCCGCATTTGACTTAGCTTCAGACAGATATGTACAAATTTTGCCGTCAATCATCGTCATCATTAATTTGTGACTAATTTCATGTCCTTGACATTTTGAGGGAACGAGAGTTTCAATTTCGTTATCCATTGCAGTTTTTTCATTTATGACAACGTCTTTGGTTTCTTTCACAAAACTAAACTGGACTGGACGGCAATACATAGGTGAGCAGGGTTTTGGATTCACCCATACGGTATCACCGTCAGCTGTCAATTTTAATGGAACCAAAGAGGTCATAAATATACTGGAATCATCTTGACCACTCTCTATGTTTTGCTTATATCTACTTTGGTTAGATGCACCGTCAAATCCCCACTTTGATATTAATATCAATTGTTTATCTTGTATCGCATCAGGACTACGAATAGTTTCAAAAATTCTGTTCACTGTTAAATCTAGTAACGCTTGTAGTGCAATCTTAGCAGATGAATCCGTTACAGTCACAAATGTCTTCGGAGGGTAGCACTGTAGCTTAGCTTTTTGCACTTTATAGTAAGACGGATATATCTCCTTTGAACCTTCTCGAATAGTCGTTTCCCTTAATGTGATATATTGCCATTTCGATAGTTTTAATGAAAGTAGCAAACCCAGTGCTTTTTCTGGTGAAAATATTGTTGAAGGAGCTGGTTTGTTCAACATTTCCTTGATTTTTGCTGCTGCTTCTGGATTTTGGAGCATATGTTCAATAACAGATGCAATATCCTCACGACCATCTCCTTTCAAAAGTGCTGCAGCTGAATAAGCTACTTCATTAGGGTCATAGCCTATATATTCATCAGATCGTCTCTTCTTCTGCTTGTTACTTAAATCTTCAAACGGCTTTCGAGATCTTTTTGTCATCGTTAAAGTTGATTTCATTGTTGAAGTTGATGGTACAGGTTCAGGTACAGGTTCAGTAGAAATATTTTCACTTGTTGATTCTTGAATGAGCAAATTGGTTTGCACGCAGTTTGGCCAGTCAATATTTGCCTCAAGCCAATTACTGTAATCACGTCTAAAAACTTCACTTTTCCTGTGGGATCGTAACCATCTCTTTTGAACTGCCCGTGTAAATCTTCGACAAAATTCTTTAACGGTAACACTGTCTTCATCTGAAAGGCTAGAGCCCAGTCGAATAACAAGTGTGTTGAACAATATTTCGTGATTGAAAGACGAAGCATCCTGATTGCTCAGAATAACAAACAAATCCAAATTTGTAATAATGCTTTCCATTATTCACGATCACTGAGTAAAAAGACACGGTAGGATAGATGTTAGTATTAGAAATGCTCTAAATGAACTGAAGTTGTGAATCCAATGTTTGACTATTTATTGTTATTGACTAATGATGGTATCACATTTATCTAATTACTTTCATTAAGTTAATCCTGCACTAATTGCTAAATTAGCGAGTACCCCAAATTATTTTGGTACGGTATATAGGTATTAAGTTTTATTAATCATTAGCTAATGTGGACTTGAAGCATTAGACAAGATTACGTATTACGTAATTCATAATTACCATGTCATTTCAAATGAAAATCACAAAGTAGGTAATACGACTTTGTGATTTCTTAGAATGTTTTGGTCTAAGCATAAAAAATATTGTAAATTACACTTGGTATAGCCATATTTAAGCATTAAAATGTATCATATACTTTTCTTTTTTTTTAAATTTTGAAGATTTAAAAAAAAAAAATCGCAAGTGATGCCGCGATTATAATTATGTCAAAAATTCACAAATAAATAGTACTATAACAGTGTGCAAGGATATAACGGCCAACCTTGCGATTCCAGAGATATCCTCATTTTTCATATCAGCTCCATACATTTTTTTCTTATAAAAATTATAACTCTTCCATTTGTGCACACAATTACTTCATATGACATTTTATAGAACAGTAATGATCGGCAGAAGTCATTTCCAGCAAAAAAAATAACATTTAAGACATCGAGATCCTATGTCTTCTACAGCCGATTTTCGATCCACCGTGCGTCGTGGCGTTTACGACTGCCGCTGACGACCGTCGACGGCTGCAGTTGGCTCTCTGCTGTTGGCAACGTGACGCTCGTGTACATGAGCATTTAGCCTAGATATTCTAGAATGACAAGATCTTCATGGTACCTACAGTCAGCAACAAAAATCGATTAATAATACAGTTTTTTAAATCTCAGTTATTGAGCATAATATTTGTTCATAATTGCATTGTACTTCTGCTGCAATTTTGAACAAATATTTTGCTCAATAACTGAGATTAAAAAACTAAAGTGTTAATCGACTTTTGTTGCCGACCGTATATTGTCGTATCATTTCTAAAAATGTTCTTTTTAATAAATAAACTAAACACGTGTTCATCAATTCCCATTACATGCAACATTCCTAACATACTCGTTGAACAAATTATATCGTTAAGGTTCACGTTTACAGGAAACTCACAGTTACCGCACGTTGATAAATTAGAGATGATTAAATGTACCAAGCTGTTGGTAAGTAACAGTGTCACGTTGTTAATGTTAGTGCAAGCAAGGTGAGAACTTAATGAGCTGCGTTATGTCACGGTATAATTATATATACAGTATTGTGATTCGGCCCTGTTCTAGAAATAATTACCTACAGCCGCGCGGTACGTACAAACGAAATAGGGCTTCCGCTTACAGTACCTATTTTAATTTCATCAACCTACTTGAGTTTCTTTCTAGTTTTGTGATTGTTAGGTAAATAATTATTATATTTATTTATTTAAAAAAATGAAATTCGTTGAGAATGAAATAGGAAGAGTTCAATAAAAATACATGGTGTTTTTTGATTAGTTGATATTATAAACAAAATATTGACGAATTCAAACAACCAAAAATAGCACAATATAGTCTATAATTTCGCTCTTTGCCATATTAAGTATTTGCAATATTTTTAATCGCATTCGTTCTATGCTAAAGCTTGCTCGCTACAAAATGTGGTTCACTCAATAAGTTCACTGCTGATGGAGAATTTTTCGAAAATTATTCGTCTTTTTTGTTGGTATGTGATGTTCTACGCTGTTTTTGGGCACATGAGATTTCCCGAACTTTCTGCAAGCCGATTCATTCGGCTCCACCCTACCCAGACTCCTGCCAATTTATATACGAGCAATTTGCCAGAGGAGCAGCCGATCCGAGCCGATCCCAGCCAAGCCGAGCTGATCCGGATTTGCCGGCCGTAAACCATTCAACGCCACGGATGAAGACGAAAACCCTGTCGCTAACAGATATTCATTTTTCCTATACTTAAGTACTCTTATAGATTGTTGTAGATTATTTAAAAAAAAACCTCGGTTATTTAACTTCGAATACGGCGGGTGTGATACCTTTTTTTATGCGGTCCGTTTAATCCACGCGCACGAAAGTTCCTGATTGCAATCACGACTAAAAATCGCGTCGCGTGACTAAATTCAGCTTTAATTTTTTTTTTGGTACATACCTAAAGTGTCCTCTGATTCATAAAATTCTTATTAATAACTTCTATGGTCACAATGTTTTCGTCAAGTGTTTATTCTCGTTTTTCTTGTTAAATTTTAATATTTTTTTTGATAAGTGATTCAAATATTCGATTTTTTTTTTAAAGGAAAATTATACGTATTTTATTAGCAAAGTGTTTCGTTTCATTTATTTCGCTACAACGGGCACATAGGAAACGTCAGAAGCAAAGTAGAAATTAATACTAGTGTACATTACATCTTTATTATTGCAAGAATTGTGTAAAGAGAAAACAAGAAAAATTGCAAATCAAAACTCACAACAACAAAAGAGACGAAATACACTTTAGGAAGGAGCCAAAAGCCTCGTATTAAAACTTTAAAAGTTGTACTATCAAGTTTGATCTATTCTGTACGTACAGACGCCAGCACATCAAGCTACTACAGTCTGTCAAATTTCTTTAATAGATATAGATTTTCAACTTTATCGCTAAAGCATAAGTTTCAAAGTTGATTGGGAAAATGTGACAGTTTCGGGTAGCTTGATGTGCTGGCGTCTGTACAATAAAATGAAATGCTGTTCGTTTGTAAGCTCATCACTGACAACCTGTACCGATTTGGCTGTTTTTCGTTTTAAAATGTTCATAATTGTTGGTTTTTAGGGGAAGAAAAATTGTAAAAGTTTCGTGTAAAATTGGAAAAATGGGAATATTTGAATGTCCTTGTTTCTATGGGATTTTTGTATGAACTATTATTTGGACAGGACAACGTCTATCGGGTCAGCTGGTTCCAAATAAGTTCGGCCCTAATAAACCTACGAACGAATTTTTACTTTCAATGATAGTAATTATTTTTTCATTTTCTCAATACCTATTATCGAAGTGGTAACAGTTTTGACCGCCACAGTCATATTATATGTAGTTGACAAACTAAAATGTGCCCAGCACGCCACGGTTCGACTACATGACAGACTTTGACGCCGAGGGCACGTTTTTGATGTTTTGACGTCTGGTGGTCTTAAGGTCAATGATATCCAGAAGCTAATCAAGACATTAACTACATACAAATTCATTTACACATTTACATTTTCTACATAGGGATTCTGTTTTACTAAATTTTGTAATTATTTGATTTACTTAGACAAAATTGCTTTCCGGATATCCGAACAGAAATTTTGCCTAAATCAAATAATTACACTCTGCTTTTGACGTCCAACAATTGTTACTAATAAAGGCTCCTTCAAACAGGCGCGACACGACACGCGACACAAAGGCACCGCAAGTCGCGCAATGAGCGGTGCCTTTGTGTCGCGCTCGATTAAGTCGCGTGTCGCGCCTGTTTGTAGGAGCCTTAATGCGTCAATAGTTAATTACCTATATCATGCAAAGCTAATTTAAATTTCATTGAATTTGATATAATACACATTAATTCGCCAATTCCCAGGACTAATAAGCACAATTATTCATTATTTTTGACAAACAAAGCGACATTAATTTACATACATGCAACTTATATATTAAATGTTCTGCATTGCGAGATAAATTGATCTGATTAAAATAACATAAAATGGCGAAGTTAAATAATCTTTTGTTACTCAATCGCTGCGAATTTTACGAAAGGATCAACCAATTGCTGAAATGCAAAGCGATTCTATGAAATACATGTTCAATTATTTTTTTCGTCTAAAGGTCTTAAGGCTTCTTCAAACAGGCGTGACACACGATATAATCGCGCACGACACAAAGGCACCGCTCGTTGCGCGACTTGCGGTGCCTTTGTGTTGCGTGTCGTGTCGCGCCTGTTTGTAGGACCCTTTAACTGCGCTTGCGTAACTATTTTAAGTGATCCTTTTTTGTTACGTGTGTTCATTTTATGAATGTGTCTATCAATTGTGTTCTGTCTATGGCTATTTTGTTTGCTACTTTGATCATTTGTTTCGCGTGACACCTTTAATTTTTTTTTTATTTTCACCTTTTTATTGCATAGGTACATTACATAATCAGCCCATAATGTACCCACTGCTGGGACACAGGCCTTTTCTCTGTAAGAGGGAGTGGGCCGTAATACACCACGCGGGCCCCGTGCGGGTTGATAGTTGTCACATATCTTCGAATTTTCGGTTCTAGGAGTTGCCGGTTTCCTCACGAAGTTTTTCTTCACCGTTTTGAGAGCAGTGGTGATGAAATTATTTTCAAAAAGAAAAGCTCCTGGCTGGGTTCGAACCTACGACCTTATAACGTAAGTCGGAGCCTTGACCACTGGGCCACACTTGCCCTTACTATTATAATACTTACAATACTGCTAATTTCCAACGCATTGCCACCACAAACCACATTTTGTATGACAGCGCTGGCCCCTACATGTGGCGTCAACTGCACCACCACAGCTACGCATTAAGGCTCCTACAAACAGGCGCGACACACGATATAATCGCGCGCGACACAAAGGCACCGCTCGTTACGTGACTTGCGGTGCTTTGTATCGCGTGTCGTGTCGCGCCTGTTTGTAGGAGCCTTTACACATGCGCCCTGCGGCCGCACAACGGACGCGCAAACGTTCAAGATTGACGATAAATAACAATAATTTACAAAGCATAGTTCCGGTCTACGCACACCCTAATTAAACAGCATAATGTTTAGAGAAGGGCTACATTTTAAAAAGTCTTAAATAAAGCTTAGGTTAGCATATAGGTTAGGTTTTTATTCATAACACAACATACTATCACGCCCTATTATTATAATGCTCTCAAGGGGTTAGGTAGAGGTGCAAATTTCGCAATTTATGTTTACGTCCCATGTATTAGGGGATGAACCTATTGCCATCAGCTGGGCAGAAATCCACTCTTCGGGCTGCATAATAAGCATCAAGGCTCCTTCAAACAGGCGCGGCGCGACACGCGACACAAAGGCACAGCAAGTCGTGCAATTTTGTTTACTGTAGTCGATCTTCTCGATCGACTTTTGTTTCTAAAATTTGCGTTTTTTGCGTTTAGGTCCTGGAAGCCCCTTAAGAGTAAACTAGTCGCGAGCTCGAACTCACAAAAAGCACGCTGTCTCACCTGGCTTCGTGTCCGACAGAGCTAATATCAGAGATGAGCAGTAAGATGCTAGTCTATACGCACAACGTCTAGTTCTCACGCACAGAAAAACCGTTCCGATCTGAAAGGCGCGTCAAAAAATTCGCAATGTGCTTTGGAATATCGAGTTTTATGAAAAAACCACTGCATAAATCAATTACAAATAAAGTTTATTGAACTCTTCGATAACTGAGTTTTGTCGGTACGAATTTAGTTTTAAAGATTTTACAGTTCTTTTATTACATATTTACACCCAAAGTTACGTTAAAAAAGCAAGAAAAACGAATCTTTGTTGACTCATAACTTTTTAATGACTTTTTATATTACTATTCTGTTTCCGTGTAGATAAAATTAATAATAAGTCAAAACGATATTATGTTTAACTTTGAATGCAATTTCAAACAGTGGAGTAATACTCTCCCTAAATTTGTATGGAAAAAATATCGACTAGTGGCACCTTAAAGCGATAAAATACAGGAGAATAAAATAAGACGATAGAGAAATAGTTAGGCACCTTGATGAATGCTTCGCTTTCTCCAAATAAATTAGGATAATGATAATTAAACACGTAGTTAAAACTATACAGGTTTTTGGTTTGATAGACTAGCAAATTTCGCACAGCATAAACCACACCTTTAGATAGAATCACGACAATTAGTACCTCTTATTTTTCGTAATTGAAGACGCAAACAAACGAGATCGCCGTTTGAACGCGATTTATCCTTTTTATTCTCGCAAATGTCATTATTAGTTTCTACATATAGGTACCGTTGATGGAATATGTGTGTACTTACAAGTAATTTATAGGCGTTGGAGTTACGTCAATTAGACGTGATTCATTCGAGAGATGATAGCGCGTGCACTGTGAGAAATCTAATAATAAGTGCAATGTATATGACTCTGAATTTTCTAGAATTTTTATTAAACTGTGTTATTAGCTTTAGCCCGCGTAATCACTTTCGAAGACGAATTATAATTACCTACTTCTTGAAACGAATACTTATAATATTATGCTGAAACCTTCCGTAAAACATTGTATGAACTAAAACAAAAAGATGTTTACTATACGGCATCCTAGAAGAGTGACGTCACTGAAATGTTATACATATAAAAAAGTAAGTTGTACATTTTCCTAGAGAGCTTTTTTTGACTACGTAAAGAATAATCACGCTGCCATAATTCTGATGACAGCTGTCAGTCTGTCACTGCGCCGCTATTCTAATCTACATTCGCAATTTATTTGCCAAAAATGTAACATGAGTTTATGGAAAAATAACTTTAAATTCTACACAATAAAGTTCAGTTTACGCTACAACTTCAAGTATTTTTATAACTTTTTTAAGGGGGAAGCGCTAAGGTAGCCCGCGAAATTCAAATTTTCTTAAGTTTTTTGCAATTTGCTGGTCAGCATTAAGTTGTATGTTGATTAATATATGAATCGCGGCCGTAAGAAATATGTGTTGAAAGAATTATAATCATTAGTCATCAACACAACTCTCTAATACCACGTAAGTCCAAAGAATGATGATTTCATGAAACAGTTATTCTTTGGACTTACGTGGTCTTAGAGAGTTGTGTTGATGACTTTAATGATTATAAATCTGTAAACACATATTTCTTACGGCCGCGATTCATATATTAATCAACGTATAACTTAATACTGACCAGCAAATTCCAAAAAACCTAAAAAAAATTGAATTTCGCGGGCTACCCTGACGCTTTCGCCTTAAATAGTGCTAGTCACTCTGAAATCAACTTACCATTAAAATAAAGTTGATATTTGTCTAACTTGAAATAATATTAATTTGTAACAAGTTTGAATAGACTTTAGGAAACGGTAGCTTTCGGACTCATTTTCCAACGTCGGACATCTTTGTCGTACATGGAATATATTTGACGTCTGAGTTTTTTTTTATATAGAAAATTGTCAAGAATGGGAAATTGGAAAATAAGCTCGTAGTCAGTAATTCTAAAATGTAGTTTTCGATGTTATATTATAAAAACAAACGAGATGAGTGTGGGAAGATGTTGCCTTTGATATATTTTAATTTTTTTTTTAATAGATATACGTAGTAATAAAGTTGAAGAATTTGTTTTATTGTTTGAACGCGCTAATCTCCAGAACTACCAGACGGCTTCTTTTTGCATTAGAAAGCCCAGTTCTTGAGGAAAGGTATATTATACTTATAAATATATAGGCTGTATTTAATATCACGCTACGCAACTAGTAGCCAAGCAAAAAAAATACTAAAGAACGCCTAGCGAAAATAAAGTTATAGCGCTGGCGGGCGAAAAAAAAAAACAAAGAAAAGTGTTATTCTTTATGTTTATCAATTTTATTTTTAACACTTTCCTCCAGTGAAAACGATATTGACACGAAATCGTAAACAATTAATGTCGTCAGTGTACGATTCCCATAAGAAAGGAGAGTTTTCCCACGATTGTGTGGGTAATGATATGTTCCCGTGTGTTCCGACGGCCAGGTAGAAAGAAAAAGAGTTCTCTTAGACTTTCACGCTACTGGCAAATAGAGAAAATAAATCTACCCACGTCAGCTCAGGCCAGTTCAGAAGTATACTGCTTTAAATTCATTTTTTTTTATTATAAACGAAAATTACCAGCCTTTTTTTATACGAGTAACTGGCTATTATTCAGGCTTGGCAATTTTATACGGTAAATTAGATCTGCCCGATCTCCTCCTTTTTGATACATAAAAATGCGATCGTTTTTCATCGTGATTTCCGTGAAATTTTCGCATAAATACTTTATTAAGTATCCCACTAACAAAGTATACAAGATATTAAAGATTGTATTCAAGATTGGCCACGAGCACGACACGTCGAGGAAAACTGTGGCACATTACGGCTAACGACAAATTAATTAGCTTATTACGTACTAAGTAAACAAGCTTTCATTGGATAACACACCGTTACTTACACTTAACGTGTACTTAGTTTCTTTCCGATTTTTTTACTTAGTTCATAATAAGCTAATTAATTTGTCATTACTGTGCCACATTTTTCCTGGAAAAGCCACCTCTGTCCTAACTTTTAGTGGGTGAATTTTTAATAGGTTCCATATCGACGGCGAAGTGCCAATACCTCTTAACTGACATTTTTCGAGAAATTCACTTTTTTGTCGTTTTGACCACTTTTTTTCATGTTATTCGCATGTTTAAGTGAAATCTCCTAAGTGTATTTTTAGTTACAACAGCATTAAATTAAAATGTGGAAGTGCCTTTCAACTAAACCAACGCGAAGTGTCTATTTTTGACGTTTTTTTTTCAGTTTGTGTAAATCACTGACTGTGTCAGTTAGGTATTATCTATTGGCACTTCGCCGTCGATATGTAGGTGTTGAGGTTTAGGATCAAGAGGGCTTGGGCCATGGTGGGCCCTGTTCCAGTCCGGGGTTGCGGAAGGGTCGTACGTTCCCGCGACCCCCGGCGTAGGTGTGAGATGGAACACCGGGGTAGTTTTTAGCCAGTAGGAGTATGACAGACACCGCTGATTGCCCCAGGGCGGCGGACATCCATGAGAATGCTCCAAGACGGAAACAAAAAAAAAATGTCCATGTTCAAATATCCCTAGGCTGATGATGACCAAATAGATCAAATACAAGAAATTAAAACTGAACAAAATAGGACCAAATTCGATATTTTTCCACAAAACTTCGATTGCAACAAAGAAATATCAATCGAAAACCCTTCTATTTAAAAGAACTGCCTATCAAACACCTATCATATTATTTATATATATTAGATACTAAATTAAATGACTAACTAACTTACTATACAAATAAATACAAAAACAAAGGACACTTAGGCGTCAGAGTACTCGTCCGCATCGCTGTCATATTAAAAATCTAAACACAATAAATGATGCAATCGTACAAATCGCATTTTATATTCAACAATACTATTACGGGTTAATCCTACCATCTGAATTTACACCCTTTTCCGCATTGCCAGCCGATCATCAACCTTAGGTCTCAAGATTAAGGTTACCGATTAAATTGTCATAGGCAAATGTAGCTTGGTACTTAAGTTAACCGTTAGGTGGAACTAGTACTTACTAACCTTGAGGGAGGTCAGTGAACCTATGTTTATGCTACAGAGCACCGCAGGACTGCATACCTTAAGGGAAAGATACACTATTAGATTATTAGATTTATTATTCGTGTGTTGTTTTTAAAGGATTTCTATGTTCTAGTGTTTTGTTGGTGTAGTGGTCAAGTATCTGAGCTGGTTTTGGGTTCGATTCCCGGATCGAGCAAAGTATTTTCAGTTGGTTTAGCATGGGGAAGAAGTTGCGTCTGACTGAGTCAATCCTCCGGGGACTACAGGCATCATGATTGAGATGTGTTACATGCTTTATTTTATAAATATGTCAAAAAAAACTTTCCCGATGACCATGGCGTTAGCTTTCATTCTGGGTAGACTGGAATCTGGCTAGCCACGCTAGATAGCTACAAGATCACACAGTATCATCTGACCTATGCAATGTGCATTGGTGCAACTCAGTTAATGGGTAATTCCGATATTCTTAGGTAAAACCGTAAAACTGTTTGCCAAGCGTTCGGGTTTCTTACATCCAGTTTTACGATATCAAATTAACGCATTTCTTTTATTACCCATTTTGTATGTAATAGGTATATCGTAATAAAATCACAATTCTGACAGCTAGAAGTGTCAAAACTGTGTCATATTAAACTGCGGGGTGATTGCGTAACATACTGTCAGTTGTAATAGCTTTTATTTCGACAGTTCAACAACATTCATTGAGTTATTTGCGTTGTTGAGTAGACAAACTTGTCGAACATAAAAAGCAATGGATTTGCAATATTCTTCAAAAATAATCCAGATTTTACTTGATAGTGCGTTAATCTAGTGTGCTGTGTCAATATTGTTACTATACATATTACATAAACTCGCGACTTTTTCCCAAGGTAGGTAGACATTACAGTACAGAACATTATTAATAGAAAAACAAAAATGGGGATAAAGGACGAGTTGTAAGATTTTCAGGAAAGTTGTAAGGTTGTCAACGTCGCTAATTTTGGTCTGAACACGTCAAATGGTCTAAAATAGGCCAAATCATTATTCACGAAATACTTAAACGGCTACCTCGAAAATCTAAAATCCTGGAAAACCTACTAAGCGAGCGAAAGTGATGCAATTACTTTTGAAACGCAAAAGACTAGACTGAAAGCTGAAAGACTATAGTGTGCGATGGCTATAGTGTGCCTCGGAATAAAACGACGTATATGGCAAAACGCATTTACTCCTTTTTTAACGAAATAAATGAAATAAATTTAAAACTACTTTGAGTAAACTTTGATATGACAATTCTCTATGTTTTAAAGTAAATTCCATTGAATAACTCTTAAGCGTTACGCCGTGATTTCGAAAAAAGTAAAAAAAATAGATATAAATTTGCAATTTTTTTGTATCGCGTAAAATTCATTGAATCGTGTATTCCTTTTACATGATATAATTATGTATATATTTTTTTTTCTTTTACCAAAGAGTCAAAAACCATACCAAAATGTTAAATCCCTATTCCACATAGGTAATTAACAAGTTACACGAAATAGAAAAACCACATTTTTTTCAACGTATCACCTTATTCCAGAAAAAAGCTGGACTTTACCCGACTACGCAAAACCTCGATTATATGAAGTCTAGAAAGAATCAGGAGGACTAGAAAACATACACAATAAAGATCTTCAAATTGATAGACCCAATTACCTATCCTAGCTTGCAATAAGCTTACCGTAATATTTTGCTAGAGCCATAATTACGTTCCAGTCATGTTTCACTACAGCTGGCATTCGTCAAATAAAAGCCTTATATATATTGTTAACGCGCCTCACTACTAGATGGTGCTGATAGTCTCGTTCGTAACACTAAGCATCATCGCGAGTGAGACATTTTTTATTAATGTACCTACATTATTTGTTTTAATTAGTCTTGAATACACCGTTACTTGCTATCCGTGAATTTCATTAATCTATCCTCACAAACATCAGATTTTCGGTAAAAACCAGGCAAACATATGGTCCTTCGTAGCCGGATAATGAAACCACGACGCGTAGTGTGTAGTTCGTAAGAAATAAACATTGTGTAGTGTAAAAAACTGAACAGTGTAAAACTCAAGTGACACAGTGCGGTTACGAGTTGACACAGTGGAACACAGTGCGACACAGTGCTACTAAAATAATAGACTTAATAGTAATAGATTCATTTAGTGTGTATAAGTGGTTGATTAGTTGTAAATAACTGTTTACAAATTGAAAGTTTGTGAATTTTCATAAAAACTAGTGTATGTGTTGGAAGTTTGAACTGATATGAGCTATATATATTTTATAAATTGTGATTGGAACAGTACCGTAAGTACCTAAGAACGAACGATTTTGTGGACTCATTTATTCTAGTTGGTGATAAAGTTGTGTACCTACGTATACAAAGATTCAAACTTTAAGCATGGAAAAAATTAATCAGCTATTACGTTTGCAAGAGGAACGTCATGAGCAAATTCAAAAAGCTCAAATTAATTATAAAAAATCTCCGAAGGAACGACTGGTATTAAGTTACTTAGATACACGTCTGGAGAATTTGGAGAAGGATTGGCAAATCTTCAAAACGTCACACGATCACCTTGTAGCTCATATAGCTAAAGAACAGCGAACAGCTTTAGCTTACTTCTCTGATGACATGTACGATCAGTGTGAAGAAATATATATTATGTATAAAAGCGAATTAAAAACCAAACTTCAACTGTTGGCCCCTAGAGAACAACCACACACTACGCAAAAACAAAATCCTATTGCCGAAATTAAGTTACCGAAAATAAAAATACCGACCTTTTCTGGAAAATACATCGACTGGCCGTCATTTTTGGATTTATATACATCAATCATACATAACAATACGACATTGGACGATGTTCAAAAACTACATTATCTCAAATCAAGTTTAGCTGGCGAAGCGGAAATATTATTAAGAAGCATTTCAGTGACAAGTGAAAATTATAGATTAGCGTGGGAAACTTTGAACAACCGCTATAACAACAAAAGATATATATCGAACTGTTTGTTTAAAAGATTGTTTGGTGTTAAGGCCATAACTACAGAATCAGCACTGTGCATAAAGCAATTGTTAGATATAACTGTGGAATGTTTGAGTTCATTAAAGAATCTTGGCCTTCCAACTGGTTCCTGGGATATAATCATCATTTACATGACCGTGACTAAATTAGACCCTGAAAGCCAAAAATTATGGGAACAACATATATCAATTGATTGTAGCAACGAGTTTCCAACATTCAACAAATTGAAGCTGTTTATGGAAACAAGATTTAGATCACTTGAAATGACTGAAAATGTAAGCAGGTCAACTAAATTAAAATCCTTTCACGCTTCGTCACCAACGCCATCTGGCACACCTGTCGAATGTGCATATTGTAAAGAAGACCACTATATATACCAATGTAAACAATTCGCAAAACAGCCATATTCAAACAAATATGAATTTATTCAGAATAATAACATGTGCTTTAATTGTTTGAACCCAAATCACATTGCAGCCAAGTGCATGAGAGATACGGTTTGTCGCATTTGTAAAAGAAAACATCACTCACTGCTACATCCGGATAAAAAAGAATCGGTGAAGGAAGAATCGGTGAAGGAAGAATCGGTGAAGGAAGAATCGGGGAAGGAAGAATCGGTGAAGGAAGAATCTCATCAAGACCAATCGGACAATATTTCATCACATTTTATATATCAACCTGGTCAAGTACTCTTAGCTACAGCACTGGTAGATGTCGTATCAAGGAACAAGAAACCACAAATTTACCGTGCTCTCATTGACCAGGGTTCACAAGCCTCGTTCGTGACGGAAGATCTCGTTCAGACTATGGGTCTGAAACGAGAAAAGATCAACGGCAAGGTCTCAGGATTAAGTGAAGGTAACACACTTCATATCAAGTCTATGGTTGAAGTTCACCTAAAGTCTAGATGCAACTCAAACTTCACTATCCTTGTAAAGGCGTACGTTTTGAAAAAGATTACTAACTATTTACCAACACAACCATGGAACACACCCACTTGGCCTGATCTGACGCGCATACAGTTAGCCGACCCTGAATTCAACAAAAGTAATAAAATAAATATTTTGCTGGGCGCTGAAGTGTTTACTCAGATAATAGATGACGGTTTGCTGAAGAGTCCATCTGGAATTATAGCGCAGCAGACTCAACTGGGCTGGATACTGTCGGGAAGCGCTAGCAGACGATCAAAATCTGAAACAGAAAACCAAATGATTAGTATGCATTTAAATGTAAATATTAATGACATGATAAGAAAATTCTGGGAAATAGAAAACGAAACACTTACCTTCGAAAGAAAATTGTCAAGAGAAGAACAACGATGTGAAAACATCTACCGGGAAACTACTAAAAGAACAGAGTGTGGCCGATACAAGGTCAACTTACCTTTCAAAGAAGACGTGGTGTCACCTGTAGAAATAATAGGAAAAACTAAAGAAATTGCAATATCTAGATTTTTACAACTAGAAAAAAGGTTTAAAAAAGACCCCACGTTACACAAGGAATATACCAATGTTATTCAAGAATATTTAGACCTTGGGCATATGACATTAACTAAAGACGATGAAGAAAATGTTATCTACCTACCGCATCATGCAGTAATCAGAAACGATAAAGATACTACGAAAGTTAGAACAGTCTTTGATGCATCAGCCAGTGGATCAAAGGGTTCCTCTCTCAATGATATTCTTTTAGTGGGGCCTACACTACAAAAAGATCTACGTTATTTAATCATGCAATGGAGACAACACAAAATAGCGATTATAAGTGACATCGTCAAGATGTATCGACAAGTACAAGTATCCGATGAGCACACTGATTACCAAAGAATAGTTTGGAGAAGCAACTCCAATGAAGAAATTAAATCCTACAAGTTATTAACGGTTACATTCGGCATAGCATCTGCTCCGTTTTTAGCAGTTCGCACTCTTATTCAAGTTGCAAAAGATGAAGGCCAGAAGTACCCTTTGGCAGCTGAAATAGTTGAAACTTCTTTCTACATGGATGACCTGCTGACAGGCGCTTCCAACGAAGTACAGGCCACGGAAATTTATACACAAATTACACAGCTTCTGAGTAGCGCAGGATTTGAATTACAAAAATGGTCCAGTAATTCTGACAGGTTCTTGGAGAATATTGCTCAACACAAACGTGAATTCCAACCATTTGAAATTAAGTTTGACCAAATTATAAAAACCTTAGGATTGTCCTGGGATAGAGTAAATGATAAATTCAAGTTCCACATAAACCAAACTGACGTTACCTCCCCATTGACGAAACGAAGCGTATTAGCAGAAGTAGCACGCTTATTTGATCCCTTTGGATGGTTAGCGCCGGTGATTATAACAGCTAAGGTATTTATACAAAAGTTATGGCTGTGCTCAGTTGACTGGGATGAAGCTCTGCCATCTAATCTTCAAGAAGAGTGGCTATCTTTTCGTGAACAACTTCCAAACCTGCACAACATAAAACTAGGTCGATGGATGTATACTCACCCTGACAATGATCAAGCCGAAATTCATGGATTTGCGGACGCTTCAACAACTGCTTATGCAGCAGTCCTTTATATGAGAGTTGTCCAAAATAACAAAGTGTACCTGTCTATTCTAGAAAGTAAAACAAAGGTAGCACCCTTAAAACAAATTTCTGTGCCTCGTCTGGATTTATGTGCAGCAGTTTTATTAGCCAAACAATTGTCTGAAGCCGCATATGCCTTAAAAATACCACGAGATAAAATTTATGCCTACACTGACACAATGGTGGTATTAGCATGGATTCAAGCCCCACCAACAAGATGGCAAACTTTTGTGGCTAACCGAGTAACAGAAATACAAAACCGTATGGATAATGACAGCTGGAGTCATGTTGCGTCCGAAGAAAATCCTGCTGATCTTGCATCGCGTGGTGTTAGCCCATCCGAATTACAACATCAGCAACTGTGGTGGGAGGGACCACACTGGCTTATGGATCTGGAAATAAATAGAAACAAAAGGGAAACCTTAAGCACTGACCTAGAAGAGAAAATCCAAGCAAAAGTAACCCTTACTTGTTCGGAAGAAAAAGATAATTTTATGGAACGATTTTCAAACTTCAATAAAATGTTAAGAGTACTTACCTATTGTAGAAGATTTCTCCGTCTGAAATTAAAAAAGGAAGTTAGAGAAGAGCCGCTGAAATATTTGACCTGCAAAGAAATAACAGAAACGTTAGATGTATGCTTAAAATATACCCAAAAACAAAAATTTGAAGAAGAAATACAAGATTTAAAAGAAAAGGGAAGAATTAAGAAAAGAAGTAAACTTATCTCCTTAAATCCTTATCTTGATGAATTTGGATTACTGAGAGTGGGAGGTCGCTTACAGGCAGCAACATTACCACATGAATCCAAACATCCAGTCATCATCCCAGGTGATTCATATCTTTCTATTCTTCTAGTAAAGGATGCTCACTTGAAGTTATTGCATGGCGGCATAGCACTTACGATGAACTTTCTTCGTTCCCGGTACTGGATAATTGGCTTGAAGCCCTTAGTGAAAAGGTGCTTTCGCGAATGTGTCGTTTGCACCAAACACAGAGCTCTTACGATCCAACCACAAATGGGAGAACTCCCCAGGGAACGGGTAAATCCCGGGAGAACCTTCAAGGTAACTGGCGTCGACTTTGCCGGACCGATACAAATACGCACCAGTAAGGGACGTGGGCAGAAATCTTTCAAGGGATACATTTGCCTCTTTGTATGTATGGTGACCCGTGCAATACACCTAGAAGTGGTAAGCGACTTGACAACACCAGGATTCATTGCAGCATTTCGCAGATTTGTATCACGCCGTGGACACTGCTCAGATCTGGGCCAGACGGAGAAGCTAGAGTAGCTGATCTAAAGGGTAAAGGATCTACATTCAAAAGACCTTTATCAAAGATTATTTTACTGCCCCGCCTAGACACCGCATAAAAAAGACGATTCTGGTATGGTGGGCGGTGTTAGGAAGAACAGAAGGTTCTTGGTGGGCGGAATGTTAACGCGCCTCACTACTAGATGGTGCTGATAGTCTCGTTCGTAACACTAAGCATCATCGCGAGTGAGACATTTTTTATTAATGTACCTACATTATTTGTTTTAATTAGTCTTGAATACACCGTTACTTGCTATCCGTGAATTTCATTAATCTATCCTCACAAACATCAGATTTTCGGTAAAAACCAGGCAAACATATATATATTATATTAAGCACTTGGTCAGTTTCCAAGTGTTTAACAAGTTTTTCTAGGTGGGGTATACGATGCCATTTAAGAGACTAGTCTTAGTATTGTCCAATTCAATATTACTTACTTCCAAAATATCAAAGTTACAGTTATTAGAAAGATAGTTACAGTAGTCAACGTCTCAACAAACTTAGCTGAAGACACTCAAGACTAACTTAGCGTCTAATATTGAACTAAATTGTTTAAGCAACGAACTGTTTTATGCTAGAATTAAAATGGCATTGGCAACTACGACTTTCCAATAACAATAATAAAATGACTTCACAGCACGGACGGACAAACACATAAGCACTTTATACCAATAAGGTACCAAGTTACCAACAATCAATAACTCAGGAGGCACTTATGTTAGAGTAAATTAATTCATCACCACTCCCTCAAAACGGTGAACGAAACAGGCTTGTCCTAGAACCAAATATTCAAACACATGTGACATCCACCAACCTGCACTCCGCGTGATTGAATACGACCTACTCTCCCTCTCACAGACAGGAGGGCTGTGTCCCAGCGCTGGGAACGTTATAGGCTGATTATAGACTAAAAACAACAAGGCCCTGTTTAGTGTCTAGCCAGACAAAATTGCAAATTGGTTAAAAAAACGCTTTTACACGTCAAAAATAAATTATGTTTTAAAACTAGATGAGCTCGGTGTTTCCTATCCGACTACTCCGAGAAGAAAGACAAAAACAAACTACTGACTACGAGAGGACAAAGTCCCTTTTAAAGACCAGATATATAATCTTGATCAGGTCATATAAGGACCATGCAGATTAGGGTCTGAGATGGTTTTTTGGAGAAAGAACCACACAGATTTGAGTGCACCTTTCCAGTCAGTGCACACATTTTTCAGTAATCGATATATAACTATCATCATATTTTCCAGACATGCTACGAGATGGAGAGGTATCTGCGGGAGGAGCCGCGCAAGCGTCGCGAGCCCTCACAGGAGGAGGAGTGGGCTCGATCATCGCCCTGCACCACGACGCCATCACCACCGGCGTCGCTTCCATCACCACCACCTTCCACCGCCACCTTTTACATCACCGCGGTGAAGTGCGAGCCACCGAGCGACTCGGAATATGAAGCCACCAGCGCTGACGTGTCTAGCCGTACGTGTCTACGCCTCTTAACTGTTATCCTTTTTATGACAAAACTGTTTTTTTTCCATCAAACCCATCTCTTTTCATCTCTATACGAGTACGTTCTAGCCGTTAAGGCCATGAAGTTATCAAGAATAGGCATAGTTTAATAACACATTGATCATACAATTAACTAAGTCTAATCATTCAGTGACATCTGAGTTATCAACCTCAACTAGAACTAGCTATAACAGTTTTGCCTATCACTTATCTAGTTTTATGGAACATCAAACGCAGAATGATCAGAGCTGAGTCTGAATTTCCTATGCTAAAACAAAGGTCCTAACAACTTTCATCGCTTTTGTGTGCCCATGTCCTTGGATGGTTTGTGTTTCTTGCCCTTTCTTCTCCATAAGAACTTACTACGTCTTGGAATGGCCCACTAGTTTCATTCTGACTGACCGACTCCTTGACGATAATAATGAAAAAATTGTGTAATTGGTTTAACTAAAACAAATACTTTGAGATTGATCTTTTTTTTCGCCCCTCATCATTGATGCATTCTTACACCTCCACCAACTATTTCAGCGGATACCACTCCGAGCCCTGTGCCAATGCAGCACCTGATCTCGCGCAAGGCTCCCGTGATCCGCCACCATGCGCACCCGCATGCCTCAGACCCACGCCGGCGGGTCCATCGCTGCGAGTTCCCGGCCTGCGACAAGGTCTACACCAAGAGCTCGCACCTAAAGGCGCACAAGAGGACGCATACTGGTCAGTATCATGTCATTATTTACTATTTTGCGTAACAAGCGACCTGCCCCTGCTTCGCACGATTTTTATGACTTTACAAAACATTAGTATTTCTTTATTATGTATATTCTATATTCCTGAATAAATTCTCTAAATGATACCTAGTGAAAACGCATCAAAATCTGTTGCGTAGTTGAGATGAATAACGTGGTCACACAGACACGAAAAGTGATTTTATTTTATAATATTATTAATAATATGTAATAATAACAAAATCCTACGAGCCCCGTGGGTATGTGCAATCCTGTTGCTGCAACTAGAATGATTGGTGTGTGAAACATGTTCACACACGAACCGCATACATTTCTGCCCTGATACACACAGATACTTGTTACTGTACCAATGTTGCGTATCATCTTTTGTTTCACCATGCATACGAGCCTTAAGGCTCCTGCAAACAGGCGCGACGCGCGACGCGAATCGCGCGCGTCACTAAGGCACCGCCCGTTGCGCGACTTGCGTCCCGGTTTTTTTTTTTTAGAATTATGAAAAGATACGGCATAAATGCCGTATCTTTTCATAATTAACCACTACAATGCATCCCATGACAATACTACTAACTCTACTAAGCTACCACTGAAAAGTCATAGGAAAGCAAACGACGCAATTTCGTTTACTTGAATTTTTTCCAGTAATTTTGGTTTAAAAAACAAAATACTGAACCGATTTCGATGTAATTTCTATGGGCCAATCTGAAAGTATATCTTTCCAAATAAATAATTTTGCAAATCTGCTTATAAACAACGGGGTTCTGAGGTAACAAATATTTAAAAAAAACAGTGGCACTCCAGGAGTGCCGACAGAAGAGAAAACTTGAAAAAGCATAGTAATTTTATAAATATGTTGAAGGTCATTCTTCCCAAAGAAAATGTACCGCGGGTTGATGTCTTTATAATGGCCATAACTTAAAAACAGTGGTGTTGCTTACGCTAACAGTGTCGCGAGTTCACTGGTTTTTTCTCATCTCAAAAAACAACCGAATTGATAACCTCCTTTTTTGAAGTCGGTTAAAAACTGACCTTATTCAGGCGACAGTCTGACACGGTTCGCACGTACACCTACAGTGGACACTGTAGGTGTACGTGCGAACCGTGGTGGTGCGGACGAGTATCCGTCAATCCTTTAATCCTATTCACGTTTCCCGGATCGATATACTTACCTCAATCGGTTGACCGACAAACATGCTACCAACGTGGATACTGGATTAGGTACCTACTTATGAATTTTTTTGTGCAAATGATTTGCGTCAATGATATCGTCGAATATGGGATAAATCGACTGAATTATAGGTACTTATCTAGAATTGAATGAGAAAAATTACCTAAGTACTCAAAAAAGTAATGACATTTGGTAGAACCGTTTCGCAGACTTCTATTATGTATATTAGACGTCCAAAATATAACCACATAAATCAGTGTAGATAAATTAACGAGAAACGTAATTAATTAATTAATTAAATACAGAACCTAAATACCTCTAACCTCTATAACCTCTAGATCAGAATATGAACGGAAATAGCAGTTTATATACTTTTCAATATCTACAAAACATTCCCACAGTCTGACGGAATCACTCGAAATACACAGTCAACACATTTCACGATCATTAAATATTTTTGAAAGCATAAGATCATCGGCTGACTCATTCAATCCGAGTCATCTCAACGCGGCAACGATTCCCTCTATTCGTAAGATTCTAGCGTTACATCTCTTGAATAATGCTTTAAAGAAGTTATGCACAAAGTAGGACACGCGATTGTTATTGTTTCTAAGTGCAATGCACTACTAGCACACGTGTTAGTGTAACATATTTTGTTAGTACGCCTAAGCAAAGTTATGAATAACGCCACCTAGCGGAGTTTTAGAGAGACTTACGGAGGGCCCAGGCTTTGCAACTTGCGGTCTTTGTATCGCCCTAAAAACGCAACAGGGAAAATCCTTCGTAGGCACCACCTAGCGAATAAACACCAAACTACTGAGCATCAAGGCTTTGCGTTTATATCCATTTAACTCTGTTTCAATCTAGATGTCGCTATCGTCAATAAAATGTCGGATAGCGAATAAAAACAAAAGCATTGCGTTTCTTTAAAAACACACAGCACAGGGTGGCAGATACGCCCATTCTGACACACCCTGCATTTACATTATTTGTAGTTAAAATATACAAAAAAATTGAGAACCAACGAAATATTTCTACGCTAGGGGATCTAAAATCGTGTGCTGAATTCATCGACACCCCTCGATTCCCATCATTCGATGTCCCTGCCAGCCTGTATATTATTATTGTTATAATAACTACACCTACGTAAACAATATTATTATGTACAGACGCCAGCACATCAAGCTATGATCCGCGCGGAACTAGCTGGCCGCGCCTTAGGTGGGGACGGGGGTGAGGGCGGCGGGGTTGCCTAGAGTTCGCCACATAACGAACGTACTGAGTAATGACACTAATGACAAAGCGGCCCCGCCCCTCCGTCCCACCGCTCACATACCTAGGGCGCGGACAACTATGTAGTTCCGCGCGGACTACAAATACTACAATCTGTCAAATTTCTTTGATAAAGAATCATGGCTAGATCCTTACATTCATTTGTACAAAAAAAAAGAGTTCGTTCAGAGGGTTCAGAATATTTTCCCATGTTGAGAATACAAATACATTGCGAGGAGTACTTATCGTATTTTTAAAACCCCGCATAATGAAAATATTTCCAAATGTTTGTTTCATCTTGTTGCCCATTTTGAATTTATAAAAAAAAATTAACAGTATTTAAAATTAAGTTAGACCCCGTCCCCTAAAGATTTAAAGATCTGGATTTGCCCTCACCATACTTAGGCTTCCTACAGATGGACTGAAACATCGCAGTTTGAATGCAGTTTGGATGCAGTTGGCTTTCACAGCTTCGAAACCTATTTATATCAACTGTATCCAAACTGCGAAGTTGCAGTTGGCATACCGTTCAAATGCAGTCAGTCTGTTTAGACATTTAGTCAAAAGAAAAAGTGTCCTTACTGAGAAGAGTGAGTTCCCACGTTTTTAAATAGCGTTTCTATGACAGCCAACCAAGTGCAGTCACTGCATCATTGTGTCATCAGAGGTGTCAAAACGAATCAGAAATGCGACTATATTTTGACGCGGTGGGGCGAATCTAACGATTTAAATCTTTGACACTGCTGTTTATACTGACAGTCGCCCTTTCGTCCTGAAATAATGAGCTTCTCGTTAAACTATTTACTTTTAACATTTTATTTTTATTGCGGGGTTATATAAATAATATTGTAAATGCCTGAATATACTCTTTAGGCACCCAAGACTTTATTAATTACAATTCCAATTTCTCTAAACATCTTGATTTTTTGTACGGACGCCAGCACATAAACCTACCACAATCTGTCAGATTTCTTTAATAGATTTTCAACTTTATCGCTAAAGCGTAAGGTTCAAAGTTGATTGGGAAAATTTGACAGTTTCGGGTAGCTTGATGTGCTGGCGTCTGTACAAATCCTGCCATGATTATTTTCAACTTTATCGCTAAAGCATTAGGTTTCAAGGTTGATTGGGAAAATTGAACAGTTTTGGGTAGCTCGATGTGCTGTACTTTTAGAATAGGCGGATTACTAGGTATCGGTTATACAAGTTGACCCGGCCGACATGTGTTTCCTTTGTTTTCCCATGCTTGCGCACTACTGTTAGGTCGTACGTTGAGATGTTTCACTATGTAGGTCATGAAGTTTAATGTACAAGAAATATTACACCACTTAGGTGCATAATTATTTTATTTCAATTAAATTTTAATACCGTAAAGGAGGACATTATACCTCAAACTAGACCATATGTTACCGTCCAAGACCTCAAATGATAGTTCTATTTATTTATAGTGGCTTAATTATGTCAAGTGGTGCATTTTTTTACCAACTAGCTGACCCGGCGAACTTTGTACCGCCTCAGATTTTTTTTTGTTATTTTTTCCCATGGTTTATATAATTAGGAACCCTCAATGGCGTCCCCAGAACACCCTACCAAAGTTTCATCACAATCTGACCAATGGTTTCGGAACGCATAGAGGACAAACATACAAACATTTATTTTTATTTATAACATCAAAGGGGACACCAAAAGAAAGGCCGTGCTAAGGATTTCAATTTATTATTATTATAATATATTTATTATGATTTATATTTATTTCAATAATAATAATACCCTTATTTGTTGCATAAATTCCGCACGCGATTTGACTTGGGGTTGCGGACACCCGTATTACCTACCTATCCTTGTGTGTTTTACTGAAACTTTTAGCCTTGTGTGCGAGGACCAATTAAAGTAGTTAGCGAAACTCCACAGACGTGATTGGTATCGATAACTGAAATAGCAAAACAAGGATAGATTAGAAATTTTTTTTGGGGTCTTCGACCGCTGTTAGATGAGTCAGCTACTTGGAGTATGAGTTACTCAACTAGGTTTTTGGTTTTGTCGTGTTTAGGTTGCGATATCCATTACGCCTGTGAAGTATACACAAAAAAATACTGTTTTTTTTAAGTAAGTATGTCAAGAAAATACTCTACCAACGGTCGTTGACCCCAAAAAACAATTTAGTTAGGTGCTCATGCATGGAAAAATATGTTTCAAGTGCATGCACCTGAACAAAATTTACCATACTTGCACATTCTGAATTTCGAAATAATAACAATCCGAAACAGATATCATAATTAGTATTGTCTTGTGTGATCATCATGGATATCTATCTCGTATTATGTTGGCAGGGCACCCTCATGAATGCACTTTTTTAGACTGTGTTTGCTCCCACATATGACCAATCTCGCGTGGGTGTGCCAACCCGTTTGACACGAATTGATAAGCGATCTGTCTGTTGAACGATTTCAGAATGCTGCGAATTATCATAACCTTTGTACCTGTAACTAGAGCAACCGGTCTATTCTGTAAAATCTCACAGTATACTCTAGGATGAAGTGGGCCTGAAGTGAACTGTCAATAGTGTCAATCCCTAGCATCAGACGGAATGAAAGCAAACTTCGTCTTTTTCGCGGTGTGATTTTTTCAGAATAGATAGGTTGGTTTCTCCATCACCATGTAACTGACACATGAATTCAATTAATTTCAGGCGAAAAGCCGTATAAGTGCTCGTGGGAGGGCTGCGAGTGGCGGTTCGCGCGCTCGGATGAGCTGACGCGCCACTACCGCAAGCACACCGGCGCGAAGCCGTTCCGTTGCCGCCACTGCGAGCGTTGCTTTTCGCGCTCCGACCACCTCGCGCTCCACGCAAAGCGACATGCGTAGCCCGCGGCCCCCGCCGCGGCCCCTGCCGCACGCGCGACGCAACGTAAACGCAAATAAATCGCGCGCGCTCCATTTATTTACACGTATATTTAGTGATTCCGTTTATGGGTTGTTCTGAGTTGTGAACGCGGAATTGATTGTGATGAGGGCGCGCTGCTCCATACAGCGTCAAGCCAAAGAATGCCGCTACATCGTAGCCGAGTCAACACTCATTGCACCTAATGCTTTAAAGTTTATGTTTTTAAGTTTAACGAGTTTTTTATTCGGGAAAAATCTCTTGATGTTCGGCAATTATCGTTACGGTTCTTTGTTGCTAAGAGTTCGATTTATAGCCGTTGTGTATTATGTAATTTTGTGAGCTTTGTGTATTTTTGTGCCGTCGCCTAGCGATGGCGCGTGTGTGCCATGAGTGGGGGCGAGTCCCCCACATGCATTTCAATCGCGGTCATATTATTTATTGGGGAGTTCGGCTAATCATCCCACCGACGCCGAGCACTACCTTTATTATTTTAGGCTTAGTGCGTCGCGTTACCTGATGTTATGTCGGCGTCGCGGACCAGTCGGAGTATCCCGTACTGTGAGCACCATCTCTGTCCACACTGACGGTGTGCAGTGACGCTACCATCGACTGGTCCGCGGTCTCGGCGCAGATTCGTGTTTATTTTGTATAATTGTATTTTATTCAGTAGTTTTAAGCTTCCTCTTTACTCTTTCATTCCGATATTTTGCGGTTAACTGGCCTTTATTTCGTTAGTATTAAGGAATATTATTATCTGCACTATTTAATTTATAACGTGCTTTTACACACATAGCGTGAGAATTAATGTTTAGCCTAAAGGGAGGGTTACATCTTTAGTACATATTTTTTTTGTATTTTTGTAAAGTGAGTTGCGCTAAGTGTGTAGAGGCCTTGAGTCTAAGGCCGGCGACGACGGCCGTCGATGTCGATGTACGCGTGTTCAGTCTTGATCTCAGTAATATATACAAGAACAGCACTATTTCTAACTCGCCGTTGATTGCTCCCGACGTCGCCTGCCTGGACACAGTTGCAGATTATTTATGATGACCAAAATTGGAGGACCGGTAGCCGATGCTGGACCGGCCTGCATCCTAATTGCATGACACACTCATAATAGCAATAGGTAGTTGTTGGCATTTCAACAGTATCCATTACTCCGAATGATTTGGAAATACATCTTCTAGACAACTAAATAAACGCAATGGACGTTGTCGAATTGTCTAAATGTTGTGTGGTACGCCGTCAGGATAGTTACGTAACGCCACATACTTTTGTATCGCTAACCGATTAGTTTGAACAAGTATATTTTTAATGATAAGAGAATACCAATTATTAAATTATTCTAATCTCATAAAAATCATCACAATTAAATTAAGTTACCATAAGCACTTGCTAACTGCTATCTCTGCAGCATCACTTGTGAACAACTCTGCAGGTTGAGATACGAACAAACCTGCAGAACGACTTACGCGGTTTGTGGCAGTTACGGAACACCTTTAAAACAGTCATGATTGTCTAGTTTAATTTGTTGCTAGATAATAAGAATTAACAACTATAAACAATACAGACTGTAAACGAAAATAATTGCCCTTTAGAGAATTTACAGTGTCGTCAAGTAGCCAGCAACTGTGCATTTTGACTCACATACCTCCCGGGGCCAATAATTTAGTCTTCCCCTTTGATTAGTTCTACAAAACACAAAGTAAAGTGCTTTGTACCTCTGCAGAGTTGTCACACGCACTTAAGAACGATCTTGAATGCAAAAATACAATAATATTTAGTATAAGACACTACAATAATTTAGCCAAATATTATAGGTACATAAATTTTTGACTGAAAATTTAGAGAGATTATTTTAAAAACATTGACTGAGGAAGAATGTAACGCTGGATCTGTTTTTTTATGTTTCAATTGACTAATTAATAAATTTTAGGAAGTAAAGGGTAATTCATCATTCTTATTATTGCGAACAAAGATATTCTGGGTTGTGAGCCCAATATTTTTTTTTATTGAATTTGGAAAATGGCAATGAAACGTTGAGTGCGTGTGCGTGTGACATATCTGCAGCTTAGTATCCCAGCATAAGAGGCAAGTCTGCATTTGCACTTACGCTCAGTAAGTTTTTATATTATCTCGTCCCATGTATACCTAGATTTTATTACATTTATACATTTAAATTATTGAACCACCTCGTTAAACAATTAATTAGGGTAACACCATCAAATTTTATAATTCTTGTTATTTAGTATTTGCGCGATTTTGGCGTATTTGGATATTTAATTTCGAAAATCTCAGTTTCAAACACATGTTATCATTTTTGCATTGTTTGTCAACTGTCAAAATGGTTTTTATTAAATAAATTACTGTTTTGTTTTGACAGTAGACAATAGCCGAATTACGTGTTCAATAGCGATAATAACAATTAAACGTCAATTTGAATCAATTTTTAAATAAAATGGAATATTAAAAATTTATCAATTATTTGACGCCCGCAAAGTACAAGACAAAGTATTTTTTGTAACATGCTTCTTTTCCTGGAGTTGCCATTTTTGGAATACCAACAGCTTTTTTAAATTATTGTAAAACTAAGATTTATCTTTGAGTTTTGTGCTTCTGCCTCAGAGTATTTAATCATTTTTCTGTTTTATTTATTGACTCAATTTTATCATCATCATTGAATTGAAATGTGAAAAATCAATAGCAAAATTATCCCAGAATACTGAAGTAATATAATTGACACATAAAATGTTCGGTCAAACCTAATACACTTTCTAAGAAAGTTAATTCCATAGATATTTGGGTCGTCAATTGCTTTTATAAATTGCTATTGGATACACGTAATTAAACTGCACGGGCATATACAGGGGGTTTTGTACGCGTGTATCGCTCACGCTTATTTTCTCAGGGGTGCAAACATAATACAGGTTAATGCAGAATAGTAAATTGCTTTGAAGCAACATTTAAAAGCGTGAGTTCGTTTTAGGAGCTTGGACCTGTATAAGCCCAAGGCTAGCTTTTACATCCAGCTAGAAAGACTGTGTTTCAAAACACGTGTCAAGGGTTAGGCTATATATACGTAAATTCAAGTGTTAGCTGTACGAATTTAGCATTTAAAATCATACATAACCACTAATATAATTAAATCATTCTGCATTTCTTTTCTAGATCGATGTATAAGTGTAACAACCGTGAAATCATAGAAGTAAGAAATAAAAAAATAAAAAAAAATTAATGTGATTCATAAATTTATTATACTTTAATAATAACAATGATAGAAAATAAATGTTATATGTATGGTATGAATACCGCTTAATGAATGGTCTATGTGTACTAGGGTTAATATGCACGACGGCTGGTAAATGCATATATGTAGTTTTGTAGACTACCCACATTATTGATTGATAATGTTTGTAATTTATTACCCGCTGTGACTAAATGGTCTCTATTTCTAAATATCTACTTATTATTGGTACGGGAGTTTAATTTTTGAATCGATTATAATAACCACTGAAATATATTTTAATTAAAGCCTAACCACCAGCGGATAGGCCTTCTAATAATTCCTTAACAAAAAGGTATGCGACCTTATAAAGGTCTCAATACACGAAAGATTCGAAAATTTTGCTCCAAATGGCATTCGGCGGGTAAAAAAAAATCCCTTTCGTATCGGAAGGACATTTAAGTAAAACGTCCTATGAACACAATGTCCTAAAAGCAAAACGACCTGTGAGCAGCTCGTCCTATTAGCAACGTGTCGTAATAGCAAATGGTCCTTATATCATAAGGACATGATAACAACATTTATAGTAGGTACCTATACAAAGGCAAGTGAACAGGATAAGCAGTGCGATTCTGTAACCATCTCACCGTGAAAACTTAGGTGAAGTGAGCGTGGAGTGAGCTGTCAATGGTGTCAATTCCTAGCAAAAACAAACTCACTTCACCTAAGCTTTCACGGTGAGATTTTTACAGAATCGACCAGCTGTTATTGTTTTATTGCATGCATAATTTAGTCTCTTTAGAGTACTGGCCACTAAAGAAAATATTATGACACTGACAATTAAAAATTCATTCCGAATTTTCGATAGCTATGCTAGATCTTTTCTTTTCTTTTTTTTCTTTCTTATGCGAGATTTTTAAATCAAAAATGGATATTGGTGTAGGCCCAAGCAACAGCGCATCAAGAAATGATTTAGTATTCATTAAGTCACAAAAAGGTAAAGACGTTTTGTTGTTTGCTGGTCACCAGTACAATTGTGAAACATGGAATAAAAAAAATGTTTCGACGAGCTGGAGGTGTGGAAATAGAGATATATGTAGTGCTATTGTTACTTTAGATGAGGAAAATATTGCAGTTTTTTGTACACATGTAGATTTAATTTCAATAAAAATCAAGTAGACCGCGTTATACATGAATGCAAGCAACAAGCATGCAAGAAGTTCACCTCAGTTCAAAAAGTTTTCGACTAAAGGTTAAACTTATATGTTTGTATGTAGAGTCATATATTATTTTCAATAAATGATTTATTTGTGTTATCGAGTGTACCTCCCTATTTAATGACGTTTAGCTATCATGTCCATAAGATATTGGGACCATTTGCTATTAGGACGAGCTGCTCACAGGTTTTTTTTTCCATTTGGAACATTGTACTCGTAGGACGTTTTACTTAAATGTCCTTCCGATACGAAAGGAAAAAATTGATATGAATATTCCATTATGAATGTCAAAATACATCATTAAAAAACGTAATCTAAAAACGAAATATACATTTATCTTATAATAATATATATATACCTACTTACAATATACTACTATAAAAATAGAAAACATTTCGTCATTCAAGATACGCGGCTGTGTTAGAACAAATCTTTGTATAAATTTTCGACTCCACCGACTCGGGAACGATTTACATAATACAAAAAATAGTATTTAAGATTCATTAGCTAAAAATAATGATTCAAGGCCGATTTTTAATCATGTAGAAGTTGTTTCATTTACAGGTATGTGCAACACTAACTTAACATAAATGAAAAAAATCATTTTTCAAAATTGGTGTAAATCCGTAAAAATGAACATTTTGCTTGAGAATGTCTGTCATCCAAAAGGTCTTTGGTCATTAAGGAAAATAAAAACACAATATCACTTACTTCGGTAGCTTAATTAATTCACAAAACAATGAAGGAATGAGCTGTACAAACAAAAACGCACAATTTTATACTTAGTAAGGACGAGGCATTTATGTAAAGAGAATTTGGTGCCATTTTCTGCATATTTCACTAATATTACCTACGCGCGGTTAATTTGTTATAAGAACGCTAAATGTTTGCAGTCTGCACTTGACCTAGTTTTCACTGTCCAACATTGAGTTCACCTCCTATGATATGAGACTTACTGACGAAATGTAGGTGAACGAAGGGCACAGCTCGGCCTAACCGGGAAACAGGCGTTGTGTTATGTTGTACGTAGAGCTAGCAAGGATCTGCAAAGTTAAATAAACCGTGCTTTCAATCACAAGAGTTTTGATGGATATTGTTAATCCATTGCTTCATACATTTGTAAAAATCGTCTGCTCAACAAGTTAAATAACGCAATAAACGTGGGTGAAATGTCAAAATGAAATCTATTGCGATCAATCGATCATTGTCATATTATGTGACCCCGCCGCCCATCGTCAACGACGCTACCCAACCTAAAAAGTAACAAACGCTTTAGTAAGTCGATAAATGTTAACTCTAGAATGTATTTTTTTTATAAAACATTGTTAAAATGCGACAGTTTTTCGTTGGTTTGATTACCTACGACTTATTCGGTTATTACATATTAAAATATTATAGTTCTGTTTTTGTTATTCAAGTAATTTCCGCTTGATTATGTAAAATAATTAATTAATTTTCTGTCACGGGGCCTTAGTTTGAGGATGTAACATCCGTATTGTCGTTATTTTGTGAAACTACTCCTAAGTTCAACGTTACTGCATCAGTACATTCCATTGGGTTCCCGATTCGGATGGATATTTGAATACCATAATATTGTAAGAATGTATTTGGAACTTGTAACCGGCTGTTGAATAGCAAAAAAAGTATATAGTTTAGATGATAATATTAAAATGTTAATTTTTTTGTTTAAAATCAATTGTGAAGTGTGGTCTATTTTCCATGAAAGCACAGTTGTGCTAAATTTTATCAGAACAAAATTTTTTAAGAGAACTTTGACCTTTTAATTTCATAATTGAACACATTATTTGTGACTAAAGCAAGCTCATATGCTTATCAAAAGCTTTTTCAACCATAAAATAAAACATCAGCAATTATTAGATAATAATAGCTTTTTTAATATTAAAAATAATTATACTTACCCTATTTAATAAGTCATTAATACTATTTTTAAACTCCGTGATGGTTGTCTGTATTTCAATAACATAAAACTGAATAGTTAGGTTATTCAAAGGTTGTACTAGAGAATGAAATTCAAAATTAGGCTAAATACCTATAAACAACGATTTAGGAAACATTTTTTAACTGGGTTGTAAAAGCTTATGAAAGCACATGAAAATAATTGTTTTTCACTTATCAGTTATCACGAATCAGCTGGTTCTTACCTTAAACAAAAGAATAAATTTATTAAGCCACAGTCGGTTAAAAGAAAAGCATTATTATTTTTAAAGACTTTCGTCATTGATCATTGCGGTGACGTCACTGTAATAACGTCATTAAATTGCCAAATTGCGTCACTGATCTGATGTTCTGGCAACAGTCTGTAAAGCTGCGCCTTTTTTGTATGCCCTTGTTGACTATCCAGATTTAATATTTGTGATAATATTGGGATATTCCCGGCCAGAACTATGATTGTGGGCTCAAAATACGTTTTAAATAATAATCTGATTTGTTAAACAAAGAATACATCACATATTGTTACCTTTGTAGCTTATAAATTGTAGCTTTAAAAGAGAAATATAGAACAAATTGTTCCTTGGTTGTGTTTGGCAAGAAAAGTTTTGACTGAGTGTTGGGCAGATCACACAGGTGTTTAACTAGGCAAGCTACACATAGCTTAGACTAGTTCTGTGTTATCAGGCTCAATGTTCTTATCACTATTCTGCAGAACGGTGACAGTCTTTAGTATTATTCAAATTAATAATTGATGAAATTGTTTGTAGACCTAAAAAATGAAAAAAACTGTTTCACAAGCTCGGGAGCGCGTTTAAATTATGTGCATTATTATTCTAATGTCTTCTAAGTAAGTTGTTATTATTAAGTGTAAATTACAAATTCTACATTAATTGTTATTTTTAATCTGAATCAAATCGCTTGTATTATATTGTGAACTGGATAGTCACCTATGATTTTGAAATGATGAATCAATGAAGAATATTTAAAAAGGGCAAAGCTTTGTTATATTAAATATGATATCTTCTAGTTTATTACTGTAAAGGCGTTAATATTTCCAATGAGCCGTTACATGTATATAAACACTTATTATAGTTAGTAATCGTAAATACAATGCAAATAATAGTAATAATTGTTATTGTAAACGATTAATTATTATTATTATTTATATTCGTTTCCTTTCCGATGTATGTATGGTAGGTCCCTATTACATTGGGGACGATGATGTAGCATACACGTTTTATATTATTAAATTTTCTTATATGTGGAATGAACTCTGTTTTATTTACTGGTAATCTCACAAGCAGTGGTAGCCCACTAGTGTTAGCTCAGACCTAAGAGTTGTATTGTGTTGTTTCATCACCACTGCTCTCAAAACGGTGAAGGAAAATATCGTGAGGAAACTGGAATGCCCAGTCCGGGTCAGTGGTCCAACTGCTCTGTCCAACTAGTTGGACCATGGGTCTTTACTAGGGGCAGCTGTCCAACGTTATAAATAGTTGGACCACAGCACCTTTTGAGAGTTCCGTGGTCCAAATCATTTAAAAAATATCTTTCCAACTCTAAAAACCTCAACTGCATCTTTGTGTGTATGGTACCTACTGGTTTACGGTTATATTGAATCTCTTTGCAGTAAATAGCAAAAGAGTGGAACTCTCTACCTGCGTTTGTGTTTCCGAGTGCATACAACCCGAATCTCTTCAAAGTAAGAGTGAACAGGCTTCTTCTGGGTGAGCTCACTCCATCGTAGACTTTGTCTCTGTCATCTCTGACCTAGACTAGAGTCAAGAGCAAACCCATTTCAAATAAAAAAAAAAATAGATGTCCGTGACTACCGCCGGACCACCAACGCCAATCGCTTCCATATTTGGTAAATAATTAATACTCAATTGATACTAATTAGTACTCGAACGACAAAATTGGCACCTTAGTAGTTTTCGAGAAAATCGTCTTTGAAGGTGGTCCGGCGGTAGTCACGCTCCCTTCAGCAGGACCACCATGAGTGTCGAAAAAAGGGGCACGCTACGGCTATTCTAAGTATACAAATAATTAGTACCCTTATATGTCATTTATTTCGTAAAAAAAAAACAACTGTAACATTTATATTTACCGAGAAATTATTGATAATAACTTTTTCGCAATTGTTCAGCAGGACCACGACTTTGAATGTTGATTCCAAGTTAGAGAAGCTTGGCGCTTTTCTCAAACCTACATAGAAAATTAGTACCCAAAATTAAAAATCAGCACTCCAGTAGTTTACGAGATGAATTTAGATTTTATATTATAAATTTAGATTTTATATTTTATACCATGCCATTGGTGGGGTGGCGGTAGTCACGGTGCCAAATTTTCATTTCAAGATTTCCCTATTAAAAACTGTGATTTCTTCCCAAATTTATATAAAAATTAGTACTTACTCCTGAAGAAGTTATAGCGACAAAAATTTGATTCCTGTGTTGTATTTTAAAAGAAATTAGCTTTCATTACTTTTCCATACTAAATCTCCGCGTATAACCCGACCAAATTAAGTTGATACTATAACTACATTTCCATCATATTTAAATTTGAAGCATAGCCTTTATAATGCTAGAAACCAATCATTGGGGTGTTTCAAAAACAGTATTTTCTAATACGGAAGTATTAGAAGTAATTTAAAGATTTTCTATTTACTGATTTTTATTATGAAGGAACGCGTATAATAGTTTTTTGTTCATTAAAAGCAAGAGAGTTGATGAAAAAGTTAAATGAGTATTTTGCGGACGGAACCTTTAAACGTTGCCCCAGACCTTTCGTACAATTATTTACTATATTTGGCGATATATCATTTCAACAGAAAGACGTCCACTGCTGGACATAGGCCTCCCCTAAAGGGGAGGGGGGGGGGGGGGGGGTTAACAAAATCGCTACGCTTGCCAGGCGTCAGAAGAGTCAAAAGAACTATTTCATTACGCTTAGTTTTTTCGCTATTGCAGAGTGATAAATTTGTAGAAGGCTGGGATTATATAAAAGAAGAAACAGGACCCAATATGCTGCTGAGTCCAGCAATCCCGACGACGCAGCTGTACGTGCCCAGAAGAATCTCCTCAACCTTCATGGAGTGGTGCAGGTGGTGGAGGTTTTTTGAGTTGGCAAGGTATTTTTTAAATGAATCGGACCACGGAACTCTCAAAAGGTGCTTTGGTTCAACTATTTTTAAAGTTGGACAACTGCCCCTAGTAAAGACCCATGGTCCAACTAGTTGGACAGAGCAGTTGGACCACTGCCCCGCAAAGGGAATGTCCTAGAACCAAAAATTAGATGACATTTGACATCAACCAACTACTGGGCCCGCGAGAATATTCCCGATCAGGAACACCTTGTCTGATCGGGAATATTCGGACTCTCGAGGTGGATTACGGCCCGCTTCCTCGCACAGAGATGGGGGCTGTGTGCCAGCAGTGGGAACATTATAGATTGTGATTGTGTGAAATCTCTCCACTGCGCAAGTGTTTTCGCACAAAATACATGTGAACACAAGCGTGAACGATACTAAATCCAATGAATTTTGTATTAACTAGTTGCATCCACTGTTTGTAACACTAACCGAGATACTGTATTGCGATCAGTTGCGAAACGCCATAACTTACATTGGGTGAGCTCTCGAGAAATCACAATTGCTTCGTTTTCATTCACTGAAAGTTTGTTTATGTTTATATCACTCCCGCAAAAATCGCAAAAATCGCAAATCTCACAATACCACAAAAACCTCACATCACTGTGCCTGGGCAAAATTCTTTTAACAGACGTCCTTCACACTATCGATTTTAATGCACTTCCGATATTTTATGATTTATAGTGTCCTTTTATAAACAATGTAACTTTTTCACGCTTGTAATTTCTTCGCGCACTCTCACTCGAATCAATCACAAAATGTTCCGATTATACTGATCAAAGCGACCGATTGTGTGATCCAAGTGCTTGCAAACAATCTCATGCTATTTACTTGTTACATTAGGGTGAAGTAGGTTATTATTCGTGCATTCTACGGTCTGAAGTTGCTAAATGTTAATGCTTTTGTCGGTGCCTAGATAAAGCCTAGGCAAGCGGGCAACTATATCGACGTCGATATCAGGGCTGTTCAGATGACACTAAGCTTGACGGGAAGCTTTCGTCCATAAAAACCTTATCGAGTATTTATATTTTTTTCATTAGGAACTTTTAATGATGATAACAATCTAATTGTCTTGTGAAATAAAATAATTAATAAAAACTATGGAGAACCGAATCCGAAATCGAGAAACGATTTTTATAAGGGTTTAAAAAGTTTTTTAAGTATATTTTTTTAGTTGTTAAATTAAAAATATCTCCCTGAAGCTCATAAGCCTCTACTTTTTTTGCTATCTTCCTTTCTCAAGTTATTAGTCTAACTTGAGAAAGGAAGATAGCAAAAAAAGTAGAGGTTTCTTTAATGAAAAATTATTTTCAAAATTATCTCTACAGCTATTTATTAATTAACTGTACAAGATAATATTTACATCATACCTACTAATATTATAAAGCGAAAGTTTGTGTGTGTGTTTATATGTTTGTTAATTCTTCACGCTCAAACGGCTAGACCAATTTTGATAAAATTTTGTATGGAGGTAGCTCAAAAATTTTGTATCCAGGGTGTCTCTGGATTAACATAGGCTACTTTTTATCCCGATATTCCTACGGGATTGACATTTACGCGGGTGAAATCGCGGAGCGCAGCTAGTAATATATAAGCAAACAGACTTAAAACGGCAGCACAATAAGCTACTACAATCTGTCAAATTTCTTTAATAGATTTTCAACTTTATCGCTAAAGCATAAGGTTCAAAGTTGATTGGGAAAATTTGGTAGTTTTGGGTAGCTTGATGTGCTGGCGTCTGTATATGTATATATAAAAAAGGGTAAAGAATCAAAAAATTCGTCCGCATCGCTGTCAGCGGGAAAGTGCCCAAAAGGCTGGCAGCGTTGCCACTTTGTATGGCGATGCTGATTCTTTGGCGAATTCTGTATACGACTTTTATTCGAAAGCCTAGTTTAGAATATTTATGTTACTGAAACCTTGACGTAGTCCTTAAAACAGCGAAATATTGGACTTCCAGTAGAATTAATTGCCTGGAACCTATGCGCAGTGGTAGTACCGATGAGAAGTAAGTATTAAAACTGGTGTAAGTATCGGAACAACTGAAAGACTGATTAAATAATAAAAAAAGAAGAAAACAAAACTGAAGTCTTCCGAACTTCAGCAAGAATATAAAAATTCTAGGACTTTGGGTACCTACTTTTTTCTTGTTCACATTAAACCCTGTTTTTAGAGGTCAAAAGAACAAAAAAAAAAATTACTTTACATATTGTAAAAAAAATGGTATCGGCGTTATTGAGCGCCTTTATAACTTTTACATTTTTAACCATTTTTCAGATTAGCCAAGGTATAATACATCTTTTATGGCGTACTGTGTTAAATGTTACAATAAAATACCTTGTGATGTATTGCAATTGAACGAAAAAAAAATTAAAACTCACATTAATCGTACTCTTTGTAAACAAGCATACTATAAATTAGAAGATTCTATCCAAGATAAGAACGCTTGGAAACATGCTGGTCCTGCTCCATAGAAAAATCTAGAGTCTAGACTAAATCAAACGGGTTGCTAATTTAATTGTAAATATATTCATTTTTTTTATTTACATTGATAATTAATTTATATGTCATGGTTTTATTTTTAATTATTTTATCTATTGTGGTATAGTAATTTTATTTTAGGTGCATCGTCTTCACATATAACATTAATGTATGCAAAATATTGTAAAACATTTTAAAAGAGTAACGGTGGAGTTTCTTGCCCATTCTTCTCCATACGAAAACTACCTTTTGGAATGGGCGACTAGAATCAATCATATTTGTTGTAATCATATCTGACGTTCAAAAGTGCCTTTTATGTGCCTATTTGAAATAAATGCTTTGACTTTGTCTTTAAAAATTATAAAAGTGCCCAATAACCAGGATACCGTCACGTTAGAGTGACTATATTGTCGTGGACATCCAGGTCCACGACCATAAAATAAGTGTATAAAATATATATAATAAAATATATATATATATAATGCGTGTACGTTGTAACGTTATCTAAATGGATATTTAAAAGCGTTTTCTTAAATACTGTCCTACGATATCATGATGCCTTGACGTGGACGTTAATAATTATTAATTACGTTCACGATAATACCGCCACGTCGGAAATGATAAAAGCATAAAATACCTTGCCGTTGCCTGAAAACACAACAAATTGCCATGCCGAAATGAAAAAAAACAGATAGTTATCCACAAAAAAGTTTTCAAAACAAAACGTGCTGCAATGTATTGTATATGTATATTTTGACGTTCAAAAGTGCCTTTAATGTGCCTATTTGAAATAAATGATTTGACTTTGACTTTGACTTTGTATACAAACACTAATTCAGAACTACAAACAACTCCATTTTCAAGTATAGTAGAACAAAGTAGTTAATCACCCCAGGGAGCAATAAAACCCAGTGGTCGTACGAGTGGCTAATCCCCTACAACTACCCCTTAACTACACTCCATTGACTCTTGATTTGTCATAGTGATCTTTATTGTCACTCCATTAAGGTTATTGTTACAAGTACAATAACTGTAAGCGATCGATACGAAAACCTGTTCCGCTAGAGAGTGCCACTCCAGTTCCGCGCCATTTCCTTTTCTGCTCGATCTCGCTATGTTTTGTAAAATTTTCGACTAATTTTGTTAAAAGTGGTTTGTTGAAAGAATAGTATAAATAAAATGCTAGTATTTTACTTACTATTATGTGTATTACTAACGCTGAATCAATAATTGTAATGGAGATTGATTTAGTCGAGTTGAGAGATGAAATCGACTAAGCTGAGGGGTAGCTAGCTTTCAAACGTCGATAGCTTGTTTACATCCCTTGAAAGTGACAGTATTACAGGTGTATACATAGCTCACTAAGGACAAGCCTTTACGAAGATATATTAATTATTTACTATTTAGCCAAATGTTTAACTGAATTGAGGAAAATGAGGAATATCTAAATCAGAATAACCTAAAGTGGAATAAATCTGTGCAAGCTCACGTTAGAACCATCGTGAAGTTGATTATAGAAGGTCTTTGGGTTCCAAACATTGTGCGTCGTTGCAGCGAATCACTATGTGTGAAGAATTGATGATATTAAAAACTTGGAATTGTGAAAAGTGGAATACTTAAGAGGAAAGTACGTATATATTTTGTATATATTTTTATGGTTTTTGTAAGTTGGCCATAAGCAAGCATATTAGCGAATAGTTATTAGTCGCGAACATTTAATTTTTATGCATATTATGCGTCACCATGCTACCCTTAGTTTTTATTATTATGATAAATATATATGACGCTAGCTAAATACCTATAAATAACTAGAATAATTAACTTGCATTTTGTCCCCGTAAATATCGGATTTTTTTTTAATAAGTATTATTGTGTTTATTATTTTATTATTGTGTATACAATTTTCCATAAAAATGTTTCCAAAGAAATTCCACTACTTTGGAAGAAATTTAAGTAATGTTCTCACTAATTTTCTACTCTGATGTCCATCGTTTTCACAAACTTAAATACATGTTTTAAAAATTGTCTAAAAACTTTTCGTTATCGTAGGCGATTCGTTTGCTACGAGCTCGTAGCAAGCGTAGCGCTGCTACGTCGTTGCTACGGCGTAGGCATTTTATTCATAGAGCCATTCTTAAAGTTTTATGAAGTTTTACTGTTATAATAAATTTATTGTTAATTTATTTCAGGTAACAAAGACTTATATTTTATTTTTATACCACTATATTGATAACTACGCTTGGGAGCTCGGTTATATAATATAGTATCGATAGTGTTGAGTCTGAAAATGTAATCTACAAGTAATTCACATATTTGGACGGCCCAGCCACAAAGTTGTAGGTACCACTAAATATTAATGAATACAATTATGGAGAAAATGTCAGCCCCTATCACGGAAGAACAACAAAAGGACAAAACACAAGAATGCCAGAATAAGGAAACAAAGGAAGAGATTCCGTCTGAGGGAGCAGAATGCTTGACACTTGAGTCAGGTCAATCATCACCTAAAACACTATCAAGCTTTATGCAGTGGGCTAAAAAACTAGAGAGGATTTCCCCACTTCCAGACAGTCCACCGCCAAAGAGAAAGATGAAATGGTCGCTAAAGAGGGTTCTGATTCCGCCACGGCCTGCACATCCTCGCAAACCAGCGGCTAAAGGATCCCGTAAAGATCCACGCATTGATTATTTCTAAATTAATCGCATCTATTATTTTTTTATAATTCATATGCCACACTATTCTTTTGATATTTATTTACAACAACATAATAATCACCCAAATGTCACGCGCTAGCAAGATTCTGTTGCACATTATGAGCATAACATTGAAATCACATTGGACTGGCAGATACCCCAGGAGCAAGCAGGTTTTGTCAAAAGACGAGGAACTAGAGAGCAGATCTTAAACCTCCGCCTCATCATAGAAAAATGTTACGTATTAGTAGCATTTTAGTGTTGTATTCAACACTCTGGATACATATGGAACAAAAAAATTATGGGAGATACTTGCTGAGAGAGGCGGTCCTGCATATCTCATAATGCTGATTCACAACCTATATGAGTCTAGATATGATACTGTAACTGTAGGTGTCGTTGAAGTCGTTTCAGTTTTCACAAGAGTCAGACAGGAACGAGCTGTCGCACCAATTCAACATACTTACATCATGCATCAAACGCTCAGAGATTGGGAATGAGGTAAAAAGGTGGGCGAGGTGGTTAACAACTCATTACAATCACCAACCATTCATAGGGTAAATGAATTTGAATACACCAACCGGTCGCCTGACCCGTTGGGCCCGTTGTGTAGTGCAGCTACAACACTATGATTTCAATATAAAATATATTTTTTGGAGAAATCTTCAGAGATATAATATTGTAGCAGACACTGTCAATACCACCATGTACTCATGATGAAGAAAGCATTATGAAGAAATTGAATTACAACTTTCATTGAAGATCTGAAGGAAATATTGGAAACGCAGAGAATTAATAACCTAATAGCTAACAGGAAAAAGACTTGCTCCATTTTATCCGATATTAAGTATTTGGGAACTCCAATAGTTCTAGAAAGAATTAAAACAAATCCGGAAAATATCTTGGCTATTGTATTTTTTTAAATTGTAGCTGGACCAATAACAATCTTAACTATAAACAAATAAGTTGGCAGTGGACAAATGAGCAACAAGAGGCGTTTGAAAAACTGAAAGAAGCGTTAACTCCAACCTTAGTACTGAAACAAGCAGATTTTTATGCTCGTGAAGCAAAACCGATGCCAGCTAAAGTGCAATTGGAGGGCGAGAACAACAACCCAGTTGAGAATAAAAACAGACTGCCTACACCTGCGGAATGCAATTACACCTTAACTAAAAAAGAAGCCTTCTAAAAACTTTGGGCTGTTTCAAGAGTTCGTGGTTACATTGAAGGTACACAACTAATTACAAACATGATAACCAACCATTCAAATAGTACTTAAATGAATTTGAATACACCAACAGGTCGGGCGGCCGCCTGGCTCGTTGAGCTCTGCAACTAAAGCACTATAATTTCAAGTTATTATACTTGTAGCAGACACTTAGTCAAGCCTAATGTTAATGTACTCGTGATGAAGAATACAATTTATTTTATGAAGAAATTGTATCTCCAAAACACAATGAAATGCATAAAATTATATAAGAACTTAAAGGTCAAGCTGACAATTAATGCACTTGAAGAGGAAACTCAAAAATAAAATTATGCAAAATGGTCTAAAAAGCTTACCTGCTTAAAAATACGTATTAGGAGACGATACTCTAGCCAGTACCTGTTTATACAAGGAAGACTTAATATTTAAAAGGATAGATAAGTGAAGAGCTTGTGTAGATTGTAAGAAATATAAGTTATCAAATAGAAAACAGTTGGCTTTCAGTCAGTCAACTGAAAATATTTAAATTACCTAGTGAAGTATTATTTATTGATATGTTCAGTCCTTTACCGAAAGCAACAAATGGATGTATTTAAATGGATTGGAAATGATGAAGACCCACCTTCTCAATGGGTAGAACTTTTAGCAAGAAGTGAAGCCGCAGCTGAAATCTGTACCTGAAACTTATCTTTAAATGAAATATTTCAGCGATATGGTTTACCAAGGAAAAATTCATTTAAGTGATAATGGAGTTCAATGCATATCGGAAAAATGCAATAACTTACACCTGTAGTATATCACCCTTGATGTGGTTGAAAAGCCAAATAGAGACATGAAAACTAAAATCGCGAAGATCAACATGGCCAAATAAACTGCCTGCTATCAGATTTGCAAGAACTCTGCTGTACGAGTACCTATATCAAACAACGGGATTTTCACTGTCCTTTTTGACCTTTGGATATGAAATCATAACTCACTTTGATCTGGATCACTCTATGACATGGAGAAATATATAATTGCCATGGAAAATAGAAACCATAGAACACAATAATCGGCAATGTGCACTGCAGAAGACCAGATCCAAGCTATAAAATAGGAGATTTAGTATTGGTTGAGACCAACAAGCAGGAATGAAAAACGGTTCACAGCTGCTCCACGCAGAGAAGATGGTAATTATGTTGTCATACAGATACACGGAGCTTCTCTCCAGAACAACCTATTTGAAAATATCATATCTCAGCAATCTTCTTTTGAGGGGTCCGTACCCAAAGGGTGCCAATGGAATCCTATTACTAAGGTTCCGCTGTCCGTCCGTCCATCCGTCCATCCGTCTGTCACAGGACTGTATCTTTTGAACCGTAATAGGTAGATACTTGAAATTTTCACATAGTGTGTAGTACTATGGCCGCTATAACCACAAATAAAAATAAATAAAGTTTAACATGAAAGGGGGTCTCCATACAAGAAACGAGTTTTATACGAAAGCATTAAAAAATACATGACATTGTAGTGTTAAATATTGTACGATTGAACCGTTGTACTGGGGGCCTAAAAAGGCCACTTTGGCAGAATCATAAAAGGATAACATTATGAATCATAATGGACAGTTAACTGTGAAGTTAATCGTATCAAATCCCATTGGTGAAGGATTTTACAGTTATTTTATTTTGTCTGTGTAAAATACCATCAATCCAATCCAATCCCAATCTCTTTGATTATACCTACGTAGTGCAGCGAAAAGAAGAAAGACACGGACTGACTTCGCCATATTATGATTCATAATGTTGTCCTTTTATGACTGCCAAACTGGCCTTTTTAGGCACCCTGGTGTTAATTTGGTTTCAAGTAAATTATCAAAACGATATACATAAACCTGATTGATTATTATGATTCAATACTTTTGCATACCCAAATGAGAGAATGACGTCAGGAAAATCACGTTGCCTTCAGTAGGTATAGTCAGGCAAACAAATCGGCTCTTGACGTCAATTTGCAGTGTTTATAGTCTTTTTATACAACTTTAAAGGGAAGGCTGCACGTCACTGGAACAAACTGCGGCTTCACACGCATTTAGGCCGGAAATATCCCACGGAAACTTACTAGACGGATAAAAAGTATCCTTCGTGTTAAATCCAGGTTATTAACTATTTTTCATCCAAATCGTAGGTATTAGTAACATAATAGGTACTAATGATTAAAATACTATCGTGATTTCATGCAAGCCTAGTACTTTTTGTTAGGTTACTACTTGTGCACAATGTGTCGTGAACAGAATATCGTCTTGTTTATGCTTGCAGCGTACTAACATAGCTAGCTTACCTAGCTAGCTATGCTAGTACGTTGGGATAATACACCGGGTACACCGTACACGTAGTACACCGGGATAAAAGTATTCTAAGTGTTACATCCAGGTTATAAGCTAACTGTGTGCCAAATCCGTGCAGCTGTTTTAGCGAGAATGCGTAACAAGCACACAAATTGACTTTCGCACTTATAATGTTACTAGTTTGGATGTCTGCTAAGTGCTAACCTACTGTCTTGCATGGATCAGAATGTTGGGCCACATAAGGGATGTATGAAAGGCATGCAGCTGAGATGAGAATACTAAGAGGGATGTATGGTGTTAGGTGCATGGATAGAATATGATATAAGTATATGTAACTGACAGTGGCACCAGTGACTGAAAAGTTGTGTGGAAATCACTTGTCATTGAATGGCATGTGATGCGAAAGAATAAGGAAAAGGTCATGAGGAGAATTTTGAGCACGAATTTGGATGGCTATAAGAGTAAGGGAAGACCAAAGGTACGATGGACAGACTGTGTGAAACATGATATGGCCAGAAAGAGTAACTACTGCGGATAACGACTTATAGAGAACTATGGAAAAAAATATGTTGCGCTGACCCAAAACTAATTAGGATAAGGACAAGAAAATGATGATATTTAAGAATGACAGTCGAAGGCAGACGTTTGCGACCACAAGACCACGGGCAGTTAGGTATGGGAGAACAGTGTAGACCTATCAACAAGTACCAAGTACTTAACAAACTTGGAAATCGTCAACGAATCTACAGTCTACAAGGCCTACAGTATTCACTCACACATGAAATTAAAAATAGATAAATAGAATTATAAGAAATATTAGAATTAGTAGAATTATTATTATTTATTAGAATTATTATTTTCCATTACAAATGTAATGCATCTGAATAATTATCTTGTCTGCAAATACCACTAATAAAGAGTTGAAATTGGAATTGTAGGTAAACAATGTCAAATCATGAGAAGATCAGACAAGAATGATGTAAAAAAATAAAATAAAAATAAAACATCGTGATTTGGGAGCAGCTTTACATTTACATAATTATGTCGTTAATGAGGTCCCAGGGTAGCCACATGTGCAGAAGGAATTATAGCCAAACTTCCTTGTCTTCATCTTTCTAATACATAATATGTCATATTTACGCCCGGTAATAGAACCTTCTTAGGATGTTTTATAATACATTTTTTTTATTAAAAGTGGTTACGAAAATTTTAAATTGATATTCGCCAAATCTATCACTCAACAGTAAAACTAACAAAATAAATCAATGCGCATATTAAAAATAAACCCAGATCTGTATAACTCGCTGTCTCACTCTGGCGCCCTGAGAAATGTACAGTCAGCTTGAAATCGAACTGTAACTTTAATTAGTTAGTATTTTAGCAAACGAAGTAGTTGAACTTAAGTTTTTTGGTTGTTTACCGCAAATGAAAAAATGCAATGCCTACCTTATCGGCAAAGTTTTTCGAGAATTAGTTGTGGTGATTTTCCAAGTATACGAATTTAATAAATAATTAAAAGTTTTTGCAATCTTTTAGGTTTATACTTTCATAGCATTTATGGTTTTTATTTTTTCAGATAATTAAACTGTCAAGGCAGGTTACAAGATTGCATGCTTTACAAAATATCGACATGCGAAATCGTGACAGTGCACCAGACGACATTATTTTATTAATTATTGTTCCACCTGACCCAAAAATAAAAACAATAATACTAATATTTTAAAAGAACTTCTAAATAAACGAAATCGTGCATAAATCACATCGAACTTGGTTCAATGTGAAAATAAAAACCTCCTGCTCTGAAATGAAAAGTCGAGTGATATTTATGATCGCGACAGTACATCAGTATCGATCAGCGCAGTCGCGGAGTCACGTTCACCGGCCGGCAGTCCCTTCAGGCGTCTGTTTGGAATCAGTAACCACTTGCAACAGTTTATTTTACCCTAAACCGGTAACGGAGTATTATTCCAGCAAAAATGTTGGACGCAGAACAAAAAGAAATGTTGAAGAATGAAATCAAGAAAGTGCGGCTGGATGCCAACGACCAGGAGTCTTTGGAGAACATTCCAATTGAGCGCTTAGTGGGTGAGTTTATTGCTCAGTTACTTGTATATATTCAGTATGGTTTTGTTTTTTGTATTGTATATTTCCATTACCTAAATTTATACTGGTAGAAAATCTCTAAGGCAACAAGTCCGCTTTAGTACAGTTTATTTTTAACTTATCCAAAACATTTTAGTTAAAAAGGACCTTTGTAGGTAAATACTGTAACCAAAAGTCGTGCAAAAATAACGTACTTCTGCCTCATTTGGCCCCGATTCGATCAGTTGACCCTTTGTGTAATGAATCAATAATTCACAATGGTTATTTCGATCCAGGTAATTACCCTTGCATTCTCGTTATAATGCATAGAGTACTATTTTGTGTCGAATGCAGGGAGCCTAGACAAAGTGACATTTTATCAGCGATAACGATGCTGTAAAACCAAAAATTAATTGGACTGACTTAAGCTACCTAAAAGCTTACATCAAGATGGCGATGTTTTTGATCAGAAAGCCGATACCTCGTTGGAAATCATACTTAGTTCCTTGTCTTGACCAGAGGACACTCAGGTCTGACGAGATTTGTGTAATGTTAGAGTTTATTATGTTAGCACTGAGGGCTGACTTCATCATCGTCACTGGCAGCCTTTGTACTGCTCAAAACCTCACTTACCCCTTGCGCCGCGCTTCCACTTCGAGTTTCAACCACGTCTTACCCGCGACCCTCTGAATGTCATCATCTACCCACAAAAACAATTCAATTAGGGTTGTGCTCCACCTCTCATCATCTCATCTGGCCAACTGTCCTGAAATAGAGTAGGACCCTCCATTTCAGATGCGCTATCCATATTCCGACATCTGTGCTTAGTCAAACACTCACGACTGACTCGGTCTTTTATGATTTATTTATTTATTAAGGTACACCAACAGCTTCTTTGTATAATATATCCAGTAGCTTCAGACTTACGCAGTCGCCAATATCCAGTTAACCAGCAAACTCAGAAGTAGGTGATAACACATAACAATAAAAATAAATCATAAGACTAAAGGCTCTAGAATTTAGAAATTATGCCAAAATACTTCTTAAATAACAAAAAGGAAATTCTATATATATGTATAAAACAAAATCGGGTTAATTACACCATTTATAACTCAAGAAAGGCTGGACTGTTCACAAAAAAAAAAATCTGCGGCGGTACGAAGTTCGCGGGTCAGCTATTGAAATTATACGACGAACACTATTGCAATTCTGCCCACATACATAAGACCAAGACATAAACAATATAAATGAGATCATAATGGAAAGTATAGCTTCTAAAATAAAGTATGAAAAGGTGATAGACCTAATGTGCACTAGTCTCTTTGTTTCTTATTCATACACTCCGCATTCCCATGGTCCATGGTGGTTTAGGTCTCCCCCATTGCACGTCACTGTAGCTGGTCTTAGGCCTCTCGCCTCCAACTCTTGCCTGACACTTTCGCCCAAATCGTCGGTCAACCTGGCTCGTGGCGTGCCTATCTTCTTCATAGTTCTGGGTATCCCCTCCAACACTTTCTTGTCCCATCTGCCATCCGGCCTGCGGCTCCCGTGGCCTGCCCGTGTCCACTTTGCCCGTGCTATAACCAGGACTATGTCGCTTAAGTTGTTTCTTCTTCAAATCTAATCACACTTCAATCTCAATCTCACTGCCAAACCTTGGACTCTTCTCATAAAAATAAGGTTTATTCTTGATTTTTTAGTACTTTTCACTAGGCCTATTTGTATATGTTAGAGATGTTTAATCTCTTACATAAACATACAGGCCTATTTTCGGATATTGGCTGGATATTATATATTATTATTTTTGCATATCGATATTTTATATAGGATGTATGGAAGTTGAGTGCAAAGCTTTAAAGGAGTAATAGTTAACACCATTTACAGCATTTTGAGCCATACATGTCTTAGATGAAGTATGAAAATAAAAAGAACATACTTCGTCTAAGACATGTATGGTTCAAAATGCTCTAAATGGTGTCAACTATCACCCACATAAGAAATTGTATCCAGCTTCCAAACACCCTATATATTTGTTGTCTTACGTAATTATAACGTTAGAAAAGTGCTAATTCTCAGCCAGTTTGAATAAAGAAGTTTTTATTTGATTTTGATTTAATAATTATAATTCATAATTTTATTATTAAATTAAAAATACTTCAATTTTGGTACATGTTGTAGGGGTTCAAAATAAAAGTTGTTTAATGTTTAAAAAATGTAAACGTTAACTATAATTGCTAATAACATAGCACATAAATAATAACAATAAACTATTGAAGGTGATTGTGTTAAGGTACTTTAAATACATATTTTGTGTTTTCAGAAAATTACATCGAGATGAGTGTGGAGGTAATTAGAGAAATGGAGAACCGCCGTGACCCGGTATTCCTGGAGGTGCTGCGCTATGCTCAAATGCATTTGACTCGCGAAGGTATCTTACATCAATCCTTAAGGCGCATGGTATCGTGGCAAGGAACATGACAATAAGAAGCTTTTTCTTAAACAACTACATATATATTGGTGTAGTTGTTTTAGAAAAAGTTTGATCTAAACTAACGCAATGTATTACGAAATTAACATGTACATTCATCTTATTTAAATGTAATTTGAATGAAAAACGAATCCGTTTTTTCTCGATCAACAGAGACTATTATCACACAGTATATCCTGAACTATAACATTTTTTTTTGCATAAAATGCATGAATGCTTGCATCTTATTGCACATTAAATCAACTAATATCTTTTGACCTGAAACCGTCTTTTCGCTTGGTGTAGCTACATTAATATCATAAATAATTACGAAAATGCTACAGCCATGGTCGAGCATGCAAAAGCTTGCTCCGCTCACTCGTGGCGAAGGTTCTTTAAAATTGGTATAGACCAATTTTAAAAAACCTTCACCACGAGTGAGCGGAGCAAGCTTTTGGCACAAGAAGAGCGAGCGTATCGAGCTCGGCTTGCTAATCTTTCGTTTGAGTGTCCCTCATCGTGAGAACACGTTACGGGCAAATTAATTACATTTTCAACATTGGTATAGACATTACCTATCTTTTGCATGCATAACAACGAGATGTTTAATGCTGTTGACCATTCCTCCAGCATTAAACATCTCGTAGTTATTGAGACCTTTTATAATTTCTTAAAATTATTAAAGCGCTCAATAACTACGTAACACCGCTAACGTGACGGATATTCCATCACGCTAGTGTGACGATATTGTCGTGGACGTCCATTTCCAGGTCCATAAATTTTAATGGAAATACGTGCAGGTTATAACGTTATCGTAGACAAAAAAAGTACAATCGTCTTCCTAATATACCCATACATTTTACTTCCTTGTGTAATCGTGACGCCGTGACGCGGACGTGGGGACGTATCGACGTCCACGATAATATCCTCACGTTGGAAATTTATATGCGCACATTACACTAAAATGGATATGTAGACTTTCAGTCAGCACTAGTCAACTTAAAAGTACCGCCATTCCCTACACCGAGACAGAAGACCTTAGCACGTCATTACTTTGCAGAATTTCTGTCCATCCAAATTGAAATATATGCTGCGTGCAACAAGATCGCCATGAAACAATGTACACGTGAGTATGAATTATATACAATAAAGAGTCGTTTTACTTGATCCAAATATTTGGTAAAATGTATTCTGAACAAACAATATAATAATAAAAATAATTGTTATTTAAAATATTTCTCTGTTTCAGCAGTGGATAGAATTGCGCACCTGGTAGTCTTGCATGAACCTGTGCCGTAAGGAGCCTTCATATACCTTCAAACTATAGGTATGCAACATAACCTTTGTAAAAAAAAAATCACTAACAGGGTTTATTGTTTTAAAAACACACTCATAGTTTCTATGCAGTTACGGAAACAGACTGTTGTTATTCAATTCACTAGCAACTTAAATTGCCCGTATATTTGCAGAATGTTGTCTCTCCAATCAATCTGTCTAGCTATTTCCCAACTATCTTGGGGTCGGCTTCCCATAACCCAGTTACTGGGTAACACGGTACCCCTTAGAAAGACTTGGTTGTCAGACTTTTTGGTTTCTGACTACTCGTAACGACTGATAAAGAATAACAAATGACAGTCGGGTCCAACGGCTTTTTTTTTTAAGGATGGGAAATCATCAAATCACCCTCCCGCTCTGGGTGGAGCGGAAGGGAGTGTCAGACTCTTACTGACTAAAACCCACGAGCAGGGGCTCGTAACTAAGGTCGATCGAAGGGTTGTTGCGTGTCTATCTGGTTAAATTACATAACCAGAGGTATGGAGAAAACCGATAATTTCAACTTCAGACGTGATCATGCCAATGTCAAACTCTTTGTCTGTGTGTGTACTCTGCGTAAATTAACAGTATTTATAAGATAACTGATCCACAATAAAAACACGTGAATTTATTTACTTTTCAGTGTGCAGTTTTCACCGCTGGGCATCGAACGCTTCTCATCAGAAATAGCTCCATCCATGTTTACGTCTATCTGCACCTGTTTAGCGTTAAGGTTAAAATCGTGTGGCCAAAATCGGAACTAACGCTGCCATCTCGTTTTTTGAACAAATTTCAAGTAACATTTCACAAAACAATTGCACAATACATTACACCATTCATCAGAACTTCCACTGTCAACGATATTTGAGTGCCAGAAAAACCTTGTAGCAGTATATAATTCGACATCGCCGCCATTTTGTTTTTGACAACCTCGAACCTCAACAGTACGACGACAACGCGCGACGGCGGGCCTCCATTTTGTCAATATATTTGACATATTCAAACGGCTAGCATTATACCAGCGTCTTAATTACGTGATACACTTACAATCAAAATCTGAAGGCTTTGAAGGACATTTTTACTCAATTGCTCTATACGTCTGAAAAAAGCATCCGCCCAGTAAAGTAAATACAATGTACTGTCAATATACAACTGTATAACGTATGCAGTTAGTTATATTAACACTCTAAGTATGTATATTATAGTTATAGGGGAAATAATGTTAAGTTTTAAACCGGTGTGGTTACAAAGTTTCATGGGACAAAAACCCACATTTGGTGGAGGTCTACTAAACCTAGAATTCTTGTTCATACTCTAAAAAGTCACGGAGAGTCCATTTGTTGTTAAGCGGTAAAGTCAGCACATAGCCTGATTTCAATCTTCAGTGTTAGTTTGATGTTTGTTTGCAAAGACACTCGGTCTCGAAGTTCTTTCTATTACATATTGTCACTTTATAACTATAAGTGTCTAGAGCTACCCAACATTGTCTGTCTATAGAAGCCTGGTTCAACAACCAGGCCATGTACCCAATCTCTTAATATTATATTCGATGTTCATTGTCTTAAATGTACATCAATTGTCCTTACCAGTGTATGTAGTAAATGTTATTAAATACACGCAAAACGTACCTAATTCACTTAACAGTCAATAAAATTAGGTATCTATACTTACTCAGCAGTATTAAATTAGGTTATTTTTCAATTGATTTATCTAGTGTGTTTTTAAGTATATCGTATTTTCAAAGTAGAGATAAAGAATGTAACATTTAAAGGAGAACGCAAAAGACAGTAAAGATAAGATGAGGATAGAACACAACATTTTCTCATATAATACTTCACCTCAGAACGTCCCACAAAATCGGTCGCCGAGAAAAACTGTTTCTTTGCGTTCTTGCTTTATTTAAAAAGGTAAAGTTAAGAAACTTAGACTAATATTTGTAAAAAACCTTTCGATAAAGTATTTGGGGCCGTGTTCGTTCTAGAACGCGGGCCTAAATACATACATACTCAGTTAAGAGTCCCGATTCAAATCAAAATTTGTATGAAATCCAAAGTATTTCAATGGGAATCTCCAACTGACTATCACTGAGAATACAGGCATTAGAGACATAAAATGTATCGACGATAAAATCAAATAAATTATTAGGATCGTAAACAACTAATTAGGTACTTAAATATAAAAATAAAGACTGTTTGTTACCAAACACGGTAGAATTACTGGAAAAACAAACAAACAGGTATGAATGCAAGGAGCACTCTATAATGAGTGCGCAGTGATTGACCCCTGCAGTCTGACTGATCACCACTGACTAGATGATAATGACTGTTCTAAACAGATGTTTACCAACAAAACTTTGCCAAGCATTGTTGTGCTATCAAGCAGTGAAACTGTTTACCTGCTTGCAGTTGATTGCTTAAAGTGACAGCACAAACATTAAGTAAGATAACTTTTGAGAAATGCGTCTATATATTAGATGATTTTTATGATGTAATTTTAAACGTTTGTCAGTTATTTGTTTTCTAATTTATTTATTATATGTAATAATTATTTGACCCCAAAGACATTTTTGGGAAAGGCATTTAAGTTTTTAATTGTATCGCTTACTGTAACAATGAATATTGTAATTTTATATTATTTTAGTGTTAGCCTATGTTAATGTAAGTTGATGATAGGATTTAATCTGATTGTTTTATATTTCTGATGTCAGTAATCTAAGAATCAAATTGTATCATATACAAACATGTTTTTTTCTCTGTCAATAAATCTTAATGTGAACCATATTATTGTTTCCTTTGTTGATCCTTTTCCTTTAATTTTGGTTACTTCAGTGGACCTTTGATAATATTATTAATACACTAGCTTCTGCCCGCGACTTCGTTCGCGTAAAGTTTCTCGTTTTAACATAAAACATAGCCTATGATACTCAGGGATAATGTAGCTGCTCATTAGTGAAAGAATTGAGAGAGAATAGAAAAGAGTACTGAGAAATTCTGCTGCTTTGATATTATTATGATGTCAAAATTAGAGTATGTTCAAAAATATGGTAAGTAATTATTGACGACTATGATAAGAGATGATGTTGATGGCCGGGTGACATGGACCCTGCCTCTACCTCTAGGATGGGAGGAACATCGACGTGCAACCTGTCACCATAGATTCAGTAGGTACATGACTCTGGACGCTATGAAACAGCTGTTTATTTTTTGATAACTGAGGAAAAATTTGGACCCTAAGCCTTGTGTTCACCAACATTTAAATCAAACGATTAAATATTTAACCAGTTCTATATTTAAAATTTCCATAGGAAATTAGACATAAGCCAACTGTTTAAATACCTAACCGGTGGTTTGAATGTTGGTGAACTCGGGCCGAGGTCTAGAATTATGTGCTGAATTCATGGTTTTAGTTTGCGCGTCGATTTATGCCACCCTGTATAGACTGGATGTGTGACGTAACGCACTCAAAAGAAAGTCGAAAAATAATTTAAAAATAATTGCATGAGTACGAAAATCTACAAGAACTTTCATACCATGTAGTATGAAGTAGTAACTATAGAACTCGATTCCGGCACAAAAATAATCTATAGAGGAATGAGGAACGGGGTGTGAAGTTCACTTGAAAAGGGAGTATCCTCCGACAACACGGGTGTCGTTTCTGGCGGGCAACTCCCAATGATTCATGTCGGGCCGTTGTATAATATAAGCTAGTTGCGCGGTAAACTTTGCTTGCGAGATGCAGGATTTTGTGTGACGTCAGTATGATGCGCAGTTCGCATGCGGCGTTTCTAGATACCGCTACAATTCAATTTTGATGGAGTTTCTGAGGCCGCAGTCATGATTCGATAATGTTCCTTCAAACGGATAGTATACCTGTCTATCGGTATATGTCTGTTAAATAAAACATGCAGTCATTTTCGTATCACTTTGGTATTTTTTGCAGTAAATTATGTACTTAGATATTTGTGAACTGGTGGAGCAGACGAGTCCTGGAGTGGAGACCACGTATCGGCAAGCGTAGTGAGACGCCTCCAGCTAGATGGTCCGACCACCTAAAGAAGGTCGCTGGGACAAACTGGATGCGGAAGGCGGAGGACAGGGTGATGTAGCGCTGCCTGGGAGATTCTTATGTCCAGCAGTGGACTGCGATATGCGGAGTTAATTGAGGTATTTGTTAAAAGAAACTAGAAGAGTTCACCTCAGCAGGCACGCCGCCACCCTAAGGAGCAGCCACTTCCGTCGAATTTTCGGTTGGGTTACCGTATGTTACCATACACACAGACGTTTAAACTCATCTGTCATGTCTTCTCCAACTATTTTAAGAATGCAGCTGAATACCAGTATTTTACAAGGAGCGATTGCCCATCTGACTTCTTCAACCCAGCTAACAGCCAAATAAAGCATACCTATTATAGCGTTTTCAGCTGTATCAGGGCTGGGGACAGATGATGCTCATCTTTGTCTCGAAGGCTAGCGACGCATCAAAAATGTAGTTGTCTATTATTAGATAGTGGTAAAAACTTTCCGTCAGATGTGGACTGGTCGCCCGGTCTACCAAACTTTTGTATGATGAAAAAGCAGATCTAAAGGCGGATACAGAAATTGCGAGGCATTCGCATATTAATATGAACGTCCACACATTGCGAATCATGCGATGAGCGTGCGCTGTGCATGCCTCGCAATGTCTGTATCCGCCTTTGGGGGTTCCAATAAAAATCAAATTATAAATCAATCACCCCAGTCAATCGTAGTCCTGCTGGATATAGGCCACTCCGAAGTTGCGCCACGTACGTTTAGTGTTTCGTGTCCCAGCCGCCTTTACACTTGGTCAGAATTATCTAATAAAAAGGATCAACAAAGAAAACAATAACACAGATTCACATTTAGATTTATTTATTCAGAAAGATTTACATTCAGATTTATTTATGTTTGAAATTATTATACTTAGACGTTCATGATTATGGTCTATCTACTATTCATGATACTATGATATTTCTGGAGTTAGTATTGTTTACTCACTCCAGAAATATCGTAGTACAGACACAATTTTGATTCTAATACACAGACAGACAGATATTCTACAATGGCGGAACTGTAGGATGGTATGTGACGTTTACACGTTTTTTTTTTTAACTACCGCTAAATATCATCTACTAAGCCTTTTCGCAACTTTACTGGGGAGGGCGTCCAGTCTAACCGAACGAAGCTGAATAGTAGTAAACACAGTATTTGACATGGAGCGACTGCTTATCTGACCTAATTGCTGGGTAACATTTCTTCTAAGCGTGTCGATGGCAATCTAAATGCACTCGGTCCAGAATTGGGCTACTTGTTTGGCGCCATCACCAGCGTCCTATAACGAGCAGCAGACACGATAAATAGGACATGCTATTAAGTGTCCTGTCGTTTGTGGAAAAGCAGCATATTTACACTCCAAGGTGGAGTCGCCTATGAATCTCCACCTGAACAGGGTAACAATAATAAAATAGTTTATGGAATGGATGACTTACATTTTTATCATTTGTAAGCTGTCCCAAGTACCATCATACAATACCGCAGGTATCGACAACAACCATTAATTCATTATTGGAGTAATCAAATCAAACTAATATGTAGTCTGAAAATTCAATCGAGTCTTAATAATTGATATATCCTTTCAAATGAGTAAATAAATTAGTTTTAAATCAACTTGACTTACGTACCTACCTATAGTAAAAACTAATTTAAGACGTATTCTTGTAAAAAGACTATTTTCTTCGTTGGAAACATTAGGTTGTTGCTAGGCCTGTTTTTTTCAAACTAGATAGAATTTTACAATCGTAAATAGCGTTTAGTCAATTTGTTCTTTTTACACGCTTTTATTTAACTTGCACTGTTCGTATGTAAGTTGTCCATTCAAAATTTGCAACCATTTTTCGACCAATTGTTGGTATCCGATTGAGCTGAAATTTTGCATACACTTTTAGTTCTAGTAACAATACAATGTGCAATACTCAATATTGTAATAATTTCAATATGGCCGCCGCTCTAAGATGGCGGATTACATTTTTTTACAATCCCCTTAATATGGATATCAAATGAAAGAGCTTGAAGAGTAGAAAACGATAAATTTAGTAATAACACTCTACATTCAATATGGCCGCCTCTCCAAGATGGCAGATTACATTTTTTTTTCAACCGCTTTTTTATGTATATCAAATGAAAGGACTTGAAGAGTAGAAAACGATGCGTGAACAATCAAAACCGTTAATTCAATTAAAATATAAAACAAACAGGTGATAATATTTAAATGAACTAAATAACATCAGTGGTATCAATAAAGTAAATGGTGTAAATAATGTCAATAATGTTCTTAGTGTAAATAATGCTAATAGGGTAAATAATGTCCATGGTATAAATCAATAAAATAATGTAAATAAATAAGTAAAAAACGGTAAAAAAGATGTAAATAATAAATGTTTAAGACTAAAAAGTAAAAAATTAAATTAAAATAAAAAAGTTTTCAAAAACAAGCTTTTATTTAAATAAAAACCCAACCTAAAAATAAGAAAGAAAAACACGAACTAAAAAGACCAAAATAAATTTAAGTGACATTTAAAAATACACAATTATGTACATTTTAAAAGGTTGAGGCACTGATGTACAGTATCCGTTATTCAGGTGTACCTACTACACAACATCAGTGCCTTTAGCGTTTAAAATTTATATTTATGTATATTTTAAAATGTCACTTAAATTCTTTTTAGTTCGCGTTATTCTTTAATTTTCAGGTTTAAACTCGTGTATACTGTTTTCAAATATTAGTATTTTTTTAAATTCCATTTTAATACCGTCAGATATCAGAAGAATCCAAGCCAATTAAGGGTTTGATGCTTTTTTATCAGGATTTAAATATTTAGTCCGTGTTCTAAAACGAATACGAGCCTAAATATTAATTTATTATTAAATTTATTATACCTACATAGTTACAGATTTTAAATTACAATAATAATTATTAAATTCTTTGATTTTTTATTGATATCTAAATACATTATAATTATTACATAAACATACATATATTCTATTCACTAACACAGCGATTTCATACATGAAAATTGTATTATGAAGATTCTGTTTTTCTAGTTAGGTACGTAAAATATAAGAAGACTCGATATTTAAATTATACTCAATCATAAGGAAACGGTAAAACGTTTTACATTTTCTGTATAAAAAAGTAAGAAAAAACTATTCTACGTGGATCAGGGTCCTTAGCTACGAAAGCCTCCTTATGTGTAAGGTCGAGGCTCTTGGCTACAATGATCGTTGAGTTTGTATATGTCGCAGCCAACTGGTTTAATTAGCCGTTTAGTTACTGCCTAGCCTTTTAACTAAACGGCGGCCGTTCAACTAACGGCCTGAATGATATTCAATATTATAATTTAGGTTGGAACTGTAACCAATCACGCTCGAGCCGAAATAGTCGCAGTAACTAAGCCAGGGCACCACGATCAAATGGGTTAGGTTAAGTTAGAACTGGGATCAACCGCGTGCGAGCAAAGAGAGCGGAGCGAGGAGAGCACTACTTCCAAAGGTCAGGCGGTTAACTGAAAGGCTAATTTAACCAGTTGGCTGCGACATATACACCATCACAGCGAGACATGTCGAAATACTAGTTTTTCTTTATTTTCTCAGCTTCCACGAGATCCTCATTATATGAGTTTGTTAAATCAACAGTCATTGTGGGTTAGCATGTAGGTAATTTGACAAAATTTTGAAAGTCTGCCTTTTAAAAGAAATTCTATAATAGAATTAATTGAAAATGCAGAGTTTTCCTACCAGTCTTCAATACAAATTACTTGACTTGAAGACGTGAATTTCGATTGATACTGATGAATTCCCGATGTTTCTCACTGAAACATAAAAAGTACATAATTTAGTTCATTAACTTATGAGAAAACAATCATTATAGCGTACTTACAGCTTATTCAGAGAATTTTAGACTAAAAACCAATTTTCACAAGACAAATATCTTACACTGCTTTCAAAAACCGTGATTAATAACATCGTGAGGAAACTGGCATGCCCTAGAACCAAAAACTCGTAGACACAATGTGACCATCCACCAACCGCATAGACGCGACTTACGACTTACGGTCCCGGGTTCGAACCTGGAACCCGTAAGTCGTAAGTCGCGGCTGTTACCACTAGGCCACCACTGCTCTATCAAATATCAATCAAAAACTGAATCATTTTGAAGGAAATTGCTTCACATCACCAGTAAGGTCACTTTGTGTCCTCCTGGAGTGTCGTCCCGGCGTTACCCTTCACATCTGACTTATACCTAAATGCCTTTTGTTAGTCACCTTTCATTCATCATCGCAACATGACCAAGCCATCTTAAAAGTGCTCTTTTAATGCTTGCAAAAAGAAATTAATTTAACATACCTTTCGTTACAAAAATTTATACGTCCCACTTGCATGTGTTGAGGGGTTGGACGAGTAGTGAGAGATCAGCGATGTGGTGAATGGCTGAAATATACAAAATTAAATGTTTTACTATATTTTTATAAAGTTTCGGTGCGAGTTAGACTCGTGTGTTAAAGGTGCAGTTCCAATAACATTATCTTATTATTTGTCAAAGTAATTAAACTCATGGGAATAGGTAATATTCAGCAAAATCATCAACTAGCTACTTATTACGGAAAAAAAATATACAGACACCGTAGTGTTAGTAATATTGTCACCCTAGGGATGTACTTGTACTTACATAGAGCTTCACGACTTTCCAACCGCTGGCGCTCATCTGTAATTATAGATTACTAAATCATTATTTTATTAAGGACTACACCACAGATATAGATAGACCTAGATAACGCAAGTATCACGATCTGTATGAAAACCAAGCGTGCCATTTTTTGACTACCTACTATGACGTCACAAGCACTATTTAGTGATGAGGAATCAAATCAATTCAAAGACGCCGCCGCGTGGCGCACCCGTCTCGCGCCACCCCCGGGGCCTAGCGCCAGCGCTCATGCTCACCCAGCCAGCAGCACTCAAGACTGAGAGTGAAAGTGGCGGCTTACGATTTTTGTACGTAAGCTGGGCACGCGAAGTAGTTGCTCTTGCGTTATCTAGGTATATCTATATCTGTGGGCTACAGAATGAAAATGCAACTATAATCATATATTCAGTTTGGAATGACACACTGCTGAGTATAGGCCACCTCTTTCTTCTATATGAATGCAGCTAATTATAGCAGACACAAATAAAATACATAAAGTTAAAGGAAAAGTTAGGTGCGTAGTACTTGCAACCCAGATGTACGAACGTTGTAAACAGGGCAAAAGGAGTATGTAAGGATGGTGGCAGGAAGCGTTCTGTAGATTCTGCTTATCCCCACGGGAAGAAGGTGTGAGTTTATGTATGTATATAAAGTCAAAGTGTTACCTTCGGGAGATAATTCATGGGGTTTTGGGTACCCCACAACGGCAATAATGTTTTCCACATCTTGCAACACCTCGGCACGCAGCGTCTCGTTCTTTTCTGAAAGTTACAGAGTGCCAACATTAAAATATGCCAAACTATCTTCTGCACGCGAGTTCGGGCCGCGTGGAAGTCAACTTTTTACCATTAAATTTATCCTATGACACTCGGCAATAGTGTAGCTTTCTAGCAGTGATAGATTTTTTGTAATCTGATCACTATTTCCAGAGATGCATCATCATCATTTCAACCGAGAAACGTCCACTGCCGGACAAAGTCAAAGCACCGCCACTTCGACCTTGCTGTGCTTCTCGCATCGAGTGGATTCCTGCAGCCGTCACCAGGTCATCGGTTTACCTTGTGGGAGTCTTTGACCATTTAACTGTGTGTGACTATCAAATATGTAGCAAGCTAAATATGACGTTCCGAAAAGTTGCCACTACATAAAACGTAAAAAGTTTATTGAGGATGATATTCTCATAGCATGTATATCTATTTCCTTTTTATATTCCTGTTTTGTATTTTATCACATTTAGTTCCAATTATAATTATTTTTCTTTGTGGATGCTGTACCAGTATAGCTTCCTAATAATTGTTTGCTGCACCGGACGACGTCCGGTCGGAAACCAGCGCTGGGGCTCTGTCTTGCATAGGGTCGCAGCATAACGCTGAGCGATAGGAGTTTTGCGTGAATGTGACGCATGTTTCCCCCAGCCCTTTCTTCTTGTTTTTTTTTTGTGTTTATGTTCTTTATTGCGTCATGTTTACCGCAAATAAACGTATTTTATTTCTTTACTTTCTTTCTTTTTCCTACTTATGATATTGATTCAAATAAAGAACAAGTAAAGTACGGTGTGGTAATGTAATATATAACAATCGGCGTCAGGTATTTTGCTGGATCCCTGCAGTGACATATGGACGTCGAGCAGACGAAATAAATATCCGAATGTTAAATGTTGTGAAGAAATGTTATGAGCGAAGTGAAATGATTTTTTTTTTGATTTGACTAGATTTATGTATTCTACAGGAAGGTTTTGCATTGGAAACGTTCTTGTTAGATGTTGATTGTATATTTACCTAAATAGAATTTACTATTCTGGCATAGGTGTGAATAGAAAAAAAAGAAAGGACGGTAGACATAAGTCACCTCGTCAACATTAGTTCCGTGTGTAATAATTATTTAAAAATGGTAAACGCAATTCTTAATCCATAAACAACCAAAAAGTGTTCGTGAAATATCCCAATAAACCAGTACGAGTTTTATCTCAGAGTTATATAATGAGATGAGTGAAATTAAGGCTCCCACAAACAGACGCGACACGCGATATAATCGCGCGCGACGCAAAGGCACCGCTCGTTGCGCGACTTGCGGTGACTGTGTCGCACGCGATTTCATCGCGTGTCGCGCCTGTTTGAAGGAGCCTTTATAACAATAAATAACTGACAGTGCATAAAAGCTTCAACTGTGAAAAAAAAATAGTTTAATTACAATCAATTTTTCATCACGAAAGTTATTCCCAGTGTTAATAAACTGTATCAATAAGGGAAAATAACTTAATAAATTGATAAAAAGTGAACTAAAAAACATAACTTTTAATTTTAAGTGTGAGGGTTGCAGTAAAAGGATCAAAATCGACTATAACGGCGACGTATCGCGTCGATCGAAAAATGTACTTTGAGATAACCAATTTCAAACAATAATTCATAGCCGATTTGGTCGAGCGGTATGAAGGTCGAAAGTTGTGACTAGTGTCGCAAGTTCGAGCCCGAGCCAAGTATAAAGTTCTTTTTTTGAATTAAATAAATTAGAAAAATGGAATCCGATTTGAACCCTTTGGGCGCATTATGTCCAATGTCAAAATGGCTAAATGTCCAACTGTCCAATTCTCAATTGGGCCAGTTCGCAATTGGTCCAGTTCGTAATTGTAGTAAGCAAGACGTCAGCACAAGTCACGTGTAATATCTGTAAGAAATATGTCAACATAAAAAAACACTGATCTATGTTCAATTTGCAAAAAAAGATTCGAATTTGATTGTGTGGGTTATCCAGAAGCAACCTATCGCCTAAAGGACATCGAATAGAGAAAAAATTGAAGTGCAAAATATGCATCAAAAACAAAACAGATAGGTACTGATGTAGCTACTTCAAATGTCAGAAAAAACAACATTCCTCAACTGAACCTTTGCCTAAACAATCCATGATTCCCTAAAAAATTTACCGGCTGCCCCGGCATTTGAGGCAAATAATATCTACGGAAAACTCTTTCGAATCTTTGCCAGTGGATGAAGATATCGATGTTTTGTCTCATACTTTAAAAAGAAATCCAAAACTATTTAGAAGCTGCCCAAATGTAAGATCCAATAACTTTGATCTAATTGAAGAATTGGACAAGAAAGTGACAGTACTTGCGAAGAACTTGGAAATTGCTGAAAATGAAATAGCTAACTTACTATCGGAAAACTGTTATCTGAAAAAACAAATGTCTATATGGTTCTCAAATCAAACAGCAATATTGTTTCATTAGTCTTCTTTAAGGACAGCATTCCAAGCCATACAATACACAATTTAATACAAATTCCGATTCTTAAAAATACTTAGATCGATCTATTTTCTCACCAGCTAAAAGTTTTTTCAAATGTTTTGTCCTCTAAGTAGGAGTATCAACCTGAGTTATTACCGAATGTCCAAAAACATTTCCTTTATCCACTACACATACCTGTGTACTGTGTACCTGATCTGCACGTCTCCGTTAGGCCAATATCCCAATCAACTCCCGGTTGAAAATGAACAGTTGTTGCAAGTATCGATTACTACTAAATAACTGAATTGAAAGTATTGACTTGGCGGCACTGAACCATATTTTTTACCCACAACTTTTTTTTCTGCCGAAAACGAAACTTACTTAAAATTGATACCTGTAACGGTCGGATATTGCCGAAAAAAGAAAACAAAATTAGTTAGGACACAAAATTATTTAATTATTATTTCCTTTGCGTAATTTTTTTGTATTATTTGTCTTTGTTTGTTTTGTGCTTTCGACTTGTAAGTTGTGTCTTGACGCTTACTGGGCCAAACAAGAAATATCCCAGCTAATTATTTAAAGTAAAAGGAGAAACTAAAATTTAATATTGAAAACCCTTTTGACAGCAAAATTGAAAACAATGCATCGTATTTACTACTTACCAAGCGCTACCTTCAATTGCAGCCACTTGCCGACCTGAGTGGTCACGTCGCGCGTACGCTTTCCCGTCTTGTTATGCTTCCTTCTACTCTTCTGTTTACCAGAAGTTGGGCCCGACATACTTAAACCACGAATACTTTGTTACCGGGTACGAACAAATCAGCTAACGCGAGCGAGTACTGGCCGCTTGCACTCGACTGAAGGGACTGCCGGCCGGCAACCAAACGCGGATCGATAGGGATGTACAATCACGCCCACAATCCCTCTCACCGAGAAGAGGCCTGTATCCCAGCAGTGGATACGATATTCAGCTACGCTTTTAATCATAGCTTTAGCTTCATTTTGTTTGTGTTTTGTTTTCACTTCTGTCGGCACTCCCGGAGTGCCACTGTTTTTTTATATCTTATTATTTTGGTGGTTGCCTTTGTCCTTAATCTACATTACTTACTAACTAGAATCAGTTAAATTTTACTTGTAAATGACGTTTAATAGTGCCTTTTATGTGGCTATTTGAATTAAATTATTTGACTATGATCTAATCATAAATGAAAGAGCCGTCCACGTTGTAGCACGATTGCCTAGAATTTCCCTGTTTACGAAGACTCACAGATTTTTCCCACGGCAATCAGCAAACACAGAGTCTGCCAGAGGGTACGACAACGTATACTTGTATTTAACAGACTGATGTATTTTGTTTGCTTTTTATTGTGTAAGTAGGTACCTACCAAGTTCGAGAGAAATAATACAGAAAGAAAATGCTTTTCTTTTCTCATGTACGCTGTAGACAGGTATTTTGTAAAAAAATACTGAATTGGAAAATTAAACTTCAGTTTAATTTGTCACAAACTCATCTACAAAAAGTGTAATTAAGAAAAATGGAAATCAAACGATATTGTGGTCTACGCTGATAGATGGGTTCAGACCAAGTTCTACAGATTATGCTGTCGCAGGTGAAGACTGCGGCTCCATCCATGTCGATGAGCTGACTTAGAAGTCAATCGTACATGTTCTTTTTTGTCTCTGTGTTCTTTCTCTGCATCATGTTTACCGCAAATAAACTTTTTTTTTCTACATTATTTATTGCATTTACATTACATTATGTATTACACTATACATACACTGCATTATGTTTAACACTCGGCCAGAGCGTTGCCTCTTTCCGAACTTGAATATAACACTGCCCACGTATCCAGATGTTAAATTGTAATTTAAAAAAAAATCTGATTTCAGTTTTCTCATTGACTGTACTTTCAGCTGTTTGGGGCGAATGAGTGAGACGGCGCTATACGAACATTCGCCACAAGGGGTTGGGCCTACATTCAATAACCTTTGTTGACCCCTTCAAAATATACGTTCCCGCCATGATTTAAAAGATGGACACTTGCCAAGTGTGAATCAAACTTGCGTACAAAGGGTGTTACTCAATGAAAGTTTCATATTTGCAAGGTCGGAGCAACAAGTATTGGCTATTTTCTTGAACCACCACCCAGCTGCATGGCAGTGCACTGTTGAGCATTGGATTGGCAAACCAGGATGTCATACAAACAGGATGATACATATATGTATGTATGCCCTACCCCGCGCTACCCTACCCCTCCTATCTTAGGAGGGACCTAATTACAGTGTGGAACTGGTTATCAGATGCAATAAATGTTTTTTTTTTAGAGGCCCACTCCCTCTCGCAGAGAGGATGCCCGTGTCTGGGAAGTGGAAACATTATATAGGCTGATCAAGCTCAAGCTTATTGGCGAAAATTTATAATGTCAGTGCCTGGTGCTCAGTGCCGTAGATGATCGGATAAAGGTAGGAGGGATACGATTAAAAAAATTATGGCTATTCTCCTCAGTCACCAGGGCTTTCAGGCTTAAAGCCTTATTTCCATGCAGAGTGAGTGCATATACGTCGTCTGTGTGAATTTGTGTCAAGCTTCTAAGAAGCAAAAGCTTAAATGTACCAAAGCAATTCCATTAGCACGTCTGAACGCGGCTAATGCAATTGCTCCAGTGCCGTTATCTGCTCGGCGAGCCCCGGGTGATGCAAACATATACTACTGTATATCTTGTTGTTGTTGCCTCAGGCGCCATTAGCTGACCAATCCTGGCATCGAGACGTCCAATCGGCAGTTACCTGCGACAATCAATATTGCGACGTCATTGACCAGCATGACACAATTAAAGAGCTGGGTCAATTCGATTCAAAATACCAATAAACGCTTTGATAGAAACCTGCCTAATTTTTCTTTATCGACTGGTATAGGTACCTACTCATTTTGTTGTGTTTATCTTGTTAGACAAAAGTCTATGAAGAGATTTTAAACGTGTAAACAAATTATTGATATTTGCGCTTTTAATCATGCAGAAATGAAACATGTTCTATGTTGTGTAAAAACAGGGTACGGACATTATAATTATCATGGTAATACCTCACCTGCCTCCTGATATGAGGGACTTGTGGCTACAACCCCACGGGTCGATCAATCAGGTTAAGCTACGCTTGCCGAGGTTGGGCCGTGAATGGGTAACCATCTTAATATACAGGGCGCTTCACATAAAGTACTGGTATTGAGCTGCATCCGGTGAGACTGCAAGCCGGCCCCAATATAGTTGGGAAAAGGCTAGGCAGATGACCTCACCTGCGTCATGATATTAAAACTTATTTCGGTACATATTATGTTACCTACAAAATTTGTCATTGTAAGAGTTACACCTGCTGCGGCGCCATACACTCAAATAATTCAAACGTAAATTCATTGCTTAATACAACACTCATCCAAACATTTAGTGACTTATCCAAGTACTTTATCCAAAATCAAATCTGCGCCTCTTACGGACCGATGATCACAAATGTTTGTTTTCTGGAGACGTGACCTCGTAAATTAATATCGTGTAGGTGTCGGCTGATGGTTGCTTAAGAAATTGAGGTTCCCGCTTCTTGTGAGAGTTCTGTAATACCTCATACAATGATCTTAAGAGTAAACTATTCGCAGGCTCGAACTCATCGGTGGTCATGGCCAAAAAGCACGCTGTCTCACCTGGCTTCGTGTCCGACAGAGCTAGTATCAGTTATGAGCAGTTAGACGCTAGTCTACACGAACAACGTCTAGTACTCACGCACAGAAACATCATTCCGAACTGACAGGCGCGTAAAAAAATCGAAAAGTTCTTCGGAAAATCGAATTTTATGGAAAAACCACTGCATAAATCAATTACAAATAAAGTTTATTGAAATCTTTGATAACTGAGCATTGTCGGTACGGACTTGGTTTTGGAGATTTTACAGTTCTTTTATTACTTATTCACACCAAAAGTTACGTTAAAAATAGCAAGAAAAACGAATCTTTGTTAGCTCATAACTTTTTAATGGCTTTTTATTTTACTATTCTGTGTCCGTACAGACAACATTAATAAAAACAAAACGATAAAACAAAAAAACAGACAAAACGATAACATGTTTAACTTTGGATGCACAATGGAGTAATACTCTCCCGAAATTTGTATCGAAAAAATATCGACTAGTGGCACCTTAAGATTGATTTTAGACTAGTCCACTATTCGTAGAACATCAAGAAAAGTTGTAAAGACGCCCAGACCGATCCTACGGGTGCTAGATGGACCGACGACCTAAAGAAGGTGGCTGGGACAAACTGGATGCGGAAGGCCGAGGACAGGGTGTTATGGCGCAATCTGGCAGAGGCCTATGTCCAGCAGTGGACTGCGACAGTCTGAGTTGATTGTTTCATTTGTGACTTCAAGTGACAGCTATGTGAACAGAACCCAGCATTGCATCAATATGTAAGCTGTCACGCACTTTATACCTGGAGGCTTTTATTAGGGTAGTAAGTTTCTTTGTTCACATTTTTAATTTGGATTTTTTTATTTTGCTTGAGTACCTACGTATTGATTTTGTTGTATTTTTTGGTATACTGGCGTGGCTAGCTAACATATGGCAAATAAAATTAATTAATGTTCTGTGTCCTGTACTGTTAATTACTTTGCATATCTAGTATAGTATACAATCAAGTATTTTCTAACTGAACAGACAGCTGTGCTGCTGGGAGTTTGTTGCGCCACTTCTGCTCTGCTTCTGCTTCTGCTGCAAGTTTTCTTTCTGACCACGCACAATGGAGGGTTCTGGAGTTGGAATGAATTTATATCAAACACAAATCTAACCATTGTACTCGTAGTTCTAAAACATGGTCTCCCATAAATTAATTTGAATGTCACTCAATAAAATATTTACTTGCGATTACAAACTTAATAGTTATCGAATAGTTATACTATGAAATAGCCCAACCTCGCGGTATCTATATCATTAAGGGCTGATTTTTCCATTGACTGATAATTTTTATTCGTAGAATAAAATTGACGTCTGACAGATTTTGTATGGAAAAACTGTCAAAAATTCAAAACTTTTCCTCGGATAAAATTATCTGGCGTTGGAAAAATCAGCCCTTAATGATATAGATACCGCGAGGTTGGGCTATTTCATACTATCATGTCTGACGGCATTTAAGTATGGGGCCAAGCAGCACACATCGAGTCTATTTTTAAACGGTTTATATTCTGCAGAAAAGAGCCAGCCATCAGAGTCATAATTATATGGCCTCCGTAGGCGCGACTCTCGTATTGTTTGAAGATATAACATCATGAAGGTATCTTGTCAATATATCGACGAAAACAGCATGTAAGTACGTAATGAAAAATGTAGAAATATTTAGTTCAAGGGCGTACTATAAAAAATAAGAAACTCATCTGATAGGGATTGGTTATCTCTTACCTGACACCGCTTATTTTAATTTACTTTTTTAATTGCATTGATGTATCTTGTTATTACAGACGTTTTTAACTTTCTGCATCGTTCTTAAATGTATAATTACAACAGGAACGATGTTACCAATATTTTGTAAACCTCTTTTTAATAAATAAAAAACCGGGCAAGAGCGAGTCGGACTCGCACACCGAGGGTTCCGTACCATCATATATTTTTTAATTTTCATCGGCGAGGCCTATATTCGTCAGAGAATTTTAACACTGCACTGCGGTGTAGAATATTGCATTTTTATGTCAGCGCCATCTCTTGGCCTATAGTGGAACTAATATAACTTTTGTCGATGATTTCTGGAAAAGTGTGTTAATTAGCGACTTTGTTTTATTTTTCCTGTAATTTTTACATAAACTTCTATCACATGGAATTATTTCAGATTTTTCTTTTTGCAAACTTCGGAGATAAAGGGGAACGGTATTTTTTTACATTTTTCATCAAGTCGAAAACTATGCGGCCTAAAAAAAAGAAAAAAATGTTTGAAAATGTGCAAACTGCGCTCTTACATTATGTTACCCCACATGCCCTAGTTGTCAAGTCTGATAAATTGAAGGGAGCCCTTCAATTTTTCAGACTTTTCCCCTTTCAGTCCCTATTGCAAAAAATATACATATATTTTTATTTCTTTCTTATTTGCAAAATAATTGGGCAAACGTTATCTAAAAGTATTCCAAATTTCAAGTTGATAGCATTAGTAGTTCTTGAGATATCCAGCTGTGACAGACAGACAGACTCTCAACATAAGGGTTCCGTTTTACCATTTTGGTACGGAACCCTAAAAACCATGTAACGATTGTAAAATCCACAGAAATTAAAAATTACAATTAACTTTTGGCGGATGGAATTAAAAGTTTTCAAAAAAAAATGTGTAATATCACATACCTATACTCCATTTAAAATATGATTAGACATTTGAATAAACCTTTTTTTACAGTCCGTTCCACCGATTTTGACTATACCGTAGGCATAAGGATGGTATTAAAAGCAAAAAAGTGGCTACAATACCAACTGTTTACTGCAGCTGCCATATGTCACACCACCAACGCAATAGAATTCAAAATCGGTTGAACGGACTGTAAAAAAGGTTTATTGAAATGTCTAATCTTATTTCAAATGGAGTATAGGTGATGGAATTAGTCAATGAAAACGTTGATTAAAACAAAAGTTTTTAATCATAATGTGGCATTACAGCTGAAGTGGAAAAATGTCAACTTACTTTTGGAGGGCAATGTAAATTAATAGGCTGAACAATAAACAGAACAACAGACATTCAGATTTGTTTATTTAAAAGGTATTGTGTTATTAAAGACATTGAATAACGTATACTTTTAAATCCTTAAACTAATAGACATCAGAAACACAAAAGTAATACTGTATTTACTAAAATGCATTTTTGAGGCCCTATGATTGTGATTGCCTTAATATTTTTTTAAATGGTTCTAAAGCTCCATTATAAAGGTTTAGTTACTATTTTGTCCCTTTTTCTGTTGTCTTGAGAGTTTTATAAGTCCTATATTTTATATTTGAAAGGGAATTTGGTCAATTGTTGCAAACAACACAGCATCGAATAAAACTTCTACTTATTTCATAGTGTTCACTACTCCAGATAACATTTCACATTAAGGTAATACTTATTTAATATATTTGGCTTTATTTATCTGTCACCTGGCAGAGATAAAATAGAGCCATACTTACTTAGTATTTAAAAATTTTGTATAAAGATGATGAATTAATCACCAAGTGCAGTCAAATCCTCCCCTATAAAATTCACCCTATTTTGTCCCATATATATAGGGCTAATTTTTAAAATCCCTAAAGCTCTCTCTTCTTCGTTCAGACTCTTGTTTACAAACTGCAACACCCCCTTTAGGGGAAGTTTGGAAAATAATGGCACATTTTGATATACCATTTTCTTTAAAAAACCATGGACCAAGAATCAAGTTCATAATGTTTATCATTATGATTTGACGTAATAAAGTCTTCTTATCCCCCTTTTTGCCCCATCTATGGCCATAAATATAACTTTTATTATGTGCGTGGTCCAAGCACACATAAATATGTATCATTTAAATCTTTGTATTCACTCACAAAAAAATAAATATATAGTTTTTATTAGATATAAATATCATACTGATATTTAAATACGCTTACACGATGCCCGCATGCACGACAAATCACTCAAGAAATACGTTTTAAATATGTTTTAAATTAGTTTAGCGTTAAACGATTCACAGAATATGACTCCACCCTGAGTGTAAATGTGGTACTGTCCTATGAACAATGGGACAGTTATTATAGTGTCCAGCGTGCCCTGTTGTCCACGCTAAGGAGCTGATGGATGTGACTGGTGCCAGCCTCGTGGCCAAATTCTGGACTAATTCTGGGCTGTATAGCCATCAAAACGCTAAGAAGTAGCGTTAAATGCGTTTAGTAATAGTAATATTTAGTAATTTGTAGTGCAAGCGAATCGCGAGCGAGAGAGAGTTACACTTATAGTAACTATTATTATAATGACAATAACTATAAATATAATGTTTAAAATACACTGAATCTATTGAATAAGTTCAATGAGAAAAATAGGTTAGAGTGGACCCATATAATATATATTTTAAGAGTTTGGGTTTGTTGATAGACATCAACACAGAGGATGTCTTGATTATAATGTAGTACATCGATAACATTAAAACATTTAGTACGGTTTCCACATCGGGCCGCAACATCTAACTCTACGGAATAATTAAAGTTTTAAACTGTATTCTAACATGTATTGGTAACTGCTAAATATCAACTAGGCCAGTTTCTTGGCTGTCCTGAAAAGAGGACCACAAGAAATAGTGACTTTCATAAATTAATCCTCACATTTTTATAAATGTAAAGGCTCGAGTTTTACTTTAAAAAATGTATGAGAGCTAATCATGTTATAAACTGTATTACGCACAATTATCATCGCATCTACTTCATAGAACTTAAATTCATAACAAAGGACCACTCTAGTAAAAGAAATAACTTTTGAACTTTTGCTTGTTCTTCATTTTACATTTTACATATATCACGGATGATATATATATAAATTACATCCTGGGCACGGTTGCGGTTGTCCATGTCCATGGGGCCTGTGAAAGGGCCCTGGGGTCTACTTCGTATCTTCCATTGATAGGAACGGCCCGTATATCCTGGGGCGTCAGCCCCTGGTATACTTTAAATCTGCCACCAGGCAGAGGCGTCCATCAGAGAGGGTATGGATGCGGCGTAAATGCACCCTGGACATCCAGTTCGGATCCCTCCAAATCTGTAATGTAAAATGGAAAATCTCTACTTATGAAGCTTTCTAGGGCTGGCATTACAATTATTATAAGATCATAACTGTGAATAGTAGTAGTAAATGTACTTTCTGCCCACAGCTCCTTTGGTCTTGTGGTCGCAACCGTTTCTGCTAAGAACGAGGTCCTGGGTTCAATTCCCAGGACTGAGTCTGGATTTGTGTTCGGTTGGTGGCAAAAGGCTCAAGGTTAGAAAACCCACATTTCGCCAGTGATAGGGATTACTGGCGAAATGTGGGTTTTCTGATCTAACCCTTGGGAATTATAGGCGTGATGTTACTGATGCGATGTATGACTGTCGTTCAGTACCCTCCACTGCTAATAACCACAAACTGCGATAATCGAATCTTCTACTGTTTGTTGACCATCTTTCCTTGAAGTCAGACTAACGTGGTCACTGCCATGAGTGGCTAACTGCACTGACGAGCTCGCACCAGATCAGTCTGATCAGATGCGTGCACACACAAAACGATCCCATGTGACGCGCTATTCTGTGTCATGTCTAATTTGTGAATTACTAAATAGAGATTTAAAAAAAACTAAATGTTCATTCTGTTTGTTCTGTTTTGCCCTAGTATGAGATAGTAAGCTTAAATTACAAATAATTAATGCAATCACCTTCCAAAGTAGAATCCCTCGATGAAGAAAGCATCAAGTTTTTCATGTATGGTGAGTTACGTAGTTTCTTTACTTGCTCCAGCACCTGGCTACGCATTTTGTTGTGCAATTCTATAAAATAAAAATAAAATACCATCATACATAAATAGAGATAGTTAATATAGAAATATAGTAAAGTATCAAATAAATCAACATTGTTTTTAGTACGGGAGGTGCTGCTACATTTAAACTAGTCATTTTTATATCGTCTTATTATATTGGCAACTATGAAAGTATTTCCACTTTTAGGGCAGTGTTCCCATTGGCGGCGATGATGATTTTTTTAATGCCTGTCCCTTTTTTGTGACGACACGGTTGGCGCAGTGGCTGAGCGATCGACTGCTGCGCTGCGTGTCGCGGGTTCGGTTCCCGCACGGAACAAATATTTGTATTGCCTACAGGTAGTTGTTCCGGGTCTGGCTGTTTGTGTATGTGAATTTAAATGTTTGTAAACGCACCCACGATACAGGACTAATTCCTAGTGACGGGAAACGTTTAAAAAAAATCTTTTATGTAACATTATTTAATTTAGATTTAGCTTGTATAACGTATTTAAGTATATTTCACTGTGATAAAAAATAAATTACTGAAAAATTTATATGTCATCGAAATAAGTATAACATGTTACAGTATGGCATTATAACAAATATCTCCGAATGCATAAGCATTTTAGTTAAATTCTTATCCTCATTTTGGCTATAAGATATTTAAACACTTTTATTTTTGTCCTCTATCAAAATCTAGGGGTAACTACTTGGTATTGCGCGAGTTGGCATCACCCTCGGAATTTAAATCTATAAGTAGGTAAATCTTACAATACAGAATCACCTTTATCTCAAATTTTTTACTATATACGTCAAATTCATTTTCATTCAAATAGACTGACAGCGGAATTCAATACATTCGTGTTAAATTTCTTAATTTATTTCAATTCACATCGAAGGAATTCTAATAAAAACCGGTTTCTAGCCGGTTTTTATTAGAATTCCTTCGATGTGTTTCGTTTAAATCGAAGGTTTTCGTTTTAATCATTCGTACATATTTTGAAATCGTTACTGGTCATTGAACACTTATCTAGTAGATCGGAATAAAACACTACAAAAATCAAGCGGTACCTCCCGTACTATAAGGGTAAGGAAAACATTTCCAGTGAGTGATTCGCTCTGTATAGTTTTAAATAATTGCATTATGATCCAACATAAATGACCCTCAGCCAGTCTTTACATTTCAGAGAGAATATTAAGAATGTGACACAGACAGATTCTGGCATGTCTCTGACAATGATAAATTAATCAAACAGATTTGGTTTTCAGTACTGAATAAAAATCTTAAATTCACTGATAGACAGCGCACAGCCTAATCGTTGAGGTTAGAATCATGATTTAGCTCCAGAGTTCCTTTTATAAGAAGAAAGTTTTAAGAGTTTAAGGATTTGAAGGTCAGCATTAGGAAAGGTTTTTTGAGTATTCATCCCCAAAAAGGGGAGTAGTGAAAGTTCTGCAAATATGTGTGCGATCGAATATTGAAGGGAAATCAATTGCTTTGCGGTTGCAGTACTCAGAGAATAGGACACTAGCTTATAAAGCTGCTCGGTCGCTCGAGCAACATGTCAAATGTGCTGAAATGGTCGCTTTAGCGATAAACGTCCCGATGACTATCGCTCAAGCGATTCAAATCATTGTACGCACAGCTTTAGCAAAAACTTATATATGAATCTAATTCTAAACATTTAAAAAATCGCTTCACTAATTACAGGGCGAGCGTTGCTTACTAAAATGTGCATCCGGCGGCATGCAGCTAGCACCGCTAGCAAGTTGTTACATGGCTAATACTTTTACATTCGTTTGTGCGTTCTACTAAATATAAATCTTAAATGCATAATTGACCGACACACAACGCACAGCCTAAACAAAGCATGAAATTTTTCACAAGAGTTCGTTTATAGAACGAAAACAAGCACTCAGGAAGGATTTTAAAATTTGTCCACTAAAAGGTCTAAATGGGGGATGATAGTTTGTATGGAAATTCGTCCCTTTTGCTAATGAAAAATCCCGACGGGAACATGGCTTGTCTACTTAATAAATCTTAAATTCATTCACTGAGATACAACGCACAGCCTAAACCCCTGGATTTAGTAACATGAAATTTTGCACAAAGGATTGTATGTATTACCCAAAGCTATGAAGAAAAGTCTTAAAAATATTATAAAATATAATTTCGCAATTATTGCGAAACGTGTATTTTCAATTTTAAAATCGTTTGGATTTACGTTATATTTACTCGACGCATTCTTGCTTGTGCCACTTTATACATTTAGTTATTGCAAAATAGACTAATAGACTTACCCAATTCACGCACGAGCTCTCTTCCTACCAATGGCCGGTCATCCAGCGTTTCTATTCCTAGGTTTATAAATGCAAAAAAATCTCTCTCTCTCTTTTTCCATATCTGCTCTTCTTTTTCTTCTTCAGACATTTCTTTGTTTTGATCTTCCTCTTCGTTGTTTTCGTCTTGTTCGGCCACTTCGATCTTCCCAGCACTTGCTTCTTGATAAGGAGTTTCTGTGCCTGGATCTATGTCATTTTCGGTTTCCAAAACCACAGTTGGCACTATCGACTCCGACATTTTAAGATAATAACTGATCACTGGTGTAAACTAAAACATGACTAGTTCGCGTCGTTCGCACTTTAGGCGTCCCAGGCAACTGCCGGATAATTTTTGCACAAATAGCTATGTCGGGCAACAGAGCGTGACGGAACTATACCTACAGTCTAGCGTGGAAAAGGGACAAACATAGACACAGGACCCTGTTGCGAGGGGTACTTATTGATCGAGAAGTGAGAGGTTCAACGTTAAAAGAGTGTTACAGGAAATGCAACTAGGGCACAGGGTATTTATTGATTAGGTACGCCTGAGATTGATGAAATTACGTAGTTAGTAGTGGCGACGTAAATATTCTTGATAACGAATTTTATTTAAATTAATTACAGTCTCATAAAAGTTTAATCTAATGAGTTTTGAAAATTTGCCTCATTTGGGAAACAAAGCCAAAGGTTGGCAAAAACTTTATGATGGGAATGGCGAAAAACCGTGCGGATGCAGTGATGCAACTTGGGAGATGCCTCTGTCCAGCAGTGAACTGAGATAAGCTAAATTGTATGATTGACTATAAAATGATATACATTTAAATAAAGAACACATTGTTGACATTCAGATTTATTTATTGAAAAAGGTTACATGAGATTAAAGTAATTACACAATTGAATCAGACTACTGATAAAAAAAAAAACAGTAAAACACAACATTAATACTTAAAAATAGAAAACGTAGGTTAGAATTATTTTTCCTATGGAGAAATAAAACTTTCTCTGATTAGTCATAGTCTGTTTTATTTGACTTCCAAACGTATTTTTCTGCTTGCAGCTGAGAAGTGAAACAGTTACACTGCTTGACGCGTCAGTGCCATGCACTAACAGAAAGTTTGTTTAAAACAGTAAGAAAATATTTTTTGTGCAATTTTCGTTAATTACACAGTTACACTAGTATAATAAATTTGTTTACAAGTCTTCTAATCTCTTCTTCCTTTGTTTAATGATGGATTTTATTGTCATTTCGAACGTTATTTTAATTCGAGTTTATGACTGTTTACGAATTTTTGTTGTTTTTTAAGAGTAAAAGGTAGGTACTTCTATTTACTTATTGATATTGATGATAAATTTTATCAATAACTTAAATTAACCTAAGTTATTGATAAAATTTATCATCGCAATGAGAGTTGCTGACACGCTACGTTTCTCACAATTGGAGAGGGCTATGCCTAGCTACCGTAAGTGATGATGATGATTATTATAGATTGATGTACTTATACAAATTATAAATAAAGCAGCTAACAGTTTCAGCTAATATATTTTTGTCGATAAGAGTTTTCTCATAATACTCCTATCTATTTTAAGAGTCGCAAAATCGGTTATAGGTTATCTAATTGATGTTATTATAGGGCTCAAAATTTTCTGTAATTCTGAATTACTCAATGTTTTTGCGTACGTCTAGTAGTTTCCTCTGAGTTATTTCCAGTCCCGCGAATTGGAGAAGCTCTAAAAACGGACATGAAATGAATACATATAACGGAATTGGCTCTAGTCGCCGGAAGAGAAGGGACGCTTCAATATATGCATCGAAAAAAATTAATCATTAAATATCGTTAAATATACATGAATCGATTACACAAAAAGGTCGTTTATAGGGACCTCTACAACTACACTATTGAAATTTTTTTAAGTGTAGTAATTTTGCAGAGGTTACCGCTAAACTCCAGAAGTGCCGTGGCTTCCTCGGAGGATTGATGTCGTGAATAAGTGATGTATCACTGTCGCGCTTGCTTATTTCTCAAGAGGAAGATTAAGGGTAAATTTTATTTCTTATGACACTATGGGTTGTTAATGATGATATGCTATGTTTACAAAACAGCATACCATCAGTGTTTGATTTGCAGCTAGCAGTGTGATGGGATGATGTCAAATATTTCACGGTTTTTATTTAGATGACTACATATTTGCTCGATTTTGACACGTTTTTTCCTACTTTTGCTTCACAGTGGCAGAAATACTAAAAAGCAAGTGTTGATCTAGAAATCGAGAAATTCTGTAGGTGCCTTTAATTACAGAATTACCGCTATTTTGTAATTGAAGATGCCTTCAGCATTTCGTAATTCCCATTGGCAGAAATACTAAAAAGTAAGTGTCGAACGAGAAATCGAGAAATTTTGTAGGTAGGGTTTCCTTTAATTACCACCTATTTGTAATTAAAGGTACCTACAGAATTTCTCGATTATAATAGCTTTAAATGATATTTTCTGTCGACATGCGTCTCCATGTCGACAGAAAATATCATTTAAAGCTGTTCTGTCGACATGGAGACGTGTTTGTTTGTAACTAATGGTTTCCTGATGAGCTGCGACCGGTGTCTTGCGTTAAACTCTGCCGAAAGAAATAAATTTTGATAAGTCCTTGTAAGTATTTTATTTTGCATCATCATCATTTAAGCAGAAAGACGTCCAATTTTGGACATAGGCCTCACCAAGCACCGCCAGTTCGACCGGTCCTGTGCTTTCCGCATCCAGTGAATTCCAGCCGCCTCGACAAGGTCATCGGTCCACCTGTGTTAATTTGCATAACTAAAATATAATGCATATTTTATATTGATGATATCGGTAAGGTATTTATATATAGGCTTTTTTTTGCGGCCCGGATTCTAAATTTGTGCCCGGTTAGTGGTAATAGACTCATTTTACCTGTTACATAGGAATAAGGGCTGATGTTTCAATCATCTGTCAACTTTATTCGGGAAATAATTTTGAAACTTTGACTGTTATTTCATACAAAAACTGTCAAACGTCAATTTTATTCCTCGAATAAAAGTTATATGGCGTTGGATAAATTAGCCCTTAAGGGGATTACAGGACCTAAACGTAAGTTTTAGAAGCAATAAAAGTACCTATATGATCGACTACAGTAAACAAAATCAGTAAAATATATGATATTCTTCAGGATATATGCTAGGTAGATAGTGTGTTGAAAACATAATACAACTAATTTGATACGATAGAAAAAAATCATGAAGATACCTCTAAAAACTTTCTTTTTACAATAAAAACCATACTAATATACATAATTTTTTGTCAGATTATTCTACAAGCAACATACTAAAGCACTAGTGTTTTATTTTTTTAGTCCAAACAATAGATTTTTGTAAATAGATAATTGCTTCATATTTTGCAATAAATTACGAGCGTTGTTTCATCGCGCTTCTCTTTCTTTTCTATGCAGTCCGACAGTGGCCGCGCTTTAGGTCATGTAAGCCCTTTAAACTCTAATCTGATGTCACCGTTTAAACTGATTTGTATACTGTATTTCATTTTGTTATGTATTAAGTACATTTATACCCTTCGATGGTGACAATAATTGACCGCGCTTTAGGTCATGTAGTCCCCTTAAACATAATTGGCGGAATGTGGGTGTTTCATACGTTTACCTCTGTCTAACTCGACGCTAAATGCAGACGTGATGATATTTTATGTAGTAACGAATCATGTGGGCGTTATAAGGTCTTACTGTACGTTCAGTTGTAAAAATATATACTCATAAAAATAAAACATACCTGCATTTTGGAGGACAAAGTGTCCATTTAAGAAAGGTCCACCACCGGATAGTGGACCACGTTCACCATCTCGTCAACGGCTGAAATAAAAAATAACCGATACTAAATCTATACAAATAAATGGAATTGAAGTGTCTCTAATGTCAAAATGATAGGTTTTTTACTAAATGCATATGAAACTATGCATTTTATTCGAAACGGGAGAGTTGGTAACAAATATAATTAGAAATAATACTTACAAAGATAACGGCTCATTGAGTGCTTGTTGCAAAGAGCGTACACTTTCAGGCGGTGAAGGTCAAATTCTGTAAATAATGATAAAATTAGAAAAGCATTTACTTACCTACTTATTTGTCATGAAATTCCCGCTTAGCTACGAATAAGGTTTATGAAAACCTGTCTATACGGTCATGATGTACTGATCTACGTAGAAAGCCAGCGAACTACAGTTTGCAAATGCAAACAACATTGACGTCACATAGTGCTGCATCGCGCAAGCAGAGTTTTCGCGCGGAAGTAGGTATATAAATACAGTCTAAATGCCTAACTTCAAATAAATATTAGCAGTAGCACGCCAGGCAATGAGACTCGCTCAGCAGTTTCTTTTTTCATTGAGGTTACTTTTTACCTGGTACCTACACCTCCAAAAGGATAAAAAGTTTGCAAATTAAACATTTCGCTGACAATAATGTTAAAGATAAAGATGCATTTATTTGTTTAACTTTATATAAGCTTAAAATATTCTAAAATAAGAACTAAAAGAGAGAATTAAATACCTTTCGGACCCAATTTCTTCTTGTACATCTTCAGATAACGATTAAACACTGGATCATCGCGATTCTCCATTTCATTGATAATATCTTCGCGCATCTGATTGTATTTGACTGAAAAATTTAAAACCATACGTATTTTGTAATCTGTAGTCATCATTTATTTTCGCTGTTTATATGTATATTTAGTATGAGGGGCCAGTGGCTAAATAATAACAGCCGCACAGGTCCATAGATCAGGTTAAGCTACGCTTACCGCGGTTGGTCTGTGGATGGGTGACCATCTTTACATACCGTGACCCCTCCGTGCCTCGGAAATGGTCCCGGCTATCATTCGTGGATCTCTGACAGTCTTTACGGGTAGTCAGAAGCCCGAAAGTCTGACAACCAGTCTTATCAAGGGGTATCGTAATACCCAGTAATTGGGTTGTGTAGGTCAGATAGGCAGTCGCTCCATGTAAAATACTGGTAATCAGCTGCATCCGGTTAGACTGGAAGCCGACCCCAACATAGTTGAGAAAAGGCTAGGCAGATGATGAAATCTAATATTTAGTATGTATTTATTTATGTATCTATTATACAGCATTATATATATCTATGTATCTATTATAGTATATAATTTTGCACCACTGACAACCCCATTTTTATATCCACGCAATCACTGTCCATTCCAAGGTTGCCTGGAAGAGATCGCAGAAAGCGATAAGGCATTGTATGTTTTGTATTAATAATCTTATTTTTTGTTATATATTTTCTGGTGTACAATAAAGTATATATAAATAAATAAATATTTATTTATCAACAAAAAATCTTCGTGAACGTACTACTAAACGTGCAACATGTTAAGGTATTTTAAGACTACAGTCGAATACAAAAACATAACAGTTTACTAAACAATGAATGCAGTCAACTTACGAATACAAAAATATGACTGTTTACTAAACAATGAATGCAGTCAATTACATATACAAAAACATGACAGTTTACTAAACAATGAATGCAGTCAACATACGAATACAAAAACATAACAGTTTACTAAACAATTGAATGCGGTAAACTTACGAATACAAAAAAGTAACAGTTTACTAAACAATGAATGCAGTCAACATACGAATACAAAAACATAACAGTTTACTAAACAATCGAATGCAGTCAACATACGAATACAAAAACATAACAGTTTACTAAACAATCGAATGCAGTCAACTTACGAATACAAAAAAATAACAGTTTACTAAACAATGAATGCAGTCAACTTACGGATATAAAAACGTAACAGTTTACTAAACAATGAATGCAGTCAACTTACTAATATCCTTCTTCAGTTGCCTCCAGCCGCCGTCCCGAGCGATTTCCCTCAGTCTTTTCCTCGTATCTTCTGCATTCATTGGGTTTTCATAAGAGTCTGATAATTCTTTGAACTTAGACATTGTCACTCACAATAAACTCGGTTCGGTTTCGGTCAAAATAAACTCGTTCGAGCAGATCGCGAGCACGCGTTGTCTAACAATACCGGAGGCGAATTGAATGCCAGACGACGCGATCGCTCGGTCGATACGAGCAGTCTGTGCGGGGGACGGTGGGCGGAGCCAGGCAGCGTGCTCACATCTGACACCACACAAACTAATGTAGGTATTAAGTTTTAGGGTCCCGTACCTTCATCGGCTGCGGACGGTGAGATCTAGAGTTCGAATCCCAGTACGGTCCTACGCCTTCCGAATCCAGTTTGTCCCAGCCACCTTTTGAGGTCGGTCCTTCTTGTTGGGGGGGGCGTCCCACATCATGCTTGCCGATCAGCGTTATCCACTCCAAGAGGCCTACCACGAGCTCTTAACGATCGTGTTAAGAGCTCGAAATGGATCGCCGTTTTTGGGACCTAAACTGAACTGTTCTTCGAATTATTCGAATATGTCCGCGATGCAACCATTATTGCTATCTTTGTCTCTTAAATCATCGGCCGCCATGTTTGCATATCGTCTTCCTGCCTGTACCTGGCTGCCTGGCTGACCAATCATTTCATGACAGCATCGTCCAATCAGCTATCACCTGCACCGATCAGTATATTGCACGGTAGGACCGACTAACGACCTCGGCCAGGTAATGTGCTATACATCAATTTTGTAAAGATAGTTGTGTGAAAAATATTTAAATTTAACTAGTGAGCCCAAGTGCCTGTGGAGCAGGACCAGCATGAAGCCAAGCATTTATTATCTACTTTAAGGAGCTGCAATCAATCATGACATAATATTTTAGGAACGGTTAGTTTAGTCAACATTGAACAAAGTAAATAGCGTAAAAGTTCGACAACTACAACAACAAAACAACACAACACACACTATACAACTACTTTGCAAACTTACATATTTTCGATTCTCAACAATTGATATTTTTTATGCTTCCTTTTTTACATTTTGTTATATTAGTTTAAGGGGCTTACATGACCTAAATCGCGGTCACTGTCGGACTGCATAGAAAACTTTCTTTTCTATGCGCGATGACACAACCCTGGTATTTTATTGCAAAATATGAAGCAATTATTTAATTAGACTATTGCTATCAACCGGGAACGAATCCAGCGGGCTGCTACTGAGAAAATCCTAATCCTAGCGGAAACACCCAATAACACTTTAGCCGACCTGCGAATCGTACCCAGGACCTGATGTTCAGCAGTAGCACTTGCGACCACTAAACTAACGAGTCAAGGAGTCGATCAGAAGAAATATGAAGCTAGTTGCCCATTCCAAAGCGTAGTACGTACCTGTGGAGAAGAACGGGCAAGAAACTGTAATTGACCGAACAGATTTTTTGTATACCTTTAATTATCGATATTTATTTTACAGTTATTAATAATTTTATTCTATTATATCTAATTTTGTCTAGTTTTAATCTAAGTAATTTTATGATGCATAACTGCTAGTATTGCCTGTATATGCAATCTGTAATTATAAGCTGGAGTTAGAAACACCACGCTGCGTTCTACAACTCAAGTAGCGGATGTTGGAGAAAAAACAGCCAGGCTGAAGTGGGAAAGGGCCGGACACGTCATACGTATGCACCCGGAGAGATGGGCAAAGATCGTCACTCACTGGACTCCTGAGGCAGAACATCGCCGTCGAGGTAGACCAAGGCGAAGGTGGCGTGACGATCTAATATCATTTGCAGAGCCAACATGGCCAGATATCGCACAAGACAGAGAGGTTTGGAAGAAAAAAGGGGAGGGCTTTGCCCAGCAATGCGCCACAAATAGGCTAACAAGAAAAAAAAAATCTAAATAAATAAATATTTTGAATGATAGACAGCCAACGTAGAGTCTGATGGAGAGTGGTTACAAACCTTTCACTTGAAATAACTTGTTAAAAGTAATAGTAGTACTTAGTTGTGCAACTTCTCTGGACAAATATAACATTTCGTACAATAAAAAACCTTAAGGGGCTTACACGACCTAAAGCGCGGTCACTATCGGACTGCATAGAAAAGAAAGAGAAGCGCTATGAAACAAGGCTGGTAATTTATTCCAAAATATGAAGCAATTATTTAATTACAAAAATCCATCGTTAGGACTAAAAAATAAAAATAAACTAGTATTTTAGTATGTTTCTTGTAGAATAATCTGACAAAAAATCAGAATGATTGTATGAAAGGTTTTAGAGGTATCTTCAAGATTTTTTTCTATCGTATCAAATTAGTTGTATTATGTTTTCAACAAACTATCTATCTAGCATATATCCTGAAGAATATCATATATTTTACTGATTTTGTTTAGTGTAGATCATATACTTTTATTGTTTCTAAAACTTGCGTTTTTTGTGTTTAGGTCCAATAAGCCCCTTAAACCAAGTTTTTATTTCATTAATAAGGGTAAAATTAACTTTAATTTGAATTCAACATAAAAATAAAACTATTTCTAATTTCCTCACTAATACACGTTGTATAGCGTCTGTAGGTATAGTTACACAACGTTTTAAGGCTCAAACAGGCGTGACAAAAAGAACATTGATAAACAATGGGCTCCAAAACTTTTCAGAAAACTAGGAAAGATGTATAGAAACAAGGTAATAATTTAGTCGAGACGGAAAAATTAGGAAGCATTTATTTAAGAAAACTTAAATAGTGAACAATTTATCGGAAGGCGGGATAAGGTAGCACAAAAATAGATACTATATTGTCTTTATTTATTTAATACTCAATCATCCAATATTCTTAAAACTATAAACTAGTGACAAACAAAATAATTGTCACATAATGTTACTAGGTATATCAATTCGACTAAGAGTTTTATTTTCAAAATTTATAGAAACCTCACTTATTTAGTCTGAAGTTAAATAGTTTGTAAATTCTTTTAAATGTCTTAAGATTATTAAACATTAAAAAATACAATTGTTTTGCGTTTTACAAATAATATAATTACAATAGATCTTTTAAGGAATGAGTATCATTTGTGTAACCCAACAGCAAACCACCATTTATGTTTTGCAGTGCCCTGACAGGGTTCATGTAGAAAAACCGACAGTAGATAATCTTTTGTAAAATAAGTGATGTGCATAAGAGCTAATAAATAAATAAATAATAAAATTATGCTATTCAATTAAGTTTTTTACCCCTACATAGTTGGGAAAAGGCTTGGCAGATGATGATGATGATGCTATTAAGTGGGCATATTGATAACTAAACTAAAACTATTGATATTCCAAACATGTAAGTATTTAAGATAATTTTAATTACAAATGTATTTGATTTTTATTGTTCTGCCATTTGACAATAGAGTATCATAATATCAATCATCAATAGTTGATTGTGAATAAACAGTTTTTTGTGTTTTGACCAATAGGTATACTTTATGTCTAAAGAAGTATTTTATTATTCTACATGGCTAGGTTAGATACTACAATAAATATACATTAATTTTGGGTCCCCATGACGCGGTGAGTCTGGAGACCGTAGTCCAAAGTAATACTTAATTGGATTGCATCCATATTAGTTACACATTCTAAGTCTCCTGAGGAATATAATTTACAATTATGCATCTCATATTTACTCGTATTTCTAAATTCTGCCATAAGGCAGACCCTTCATTAAGAGGAAATGCGGTCGGAGAGACTTTTGAAAAAGCCTAAGTAAAAAGTCATAATTCGAGGTTTGGCTCTCGCCTATTTCCTCCTCCAATATTGGACCGATGAAAAAGATGTTTCATAAAATGAATAATAAAGATAATATATACTGTGTCCCTATGTTTTTCTTTATTCATTAATAGTTTTCAAATTTGTACACTAGGCCTCCGTTGACAGCGGCAATTTTAAGCATTTCTTGAGGGTGCTTATAAAAATAATTTATCATCAAAAAAGAAAATATAGGAACATAAATCAAAATATTTTATTTCACATAAACCTACATGGGCACTTATGAAACGTCAGAAGCTAGGTGCACGGTTCCAATTGGTCGTTTCCTATGGCCGGCAAGAAACTCCACAGTTACTGTTTTTAAAAATAATTGGCTTTTTACAATGTTTTCAAATTACAGCAGGTAAGGGAGGACAGCGTAGGCCTGTCAACAAGTATAAGGTACTTGATAAAATAAAAAATGGTCTACAGATCTAAGTCTACAAGGCCTACAAAGTCCTCATATTTATAAAATAAAAATCTATCAAAAGGATTAATAAAATATAAAAACCTACTAAAACCAAGTGATATAATTGCACAAGTAGTTAAAATGTATTATTCTGTAAAAATCATTGCTTTATGGTCATTAACCAGAGAGAAAACAGGCGAGAGCGTTTCTATGGAGAAAGACCACCCGCATTTCTTCTTAAAAGTGACTTGTGCGGTGCATGTAGGTCGACATCTCGAAGCGCTCCGAACCTGTAACGATACAATGAGGAAAGCTTTAATTAATGCATAAAAATAAAAATGATAAATAAATATTCGTCGCACTTCTGCACTCGGCCTTCCTTCTTTCGTGAATCCGCGCTTCCGACTTCCATTTAGGCAAGTAAAAAAGCCGGTCGATTCTGTAAAAATCTCAGCGTGAAAACTTAGGTGGAGTGAGTTTGTTTGAATTGACAGCTCACTCTACGCTCACTTCACATAAGTTGAGATTTTACACGGTGAGATTTTTACAGAATATCACCTAAGTAAGTTCTGTTGACTTACCTTACTATTATCTGACCTTACTATTATCTATTATATCGCTGTGTAAAGTAAGTCATGAATAACTTCAATGAAATCAAGCCATTCCTAAATGGTGTGAGTTTGTCATAACTTTGCACAACGACAAGCTTTAAGTGGTAAATCCCGAAACCCTTCCCTCGGTTCATGAGATTTAGTTTTTTTGAGGCATCTTTTATTTTATACCCAAATTAATAATGTGGCTAACATACCTATAATTAAACTCTATTGTTCGCCACGATTTGTCATGGCTTGTGTACTTATAACATTATGTATGTTATAAATTATTAGCATGAGTGAAAAAAGTTTGATCTTCGCCACTTGAAGTATCCGCAGCATCACCACCCTTAATTATAATAAAAAATGACGCCTTGAACAATATTTAGTGTGAGTGAGAGTAGTTCTGATAACACTACAACATAATATCCAGAATTTAATCTGATGATAAAACCGGAAGAGTCGAGAGAGCTCCTCAACAGTTTAACAGCTAAATCATGCTTGGGCTTATTTAATTCATTTTGAGGAGAAGAGAGACCTAGCTGGGGTATGTCGACGAGGGTTTGATAATGGAGACGGAAGGCTGTCGAGTGAAGTTTAAAAAGGAAACAGAAAAGCGAAAAATAAAAAATCCTTTAAGTCTAACAGCTAAGCTATATCTATGGCTCAGCTCCTAAATTAATTTAAATTACAAACAGGTGCCACAAACAAAAAGGCACCGAGTAAAATGGTGTACAATCAGTTTCTTATTTCGTCGATTTAATTTTAGTAAAAAAAAAATCATTACCTAAAAACCTTCTAATCAAACACAACGAAACAATCAGAAGAGCTTTTGCTGTTGCTGTCGTCATTGTCGACGTTGGAGGGCTCTTCTGATTTTGATTTTTTCTCTTTGTTGGCCCCTTCAACGCTGCTACTTTCACCGCTTGTCCCCTGACCGCTATCTCCTTCTCGGCTTCCAGCCTCTCCTGTCTCGTAGTCGGCTTTTCGTTTAAGTGTATCTTCACCATCTTTGTTCTCTTCAGCTTGCTCCCGAGTGCTTGGTGTTCCACCTAAGTACAATAAAACATTATCAATCAATATTTTTTTCTTAGCGCATCGCAGGGTATACAGACTGTTCCATGACCTATAAGTCTCCCCCAAGTTGTGCTCTAACACCCGAATGCACGTACAGTCTACCTAAGCCACATTTAAAAGGTTATCGGTCTATCCAGCTGGTGCTTCTAAGTCCCCCTTATTTATATTATTGACTTTAGAAACGAACAGTTTTTTACAGTCATCTTATGTCAGTGGTGTCCAACGATGAAGTCAAGAGGGTGATATTACAATGATGACAAGGATCTCAACTGATTAAACTTTAGTCCACGTAACACTCGACCTCTAATTTTCGTCCCAGTTGGCTAAGTATACTACCTACTTGCCCCTTTAAAGTTTAGTCTAACAAACGCCCCGAATGTAAATAGATTAAAAAGTATCACCGAATTAAGTTAATTCATCAACAGTCAGGTGTAGTTTACTGTCATCAGTTGTGAAGATCCGATTTAAACCGGACAGTTGCGAGTAGGACTAGCAAACGTGGTTCCACTCGCCTTCTTATTATTATTTATCGTAATTATTAGCCATAGTACCACGAATACTACCCTGTGTCAGACAGTAGGATTGACGGACGGACAGACCGAAGCCAACGTGAACTGAGACTTCAGGCTCGGTTTTCGCTCATCGGATGTGGAGCCAATAAAAGTAATGTATATCATCCCAACCGTACTTGAGGTAGGCAGTAGGTACGTCGTAATACGCGAATAAGGGCGGCAAGTCTTGTTTACTGGTAACAACAACTGATAATTATAAAGTGAGGTTATTCACAGCCGAACGATAAACTATCAGAATCAGAAATCATTTACATATTTGCAAAGAAAACATAATACCCATAGCTATACTTACAGGAAAACCAGAAAAGCTGTGTGTGCGCTTCAGGAATCTTCGTGTTTCCGAATTAGCTAGCATATACGTCGCGCCACAGAGTAACTCCTCACAGAGGCAATGCTTCTAAGGTTTGTACTACAGCGCTTTGTAGCAGAATACATAGTGCATCTATCATTGCGCGTCTGTATGTCTCTCTGGTAGAGGTACCCGAGGATCGGCACCAATCGATTGGAACATATTCTTAGGTATGTCTTCCTGGTTTTGTGTTTTTCAATACCTTTATAATGTACCTTGCTGAAAAGTATTATTATCATCAGAATCGTCTTTCACATTAATGTAGATAAAATTACCACAGCACACATAGCCTATCTACTCTCTTTAATAATAGCCACAGCTTCGAGAGCAGGCGTGGTAAGAATAAGCCAGGGTAATTCAACAATAGGGTAATACAAATATAATAATTTACGGGTAGTGTGTTAGGGTATTGGTACATATAGTCGAACAAGCAATGAATATTTGTTGAGTGAAAAATAGTTTTGTCACTCAGTAAACAAGAACCGGCACACTGTATAAGATACTTACAACAGTTAATCTGCATATATAAACCCGTTACAATTCTAGCAAACGTTTTCCCAGCGCAATACCGTGCATGCACGGAGCTTATACACGGTCTTGTTGTGTTTTGTTAAAACAAACGTTGTTCAGACCTTGGTCTAATACCATTCTATAGCACTAAATATGTCTAATACCATTCTATAGTAGCACTAAATATGTTATTAAAACAAACCTAGGCGTTCTCAATTAAGTCTTATGTTGCTCAAACGTGTTCAATTCAAACATTAACCGTAACATGAAAGTACTCATCTGTGTTGTTAGCGTGGTAATAATTTTAGATACAAATAGTTTCTGCCCGCGACTTCGTCCGCGTGAAATTTCACCCTTCCCCGATTCACCCTCTTAGGGGTGGAATTTCGAAAAACCCTTTCTTAGTGGATATCTACTCTTCACAAAGAACACACCCCCCACATTTCATGTCTCTAGGACCAGCGGTTTAGGCTGTGCGTTGGTATGTATCACTCAGTCAGGACTTTGAATTAAATAGATACCGTGTATAGTTTTTTTATTTGATACTAAAGAACTACTTAAATAATTTTGTTATCAATAACATAATAAGAAGCTATAGATTTGAGTATAATTTAAGTTAGGATAAGCGCATTTACCGCATTGGGTTATATCCTGTAATGGTACATGTAAGTAGATAAATAAATAAATAAAATAAAATAATCATTGATAAAATACATTGCTAGACTACACGTTTATCCTAATTGTATACCTAATAATAGTATAATTCGCATTTGCTTACGCTTGATACATTGCAATAAGAACAAACTGATACGTAAAGGTGCGTGTTTACACACGCACCTTTACGCATCAACAATGACAGCGCCTTTATGCCGTAGTAGTAAGGGTGATTTTCGCAGTGCACGTGTCACCTTTACGTGCAGTCTGTACCAGTGCTATAAATGACAGCACCTTTATGTCGTAGTAGTTAGGGCGATTTCCGCAGTGCACGTGTCACCATGTGGCACATGCACTGTTGTGGATGGACTGTGCAGGCCAATGCTAATTAATACGTACCGTTATCACACCGCTGACGTCGGTATATGTATTGCCGGCGTGCTAGAGACCCTCCGGAACCGTCGTGTTCTACTCTCTCACGATCCTCAGGTTCATCAAGTATTTCTTGTTTGATATTAACTATAAATTCTTCTTCCTTAGTCTCCTCTTGTTTCATGCCTGCTTCTTGTTCAGTTAACTGTTTCCCTGTGACTTATTCTAAGACTTTCAAAAGTGTATGCAAAACAGCTAAAGCTCTTTATATTAGCAATAAAATAAAATCAGCCGATGATAAAATAAAAACTACCTGGCAAATAATAAATAATGAAACAGGTAGGAAAAAACAGCGTAATACTGAATTTAATTTAGAGACCGCACATGGCCCCATCAATTCAGATATAGAAATTGCCCAGGAATTCGAAAATTTTTTTGCTAATATTCCCATTAAAACTACTGAAGCTTTGAATTCCTCACCCGCGCTTTCTGCTGACTTACTTAGAAAGAATGTTGAGGCATGCTCTTCGGAGTTTGGGTTTCAACATACAAACCCCCAGGCTGTTATAAAAGCTTTTAAAGATCTTAAAATTAAATCAACAGAAGATCTCTGGGGAATGTCTGTAAAAGTTTGTAGATCTATCATCGAAACGATTGCGCCCTATTTAGCTTTCATATTTAACATCAGTATAGACCAAGGAGTCTTTCCGGATCTCATGAAACACAGTAAAGTAGTTCCTTTGTTCAAATCCGGTGATAGTAAAGAACCCAACAATTATAGGCCTGTCTCAATTCTGCCGGTTCTCAGTAAGGTGTTTGAAAAGTTGATGCTCAATCAAATGTTACGCCACTTTAACAAAAATTCCATCTTTCATGAACAACAGTACGGTTTCACCAAAGGGCGTTGTACCACTGACGCCGGTGTAAACCTAATAAAGAACATTTTTAACGCCTGGGAGGAAGCACAAGATGCCATTGGAATCTTTTGCGACCTCTCTAAGGCGTTCGATTGCGTAAGCCATGAGACACTTCTGCTGAAACTTGAGCACTATGGGATTAGGAATTTAGCTCTTGATTTACTAAAGTCATACCTAAAAGATAGAAAGCTTAAAGTTCAAGTAAACGGCGTAAACTCATTAGGGTCTGAAATAGCAATGGGCGTTCCTCAAGGTTCTATATTGGGTCCATTCCTCTTTTTAGTTTACATTAATGATTTACCCCAATTACTTCAAAATCAACCGAAGATGGTGTTATTTGCAGATGACACCTCATTGATCTTTAAGATAGACAGACGAGCACAAAATCTTGACGACGTGAATAACTCTATTCTTCAGGTCCAAGATTGGTTTACGGTAAATAATTTGGTACTAAATGAAAAGAAAACCAAATGCATTAGATTTAAATTACCTAATGTTAGAAGTAGTGAATGTGACATCATACTGAATGGAGAAAAACTGGAATTTGTTGATCAAACTGTTTTTCTGGGAATCACGCTAGACGACAAATTACAATGGGGACCTCACATAACATCTCTTGCGGGGCGGCTTAGCTCGGCCGCTTATGCTGTTAGAAAGATAAGACAATTAACTGATATAGAAACCGCGCGTTTAGTCTATTTTAGCTACTTTCACAGCATTATGTCGTACGGCATTTTACTATGGGGTCGAGCTGCTGACATTGAATCCATCTTTATTTTGCAAAAAAGAGCTGTCAGAGCCATTTATAATCTACGTCGCCGCGAATCTCTCAGGGAACTTTTTAAAAAGATTAATATTATGACGGTACCTTGCCAATTCATTTATGAAAATATTATGTATGTAAGAAAAAATCTACATCTTTTTAATAAAATAAGCGATATACATAATTTTAATACTAGAAATAAAGATAAAATACATCAACCATTTTTCAGATTAGCCAAGGTACATACATCTTTTATGGGGTACTGTGTTAAATGTTACAATAAAATACCTTGCGATGTATTGCAATTAAATGAAAGAAAATTTAAAACTCACATTAAACGTACACTTTGTAAACAAGCATACTATAAATTAGAAGATTATATCCAAGATAAGAACGCTTGGAAACATGCTGGTCCTGCTCCATAGGACAATCTGGAGCCTAGACAAAATCAAACTGGTTGCTAATTTAATTGTAAATTTATACTTTTTTTTGACATTGATTTACATTCTGTAACTACTTTACTACTCACACCCTGACTTATTACTTGTATTTTTTTTTTTTTAAAGAAATCGTTTACTTTTACCATGTTTGTAAATATGTGAGCACCATGTATCTATCAGATAATTAATTTATATGTCATGGTTTCATTTTTAAGTCTTTTACCTATTGTGGTATAGTAATTTTATTTTAGGTGCATCGTGCTCACATATTATTATTATATAATTAATGTATGCCAAATTTTGTAAAATATTTTAAAAGAGTAACGGTGGAGTTTCTTGCCCGTTCTTCTCCATACGAAAACTACCTTTTGGAATGGGCGACTAGAATCAATTCTATTTGTTGTAATTTCTGACGTTCAAAAGTGCCTTTAATGTGCCTATTTGAAATAAATGCTTTGACTTTGACTTTGACTTTGACTTTGTGGCTTCACGTGGGTCACCTGTAGATGTTCGGTGTGCCAACGGTTGATCACCTACTTCCTCTTCTATTTCAATATCAAAACTAACAATTTTCTGAACGAGGTCCGAACCCGACATTGTAAATATAGCGATGCCGGCTATAAAGGTAAAATGAATGGCCTTCTTACTGCAGGTGAGAACCGATCAGTAGCTTTTGCCTGAAGAGACTGCCGCGCTGGAGGGACGCCGGTCGATATCACAGCACGTACAATCGCGTGCATTATTCTTGTTTAAATTTATGAAGACCCGATATTTTTGTTTTATGTTTGACAGGCTCGCGTTTGATATACATATATCTCAGCTTTTTAGTGGATTTAGTTGAAACGTATCATTATTGTTATTTTTTCCCGAAGCGAGAAAACCTCAACACATTTCATGTTAGTTACATTTTGCTTGAACATTGTGTATCAGATGCAAATAACATTTTTTGTTGAAGAAAGTAACGGAAGCCAGTAAAGGATTTGTATTTAAGCAGGTTTAGATTTCGCACCCATTCTGTCTATGATGGATCCAGATGATGCTGCAGATATCTTTATCAGGCTAACTAAAACAGCCATTGAAGACTGCACTACAACAATAAAGGTATCTGCAAAGAAACAAACTCTAAAACCTTGGATAACGCCAGGTTTGTTGAAGTGTATACGTAACTGTGACTCTCTACATATAAAAGTAAAGCAATCACCTGACATCATAATCAAATTCAAATTCTTTATTTCAGACAATGAGTCCATAGTGTTAGTAGCAACAAAATAACTTAATAACTGGTGTTAGTAATAAGGAGAAATACTTAAAATTTTAATTGGTATGGATCTTCACCCAGTGGGGATACAGAAATTATTGTACAGCATTATTAAAAAAAGCGAAAGAAAATACGATTCTCTAGAATTAAATAAAGCTATGAATAACCCTAAAAAACTCTGGGAAACTATTAAAAATATCAAACATACTAGCAAAACTAAACACTCTTTCACACAGTTGTTATCAACTTCATCATCTCCGATACAGTCTTGCAATGACGTAAAGTAATTTTTTGCAAGCATAGGAAGGAATCTTGCAGATAGTATGAACAACAAACAATCACTTACCTGCTTTTCATTTCCCCACACATCTAACTTCATAAAATCATTTGTGTTGGAAAAGATAGATCCTGACGAAATTATATCAGCTACCGGCTACCGGCTGGGAGGGTACCTCCACCTTGTTCTTAAAACGTTACGCGACATCCCTCTCACCTATACTATGCCATTTATATTATATTGTATTTATATTGCCATTTTTCCTACTTCATTCAAAAAGGCAGCCATTCATCCCATTCTCAAGGGCGGCGATGGGTGCCTAGTAAATAACTACCGCCCCATAGCGGTACTTAGTACTTTATCAAAAAAACTCGAGCATTTAATGAATAAAAGACTCATTCACTATCTTGAGCATTATAATATTTTGTCATCACAACAATTTGGCTTTCGTAAAAAGAAGTCCATAAATGACGCAATACACAAATTGATTGATCACATAATGAAGAATTTAGACAATAATAAAAAGGTATTGGCCATTTTCTTGGACCTCACAAAAGCCTTTGACACTGTGCCCATTCTGACCCTTTTACTCAAGCTTCAATGTATGGGTGTAAGGGGCCCACCACTTAATTTATTTAAAAGTTACCTAACAAACGATAACATTAATGACCTCTGCAACCTAGATATACCAAATGCCCAAATAGTTTTTTATGCAGATGACACTGCAATAACTTTCACCGCTAAGTTCTCATGGTTGGAACTACAGTGAATTGCACAAAAAGGATTTAACTCCACACTAAGATGGCTTTATACATACTCTTTGACCCTGAATACCACTAAAAGTAACTTTATTACCTTTTCAATAAATACGTACGCAAAATCCGCGCATTGACGTGGAGTTGCGGACACCAGCCCGTATTACCTTCCTACTAGGTAGGTAGGAAGGTAATACGGGCTGGTGTTACCTACCTTCTCCCTAAATTCAAATTCCCTACCAAATCTCTCTATGTCGCTAAAAGCTCACTGGTGTAGTTCTATGTCGCAGCAGGCCTGCTAGTGCCCATCACTTACTCCAGTAGATCAAATAAAAAAATCTTAGCATCATCATTGACCAACACTTAAATTTCAAATCACACATTAATACGCTATCCGGCTGCGTACGGAAACTTATTTACATTTTTAAAGCACTGCGACATGTAGCACATACTTACTTAAGTTATACGGAATGTATACTTTGCTCTTTGCCAATCACTTGTCACCTACTGAATTTCCTGCTGGGGCGAAGCTGCAAAGACAGTGATGAATCCTTTAGAGATCGCTCACAGAGCCATACTTAAAGTTGACACATTTCGCGCTATCTTATTTCCAACGATCGAACTTTATAAATCCTGGAACGTTTTAAATGTTCGACAACAGTACATTTTACGTATAGTTTTACTCCAACATTCTAGAACACCATACAGACATATCTCTAAGCGTCGGAAAGACTTAATCTGCATTATCCCACCTCCACGTACCTCTTTCGTAAAACGATTCTCTTTACATTGCTCCATCTCTCTATAATAAAATTAATGCAAAATGGCCAATCTATAAACTTCCATTCTACAATTGTAAAAAAACTGTACGGACACTCCTTCTGGACCTCAATTATGATGACACTGAATTATTCCTCACAAAGTAATCATGTTAACACACACAAATACACACGCACACACTCACATGCACACTTAACACAATGTACCTACACAAACCCACACACTCTAGATATGTCTTGTATAAATAATAATAAAATATAATAATAAAAATAATACATAGGTGCGCAACTAAGTGCCCGCTGTTTTTTAAGAGTTGGCTCCAGTAGTAAGTGCTGGTCGATTGTGACACAACCAAATCGACATGGACCAAGCATAGACATGGTAAACAAACCGCTTCGACACATAAGTGATTTTGTTTTTGTGTCATGTACTTTTGGTTGTGTAAAAATGTCAAATTTTGTGCCAAATAATCGTCATTTGCGGGAAGTGATGCTTTTTCTTTTATTCAAAGGAAACGGTGGCTGAAGCTCATCGAGAGCTGCAAAAAGTTTATGGAGACACTGCTGTAAGTGAGACAACGTGCTGTGATTGGTTCCGTCACTTCAAAGACGGTGATTTTGATGTTGAAGACCGTTCGCGTGAAGGAAGACCAAAAACCTTCGAAGACGCTGAATTGGAGGCATTGCTCGATGAAGATCCGTGCCAAACGCAAAAGGAGCTTGCTTGAGTATTAGGAGTTACCCGCCAAGCAATTTACAAGCGCTTGCATGCGTTGGGAATGATTCAGAAACTAGGAACTTGGGTTCCTTATGAATTGAAGCTAAGAGACGTTGAGCGACGTTTTTTCGCCTGTTAACAACTGCTCCAGCGGCAAAAAAGGAAGGGTTTTCTTCATAGCATCGTTACGGGTGATTAAAAATGGTTTCATTATGGCAACCCAAAGAGAAAAAAATCATGGGTACTGCCCGGTAATGCTTCTACGTCGTCGGCTCGGCTGAATATTCACGCTGCGAAGGTTTTGCTGTGTATTTGGTGGGACCAGGGCGGTGTTATTTATTATAAGCTATTGAAACCGAATGAAACCATCACTGGGGAACGGTATCGAACTCAATTGATGCGATTGATCCGAGCACTGTGCGAAAAGCGGCCACAAAACGAGCGGAGGCACGAAAAAGTCATTCTACAGCATGACAACGCTCGGCCTTATGTTGCCAAACCCATTAAAACCTACTTAGAAACGCTTAAATGGGAAGTCCTACCCCACCCGCCATATCCCCCAGATATTGCGCCGTCCGATTATCACTTATTCCGTTCGATGGCACATGGTCTGGCTAATCAGCAGTTCTACTCATATGAAGACATCTCAAAATGGCTTGATTCGTGGATAGCCTCAAACGACGAACACTTCTACCGTGACGGTATTCGAGCTCTGCCACTCTCCCTCTCTGAAAGATGGGACTCTGCCCTCTCTGAAGGATGGGACTCTGCCCTCTCTGAAAGATGGGAAAAAGTTGTCGCTAGCGATGGGAAATATTTTGAATGGTTAATTTGCAACCATTTTTTCACAATAAACTGGCATTTCATAAAAAAAACAGCAAGAACTTAGTTGCGCACCTATAATAAATTTTAAATTAGATTTTCGTATTGTTTTTAATTTCGTTGATTGATTTTGGTTTGATTTTAATTTGGTTTTTGATTCTATTTTGATTTTGTTTATAATTTTGATATTGATTGTGAATTTGATTGTGTTTATGATTTTTATTTTGGTTGAAATAATTGTCTCTTATCACAATATTTATATAATAATCCGCCAATCAGGGGACCGGCACTATCTCTCCTTAACACAGGCTATAATCTAGCCTATCTAGGAGAACAGCACTATTAATTTCACCAATAAGTACTACTTTTAAATAAAGTAAGTCAGTTTCCGGTAGGTATGCTACAGGGTTCAGATCCTAACACTCCACTTACTTTAAAGTTCATCCAAACTTTATTTTTATAGTCTCAAAAAACAATGAAAAAATGTTTTATGAACAAAAAATTGTTTCGTTTTATTAAGCCCAGATATGTTTCTAGCCGACTGTCCTTTTTACCCGTTTGGAGCGACTGAAAGAGACGGCGCTATACAAAGCTTTCAAAACATAATTTATTGACGTTAAACGAAGCCTGTATTCGCCGAAGGGGTGAGCAGACGTGATAGTATTCCCATATTATTACGGTATATTCTTTGGTATTACCATGTAATTGGGATCTTATTGCCATTAACTGCCATATTTATTTGGGAACTTATTGCCGACTTTTGCGGGCAAATAAATATGATCCAAGCTCGACCGGGGTACTGAACTCAGGACCTCTTGTTTAACAGTCTCCATAAGACCTTTAGATCAAAGTGACAGCTCTATACTTTACAAAATTTTTGAACGTAAAGGTTTCAATATAGGTTTAATTTTCGATTCTTTTAACCAGCTTTTTATTTACTTGTTTCGTTCATGTTTCCAGTTACTCTGTCTGTCGTCCATTTTTGAAGCACTTGCTGGCTTCCGATTGTACTGTAACATATATCTATGTAACTTCGTACTAGCATCGTTAGCGTTCTGGTATGTGGTGGTATCATCATCAGTCTATAGTGTTCCCAGTGCTGGGACACTGGCCTCCTCTCGGTGAGAGGGAGTGGGCTACAATCCACCACGCGGGCCTAGTGCGGGTTGGCAGATGTCACATGTTTTCGAATTTTTGGTTCTAGAACATTTCGGTTATCTCATTGTGTTTTCATTCATCGTTTGAAAGCACTGGTGATGAAATGTTTTTATTTACGCAAAGTAAAGCGACTTACAACTCGTATATCGCGGCCGTTACAACTGGGCCACCACTGCTCTTGGGGGCCGTCTCCACGAGCGAGAGAATCGCGGGGATAGTCTCGCCGTGCCATCAAATTTTCGCTGCGATGATATCGCCGTGTGGGGGGACACGTTCTAAGAGAGTGTATAGAAGTACATGGCATGACGATAATATCGCCGCGATTCTCTCGCTCGTGGAGACGGTCCCTTAGGGTAGGTCGCATAACTGTCCTTCTATAATACAAGATACGGTACGAGGCCATGAGGAGCAGTAAGTTTTGGTTTTTAAATAAAAGTACTATTAAAAAAAATCAAAAGAGTTTTAATGCAAATTGAAGTAAGATAGATTTACATCATAATTATATAGGTATATTTAGTGGAAAAAAAAAATAACTTCTAAATTATCCGCATCGCTGTCGACTGGTAATGTACAGATTCTGTTGCGTTAATGGATACTCCATTTTGTTTGATAGTTTCATGTTCTGAGACGTTCATATGAATTAGTTCATGGATCCACTGTCTGAAGGGACTGACAGGTGTGAACACACCAACAGTCACGTTGCTCACAAATGCAAAGGCATACATACGCCAATAGTCTTTCCATCATATAACGCAGGTCCACCAGAATCTCCACAGCAAATGCGTTGCCAGCTGTCAGAAAGTTTCGGAATTATACATAACACGTATTTAGACAAGTTTTTTATGTCCACATCACATTCGATGACCTTAGATTCACCGAACCACAGCAGCCTCATGGTGTGATTTTTCAGCTCGTCGGTTCTGCTACCACTCACGGAGGCCACAGGAAGACCTGCCATTGTCGTGTAGTCTAAAGTTGATAACATTCCATAGCTCCTTATATTGACCTGATGCACTAATAACAGGCTTATATCGTAATCCAGGGAGAAAGATCTTGAGTTATATAATGGATGCATGATAGCTTTCAATATTTTAGAAAACAATTTTGTTACTAAGGGCGAGATAGTAAATTTGTCATACCAAACATATAGTTCTTCATCAAGTCTCTTCTCGAGGCAGTGTGCTGCGGTTAGGGCCCGCCGGTTATTTATCAAAGAGCCTGTACAGAACCCAAATATATCATGAGTATTGTTATTGTCTTTAAAGATCTCTAATAATGCCACTACGTATGTGTATTCGCCTTCTTCAACGTCTTCCAGACCATTGTCGCTTAGGTGAGTGTCGAATACTAACTCTGCATCACCGAAGAATGAATTTGTGAGAATTTGACAAAATCATATTATGAACATATTTTAGAACAGGAACATGTAAATATATTATGTACCTTTTAAAGCAACTATGTCGAAGCAAATCACAACGCAGGCCATAAACGAGTAAGTACCTAATAAATTCGTAAAAATATACTTTCGTAAGAGATTTTTTTATAGATGCTCGTGTCAATTGCCTATAATAGATATTCTTTAGTATTTCACTGGATCATTCTCCCGTACAAGTTAAGAATGTGGGCAAGGCAAGGCGTTCAGTTGAGCGCGGTCTACTGTCCCTCTGTATCGTAATCAACGCCATATATGACATAATGTAGGTTCGTCATCAAGAATAATTTTTTACAAAATAAATATCACAATGCACAGCTAGGGAAATTAGTTATTTACTTAAAAACTGATATCCCTTAGTAGATAGTCTTTAAAACTTAGTTGTGGACATATTTTTACAAAAATCCCTAGGATAACTATCACAAGTTTCTTGGTATCTCTTGGATTACACTTATTTCACATAATTGTTAATGAGTCACTAGTAATCAGGGTCAACATTAGGACCAATCTGACCCTTGCAGCATGCTTTATGAGGCATGATTAAAACATTGCTTCCTTGATGAGAACTGGTAAAAGAAAGGCCGGTGTACTAAGTCAAAGTCAAAATCAAAGCATTTATTTCAAATAGGCACATTAAAGGCACTTTTGAACGTCAGAAATTACAACAAATAGAATTGATTCTAGTCGCCCATTCCAAAAGGTAGTTTTCGTATGGAGAAGAATGGGCAAGAAACTCCACCGTTACTCTTTTAAAATGTTTTACAATATTTTGTATACATTAATTATATAATAATAATATGTGAAGACGATGCACCTAAAATAAAATTACTACACCACAATAGGTAAAAGAATTAAAAATGAAACCATGACATATAAATTAATTATCTGATAGATGCATGGTGCTCAGGCTCACATATTTACAAACATGGTAAAAGTTTTATTTAAATAAAATAAAAATTACAAGTAATAAGTCAGGGTGTGAGTTAAATAGTTCTAGAGGTCAGGGTGTGGTATCTGAGGAGTTTGTGTAAATAAACAAAGGCATTCATATGCGATGCTCTAGATTATGAAATTACTCTCTTCGATTTGGACGGCCGTAACCACAATATTTTTTAAATTCTTTGTATCTTCCTGGTGAGCTGCTAGCTCGCTAAGTTTCGGGAATGACTTTTTGCAAGGCTCATATGCAAATTTTTTAGGTTCTGTCTCGTCTTTTTGACGTAAATATACTAAACTACCTCGGCTTAGATGTGTGGGGTGAGGTGTTGGGGCTGCCCCGCTTCTGTAGCGCATCAGGGATGTTCGCGATGGCACGCACTGACTGTTTTCACGCTTCTATGCGCAAGCGGTGTGCGTCCCTGGTGCGCCGGGTGCGGACCAGCCCCAATACCATCTTGTCAATGATCGCCGACAGGCTGGACTGCCCCTATATCCGACGTTGCTGTAACAGGCATATTGCTATTAGAATGCCGGTCAGGAAATTATAACTATTAGGTATTATTATTTGATTTCATGACCGAGTTTGAATTAATTTTTATTTTGTGTTTGTATATGTACCTAATTATTTTATTATATATTGACATTGTATGCATTGTATTAACCCTATTTTTGTATGTATTATCGTAATTTTATTTTATTTTTATTTTTTGACATTTATTATGAATTTTAGTATTATTATTATTATTTTATTATCAGCCGGTCGATTCTGTAAAAATCTCACCGTGAAAACTTAGGTGAAGTGAGTTTGTTTTTGCTAGAAATTGACACTATTGACAGCTCACTCCACGCTCACTTCACCTAAGTTTTCACGGTGAGATTTTTACGGAATAGCACCGCAGATTATTGTGTGAAATGCTTTGTAATGTTGTTTTTCTATGGGCCTAGTTACCCGAAATAAATGAATTATTATTATTTAGAGCCTACGGTGAGTACAATATTTATAATCCTCTGGCAGTCTGCATTAGTAACATCTTAGATTGTATCGAAATGTAATTAAATGGGTCAGCAATTATAAAATTTGGCGAGCCACCCAAAAGCAGCATTTAAATAATTTGGTCAGCATACAAAGATTTTGTTTGCAATAAAAAAAATCAGGCAGCAATTCTTGTTCCGCAACTAATTTTGATAATGGTCAAAAATTAAATCATACATAGGCAGCCAACAATAACATGAGTCTGCATAATAAACATTCAGTCCGCAAAATAACTACTTGAGCGGCAAGATTTTGTGGATTAGGCGTGAAAAGGTAACATAATTTTCATTTCATCGAATATTTATTTGCGATAACAACATTTGCGCTGTTGATCAAAATGTATAATGTTCATATGATGTTCCCACCCCGAGGTTCGGTTTTGTTAGGTTACTTTAAACCCTTTTCACAGAAATAGGAGCCCCGCGAAGCGGGGCTCCGTCGACATTGGATGCAAGAGCGAGTGAAGTTCTTTCTTTTCGTAGTCACTCATTTTTGTTCTAATATCAGCACGTTCTCCACTAATAAAAGTTTATATGTGCGTTTGTCGTTATTATTATCGACCACCTTATGCTGTACAAAAATAATTACAGCCATCCAGAATGACATAAATTGCTGATTGATTTTGAAATGTTTGCTGACCATGAGTTGCTGACCAATTAGCTATTTCTGCTCACCGATTATATTTTTCTGCTCACAGAAATAACAATACTATGCTAACCATTTAATTGACACCCGATTGTATCTACCAATACGTGACCATTTCGGTTTCAAAATGGAGTTATTCGGTATGATAATTCAATGTTTGTCTCTGGAATGCATTACTTGATATATCCAGTCAATGTAAGGGCTTATTGGCGTAAAGCCGGTCTGAGCTATAGCATCGCTTTTAATCCCGAAGGAACAGATTCCAATGATTCTATCGTCGTGTATCAAGGGGCCGCCGGAGTCCACGTGCCAAGGTCTTTCCAATCTACGGGAACACTTTGGAGTAATACATATTAAATATTTCGACTTGCTTCTCATTTCCTCACTGCACTTGATGACCGCTCCTTCACCAACCTGCATCAGTCTGAAGCTATCTCTTGTCGATGTTCCAAGTTTCTTCGTCCATCCACTACCCACGTACGTCACTGGAAGGCCTATCATCGCGGAGTGGTCAACAGATAATAATCTGGCAAAACTTTTCACGTTTACCTTTAACGAGTGAAATAAACTGATGTCGTTGTTCACCAACCAGTCGTCTCTGTCTATGACGCGGAAAGAGGGGTGTATGAAGGTTTCCAGTACTTCAGAAACTAAATCTGATCCGATGGGTGACTCCGTGAAGTTCGCGAACCACACATAGTAAGGTATATCGAGTGATGAGCAGTGAGCGGCCGTAAGTCCCCAGTACTCAGTGATCATGGACCCCGTGCATACTCTTAGCATGTTATAGTCAAAATCAATCAATGAAATTACAAATGAATATTCGTCCGGTCTTATGTCGCGACCACCCAGGATTCGTAGACGCGTGTCTTTAAACTGTGTTGAGGGAAGCACAAAACGTTTACCATATGAGTTCATGATGATTGACATTAAGCAAAATATACAGAAGCCTGTGGACATGTTCGACAACTTTGAATAGAGTACAGACATGAAATAAATCATATTTTATTGATCTAAAACATAAAATTGCATTTTATAATTTTACGTCAAATTATATCGCTGTAAAACAGGCTGTAAAAAGAAATCGGTTTCTTGAAAGCAAAAGAAAACCGTGTTTTCTTCGCGTTAAAATAACCATCAATTTTTTATTTACGAGCTGAAACCTCGCTTTACTGTGAACCTGTTGAACCTTTCCGAAAGTAATGTGTCAAAACATTCATTCGATTGAGTAATATTTGAGTCTAATGTGATATTATTAATAATTTGTTAAAAACTAGGAATGATATGTTGCTACAATATATAACATCAGCTAGGCAACTGTACCGCGGCGCCCTCACTCATTGCGGTGACCCTTTTTAAACTGACTGCATAAAAGGAGGTTCTGTATTTAACCCGTATGTAAGTATATTTGTATGTCCGCGATTTTCTCAAAAACTAATGAAGTATTTTTGATTATTCTTCCCATTAGTGGCATCTACATATTTTCAGGGAGGTTTTAGTATATAATACATTAGGTAATTATTCTTATGTACGAAGTTATATGCATAAATGTACTGCATGTCCAGCATTTCTATGCGAATTTTGATGATTCTTCTAGTCGGTGTCTTCAATTCTTTAAGGGGGAAGCGCTAAGGTAGCCCGCGAAATTCAAATTTTCTTACGTTTTTTGCAATTTGCTGGTCAGTATTAAGTTGTACGTTGATTAATATATGAATCGCGGCCGTAAGAAATATGTGTTTACAGAATTATAATCATTAAAGTCATCAACACAAATCTCTAAGATCACGTAAGTCCAAAGAACGATGATTTCATGAAACAGTTATTCTTGATTTTTAATGTGCCTGAATTAAAGATAAATAATCAATCCCGATTCAATTGAATTTGCAATCCCTAATCTTTGAGATGATGGATCACTGAATAAAGGGGTCATTAGCAGTCAAAGATAGCGTCGCAAGTAATAAGGCACACAAATAAAATAAATATTAGCAGTAGTGAAGCAGAAGTGTAGTAGAATTATAAATATTTTTAACTGTACCTATAACAAATTTTTAGTTCGACTGTAGGAGTACATTATCTGATCTATATTTTCGGGCAGTTAGAACCTGACTCAAATGTCTATTATCACTTGTTTTTAAAGTTAATCATCGCACTTCAATTTTTGAAAATTATGTTTAGGCCATTTAGATTTCGTGTAAACACGTGTGCACTGTGGTGTGACTAGTTAATTCGACCTTTGTTCCTAGTAAGAATTCTGTATTTTATTACTAAGAATTATGAATTGTCTACTGTGGTTAGACCTTAGGTACAGAACTTTCAGGTCATATGACGCGGCTTTTGTTTAGCCTTTCTTGTGTACATTCATTGGGTTAAATCAAACTTCAATTGTTTTTACGATATACCGATTAGCAAAAGACTGGAACTGATTGTTGGTATCTTTATGATAGGTACACTAAAAGTCTAGTAAATGATACAGTAAATAAAATCGACACAATTTGGTAAGTTATAAATAACGAAACTAACAGGAAAAAGTACGAACCACTATGTATAATTACATTTATTTTAACTATACATTAATGGAGAGTATATGCGGTGCCACCTAATAGCTTTAACTAAGAAGTAGCTCAAGAATTCGTCGATTTTGTTGGAAAGCGCAGGACCGGTCGTTATTGCGATGCTCGGGGAGACAAATGTCCAGCAGTGGACGTCTTTTAGCTGATATGATTATTTTCATGGTGTCATAGTCGAAAATTTTTAATAGCAGAATAGCTATTTGTATCTGTAAGTAAATTGGTACATCGTCTAACAAATAATATAATAAGAATCGCAGAAGGGTGGCAAGGGAGAAAATTGATAGACCTACCCATGATATAGGGCTGTTATGAAGGCTACGGTAGATACAGGTATAAATATTAAAGATTGGAATGGACCAATGCCTTTGCCTGGCCCCACCCCGACAGAAGCAATACGCGTTGCAAGCCCCACCTGCTGCGGCGCCGTAGTTTATTTTATTGATTTTATGGCCTCCCTACATCAAAGTTATGTCGCTTTAAACTAAAAGCAATAATATTTTAAACTGACATTTTTTTTTAGCTTTCATTGCAATCTTTGGAGATATAAACCCTACATTATCATTAATGAATGTGTTCTAGTTCTAGCCTTCTAATTTAGTATGCAATTATATCTTAACGGTATTTCTTAACACAATGACATGATGTAGAAACGTCCGTGAAGAACCTGAAGATCTTATTTTGAAAATGTCAACATGCTGTGGGAGATCAATGCTTGCTCCTTTATTTAAGAAAAGATGCTTTTGCCTTGCACTTCAAGTAAAGATTCTTTTGCCTTGCACTTCAGGTAAAGATGCTTTTTGCCTTGCACTTCAAGTAAATATACTTTTGCCATGCTCTTCAAGTAAACATGCTTTTGCCTTGCAGTTCAAATAAATATGCTTTTGCCTCGCACTTCAAGTAAAGATGCTTTTTGCCTTGCACTTCAAGACTATTCTGGTCGCTATAATGAAGACTGGCAGAAAATTAACAATAAATTGAATATTTCGAATTGTATACGAGTTATAATTTTTTTCGCTTTTAGAACAGAATTTAGATAGTATCTTTAAGTTGGTTGTAATTCTTAAAAAAACTGACCACGGCTAATTGAGAACGTTTTGACTTGTATGGGAAAAGTTTTTTCGATTTCTGATTTTTGTCAATTTTATTCATGAAAAAAGTAAGTAGGAATCTCATTTCCGACGAAATATGTATTTTTTTTTCTGCGGTTTTACACCTTTTCAGTACTCAAGCCTGTTGATCCGTCATAGTAATGCTTCGAAACAGGATCGAATAACATCAAAAAAAGTTTTTGTTAAAAATGCCCGTTCTTGCTGACTGTACCATTTTTTTTAAATCTGTGAATGCAGTACCTATAAAATATCGTCAAAAGCTACAATGGTGAAAGTACCTACCCTAACTGCCCCATCTCACAAATCCACCCTGTAGTTACATACCTACCTAATGTTTCTCATACATAATGAACCCTGCAAGGGCTACTACTATAACTATTATCTATTAGTACTATCATCCTATACCATGGCGAAAGCCTCTTCTCAAATGCAGAAGAATCGCGCATCGATCTCCTACCTACTCGCAAATAAATATCAATAAATTTATTAAAAAAAATACCAGCTTGTTATTGCCCCCTTGCAAGGAAAAGGCCTCGTCTTTATAAGTCCAGGTTTCCTCACGATATCTTTGAAAGAAAGAAAGAAAGAAAATACATTTATTTAGCACAGACTAAGAGACACACAATACACCAGATAGTTAGATATCACAGATAGTTCCAGATAGTTTCTTCACCGTAAGTGTCGACAGAATTTAATACCAAATAATTAATTAAAAAAAAACAGAATTTATAAAAACATTAAATTAAGTTAAGAATTATTTTTTGTATCTTAATAGCTAAATGAAACACACACATCCTATGTGCATATGTAAAAGGATAGGTTCTTAGACACCCAAGGTGTCAATTTGGTCCGCTCTCGGCCAGATTGACACATTGAGTGTCCTGTGCAGCGCAATTCCGGCAGGTCATTCAGCGGCAGGGCATCTAGATACTTAGGCTAATCAACACCATCTATTGGAGGTCGGCGACAACTGCAGCGATACTAAGCACGAACGGTGGCTAAAACGAAACTTTTTGGGATCCTCGTGCGTAACGCCAAACTTTGAGCCACCAGTCATCCCTTCGCATCTTTTACGTGCCGCGAGGGTAGATGGCGCTACGTATATGGTTGGAAACTTGCTATGTACAGACGCTAGCACATCAAGTTGAGATGAGTGCTAACGCATGCCCGTGTCCCCGCCGTAAGCGGCAGAGGAGGACACCGAGTTAGAGTCCCACATAACTGCACTGTCTCCCCGTGGTAGTGCAGAATGCATGAGCATTTCTCCACGTTAAAAAAAATTAATAAGAATAAAAAAAGGTTACGTTAACTGAAGCTGTGAAATAAGCACCACGGAAAATATCCGTGGTTACTGATTAAAATATCAAATACCTAGGGGATTTTTTACATCTAAGTAAACATGTTGAACAAAGCCTACCATCCTTTGAAGGTCAATTTAACTCATTATTTTAAGTTTTAGTTTTAAGGTTATTTTAAGTTGCTATGAGTATTTTATGAATACTACCAGTCTTTGATACTTATTATTAAGTAAGCTTCCGTCATCTTGTCGCGTATTCCTTGGAGCCTAAAGACTAAAGTCTTCAATCAGTGCGCCCTGCCTTTTATTACTTACGGAGCCGCGAAGTGGACACTCACGATTCGGCTGAATACTGGGACAAAACTATTTAACAAATAATTAGGTACTAACAATATTTATTTCTAACTGAACAGACAGCTATGTTACCAGCTAAAGCATTAGGACGTGGTGAGGGACAGGTGTTTTGGGGCGACAGTCTCATGTTATTTTGACGCTCAGCCTAGTTTGAATAAATGACTTTGATTTTTCTTCACCAAACGCTTCCAAACAGGTATATAATATACTCGTACTTTGCAAACTCCTCCTAACGAGAGGATCTTTAATGACTCCTAAACTAAATTACGACGCACACAAAGATAGTAATAAGTTATTGCCGTAAGAACTATAGGTGCTAGTACTTACACTTGATCGTTAAGGCTGAGTAGACCAAGTTTGAATTACTTAACTTGCCTTAAGCATAGACCACTGTGCGGCAATGATAATGCATACAATGTAGCTACATTGTATGTATACTATTGCTGCACTGCTATACAATATTATACAATAATATAAGTAGTACTTTGATTGATAATTATGCAAACCAGTACCACATGCTAATTAACAAAGGGCATTCCATAACCGGTAATATTAAATAATTCATATACTAAAAAATATATTCTTACCCATAAATTACCCGCCTTAATCCTTCATTGATTGTACTCGTAGATTATAATTTGAGTTGTTGATTGAATTATTGTTGATTTGAGTTGGATCAAGGGCTTGATCCAGAAAAACGACGGACGACAGATTGGATACGGCGCGGTTCATCGAGGCCATCGACCACACGGTGGCGCTAGTTTCCATTCAAAAATATTTAGAGATTAATATTACTACTAGGGTGACATGCTCCTGACAAAGTGTTCATACAGCCGCTGATTTGATATTAACACAGGAATTAATCATGCATTAAATTAACAATAGTTGCTGTTAGCACTGTTCTAAAATAAATTCCACACCAAGAAAAGAAATAATAAGTTGTTCCAATTCAAGCAGCATGATTATTGCCTTGCCTTTCTCTTGTTGGAAGGTCGTGATGCTGTCCATGTTTGTCTATGACATCTATTTTAGATTGATTCAAAATATATTCTTCTATCTGATTGATGTACGGTGTCATGTAAAAATTTATTCTATTTTTTCTCCTTATACAAATAAACACAATGTTTATAATATTCACATTTTTATTTAGTTTCAAGCTGCCAATTCCACCCTATCAGTGGTAGCAGAGCGTGGTTGGATAATTGGTGGCAAATGGAATAAAACCGTGAGTTAATGAGAAAATAAAATTTTTAAAAATGAGCTCAAGTCTAAGAAGCATAGAACCGCTGACAAAATCAAATTACGATACCTGGTGCTTACAAGCTCAGGCGATTCTCATAAGATACGATCTATGGGAGTACGCTAGTGGTGAAAAAACGTTAGCGGCAACTGCGACTGCCGAAGAAAGAGGGCATTCCTAAAGGAAGACATAAAGGCAAGGTCAGAGGTACTTCTACTTATATCTCCACCAGAACTTAAACAAATTAAAGGATGTAACACGTCCAAGGAGGTATGGGATAAACTAAAATCTGTACATCAAAGTTCAGGACCCGCGAGAAAGGCTACGCTATTAAAGCAACTAGTATTGAAGAAAATGACTTCACAAGAAGATGTAAGAGACCATCTCAGTAATTTTATGGACGTAGTGGGTAAATTAGAAGATATGGATGTCAAAATTCATCCAGAATTATTAAGCATTATGATGTTATACAGTTTACCTACAAATTTTGATAGCTTCAGAACGGCAATTGAGTCGAGAGATGTTCTACCAAGTCCTGACATTTTAAAAGTTAAAATCATAGAAGAATACGAAGCAAGAAGGCAAAGCGAAGCAAGCGAACCACAGACTTCAGAAGCATTCTATACCAAAACAAAGAAAAGAGTACTATATTGCAACAATTGTAAGAAGAAAGGCCATTCCACAGAATCTTGTTGGTCAAAGAAGAGACCAAATAACTCTAATAAAACTAAAGGTCAGGAAGAGACGCATAATATCTGTTTAACAACAGGAACGTCAAAAACTAAAAGCAATTTATGGTGTCTAGATAGTGGCTGTACGTCACATATGACGGGTGACAAAAGTATACTCTGTAACTTAATCCCTGCATCTGACACTCTAAGACTAGCTTCAGAGAAGCATACGACCGAAGTTAAAGGGAAAGGAAACGCAGAACTCTATATAAAAGATTTGAAACATACTATAATTGACACATATGTGCCTGATTTGTCAAACAACTTGATGTCAGTAAGTAAAATTACAGATCATGGCTATAAAGTTTTATTTGAAAAGGGACAAGCCAGTATCATAAAAGACGGAACAGTTAACTTAAAAGCTAGAAGAAGAAATGGACTATACTTCATTGAATTCGATGAGCCGGAAGAGACAGCAAATTTCACGCCCAGTGCTGAAGGCGAAATTATGAAATGGCACAAGAAATTAGGTCATGTCAATGAAAGAGACCTAAAGGAAATGGTTAAAAATAAAATGATGCGAGGACTCGAATTTAAAGAAAAAACTTTGGGTACCTGTGAGACTTGTATCAAGGGTAAATTTACCACTCTACCATTTCAAAGCCATGAACAAATAATCTCTACCAAAGTGCTGCAGATAATTCACAGTGACGTATGTGGCCCTTTTGAGCATAAATCAATGGCTGGATCAAAGTATTTTGTTACATTTATTGACGACTATACAAGATACTGCTGTGTTTACTTCTTAAAAGAAAAGAGCGAAGTTATTGAAAAATTCAAGGAGTATAAAAACTATGTAGAACTGTTTCATAAGAAGAAAATTCAAAACCTTCAGTCTGACAATGGAGGCGAATATAGGTCGAAAGCGTTTGACAAATTCCTGAAAGATAACGGCATAAGCCGAAGACTATCTGCACCCTATACACCGCAACAAAATGGCATGAGTGAAAGGAAAAATCGGTCGCTGATGGATAAAGCAAGATGTCTGATGATAGATTCTAACATTCCTGCAAATCTTTGGGCAGAAGCAGTGAACACTGCAAACTATTTGATAAATAGAAGCCCAGCAAAAGCTCTCAAAGGAAACTCCCCATATGAGAAGTGGGTAGGAAGAACCCCATCGGGAAATCACCTACACGTGTTTGGAAACAGAGCCTTTGTAATGAACAAGAACCGAAAAGGAAAATTCTCTGCCAAAGCGACAGAAGGAGTATTTTTGGGATATGCAAATAAAGCCAAAGGTTTTAGAATCTACATACCGGAAAAGAATGACGTTGTTATCAGCAGAGACGTAAAAGTAATCGAAAAGATGCATTATGGCGATACTCCTGCTGAGAAAAACGAAGACTTTACTCTAGAACCAGAAACAGAATCAATTGAGATTGAAATACCTGAAATTAAAAACAAAATGAATAATAACTTATTTTTTCAGGAACCTACTAATCTTCCTTCTTCCAGCTCCAGTCGAGATCCAGTTGACCCACCGCCCTCAAGTGAAAGACCACAAAGAGAAGTGAGGCTACCAGCATGGACCAAAGATTACGAGCTAAGTCGTTGCGTGACTATGTTTACATCAGATAGTAATGATGACTATGACTGTTCATTTCTTACATATCAAGATGCAGTGACGGGCACCGACAGACAAAATTGGGAGAAGGCGATACAGTCTGAAATGGATTCACTACAGAAAAATAACACGTGGGTATTAGTTGACAGGTCAGAAGCCAAAGGACACAAAATTTTGTCGAACAAATGGATATTTCGGATTAAAGATGACGGTACATACAAGGCCAGATTAGTCGTACGTGGCTGCGAGCAGAAAGGAAACCTGGATTTTGAAGACGTATATAGCCCAGTTGTAAGTCAATCTGCCTTAAAAACTTTATTAGCCGTTGCCGCATCCAAATCTTACTACTTCATGACATTTGACGTCAAGACAGCATTCTTGTACGGAGAGTTGACAGATGAAGTTTATATGAAACTACCTATTGGCTATAAAACTGACTGCAATACTACTGAAGTAGTTTGCCGGCTGAAAAAGTCGTTGTATGGCTTAAAGCAAGCTCCATTCACATGGAATAAAACTTTTACCCAAGCGATGTTTGATTTGGGTTTCAAGACGATAAAAACCGATCGATGCGTTTTCATAAACGAAGATAAGTCAATAATAATCGGATTATTTGTCGATGATGGTCTTGTTATAGGAAAAGACAAGAAAAAGATCGAAGTTATTTTGAAGAAACTTGAAACCAAATTTGAAATGAAAAAGAATCAAAATCCAAGTACCTATCTGGGTATGGAAATAAGAAATTCCAAAGAAGGAATAATTCTTACTCAGAGATCTTATATAAATGACGTACTGGAAAAATATAATATGAAAAATGCCAAACCTTGTGACACGCCCGCAAGTAGCGATTCCAAGTCGATACAAGAAACTGCCCAGGAGAAGGAATATCCCTATAGGGAGGCAGTGGGAAGTTTACTGTATCTGTCTACCAGAACTAGACCAGACATCGCACAAGCGGTCAATCAAGTTAGCAGGAAGGTCGAAAATTTCACTAGAGAAGATGTCACAAAACTTAAGAAAATATTCAAATATTTGGTGGGAACCAAAGATAAAGGCATTTTGTTCAAACGAAACACACCGATAGAGAATATCGATGCTTATAGCGACTCGGACTATGCTGGAGATCCATTGACGCGAAGAAGCACTTCTGGCTCCGTGCTTATGATAGCTGATGGACCAATCGCATGGGCGTCTAAGAGACAGCCTATAGTGGCATTATCATCGACTGAAGCCGAGTACATAGCCGCAGCAGACTGTTGCAAAGAGGCATTGTATCTGAAATCTCTGTTGAAGGAAATAACCGATGTGGATATAAAAATAAATTTGCACGTTGATAACCAAAGTTCGATTCAACTCGTAAAATCGGGATCCTTCAACAAAAGGTCGAAGCACATAGATGTGCGATACCATTTTATACACGAACACTTCGTGAACGGATTGATCAATATCAGCTACTGTCCAACAGAGATACAGTTGGCTGACGTAATGACAAAACCACTGTCAAAAGTAAAGTTCGAAAGACACTGTGCAAGATTAATGCATATATAGAGACGTGTCTCAGCAACATGAACGAACATCAGGAGAAGGTGTTGGAAGGTCGTGATGCTGTCCATGTTTGTCTATGACATCTATTTTAGATTGATTCAAAATATATTCTTCTATCTGATTGATGTACGGTGTCATGTAAAAATTTATTCTATTTTTTCTCCTTATACAAATAAACACAATGTTTATAATATTCACATTTTTATTTAGTTTCAAGCTGCCAATTCCACCCTATCATCTCTGAACGATAGCTTAAATTTACGCTGACAACTTTTTTTTAATTAAAGTAATTCTTTACTAGAATATATTAATTTTAACTCGAACTTTGAGTTTTGTATAGGTTATTTTTAGGAAAAATTCTAGTCAACCAAAATATTAAGTAGTCTGATGATTAGTGGAACGAAACGTATCGGTCATAAATACAGTTTTCCAAACTCAAAATACTCTAGTTGTATTCTTGGGTTTTCTGTTATAAGTATTTTGTTCAATTTCACCATTACACACAGTTTAGTTGTGCTGACAGATCGAGTGTTTAGCCTCTCAGATCATTTTGTATTGGTTGTGAAAGATTTGCAGTAAAGTGTATCGCGATACTAAACGATAGGATGTTACAATGCATTCGTTTCTCGTTAGTGAGATAGGACTCATGTAGGAAAAATCTCCAAAAAAACATTGTCGAAAGTTTCAAAATCTTTGAATGGGAATCAATATTTGTCTGAAAATAATGACAGACTCCTGACACCGTTTTTCTGTGGGTAACTACAACAGGTAAAGTTACACATACTGTCCTTTCTCAAAAATTCACCCTGTAGGTATATATGTATTTAGCAGTAAATAAAAGCTTACATTGTAAAAAAAGGTTAATTCGCGAGAATGTATGGACACTCTACTGTGCGGTCGCTGTGTGTTGGTACAATAAGCAGTAATGCTCTCAATATTCTAATGGTCGTAAGGTCGACAGCTAAGCATCAGGGTTCGGGTTCGAATCTCAGGTCGAGCAATTGTTCTCAGTAGCAGCACGGACTCTGAAACTGTGTTGATTTGATGGGAAATGCTTACCCACTATTTTATACATACCTACAGCTACCCACTATATTATACACGACTACATGTGGTTTACACTTCCACTTAACCAAATAATGGTACAGAAATTATATTCTAATAAGCCCCTGAATAATAGTTCTAACATACATAGTTCAAAACAGTTCAAAAGTTCCATATATTTTATATGAAAATCATGAACATAACACTTTGTAGGAATGATGATAATCACAATGCTGTCAGTCTTCTGGGCACGTTTCCGGATGACAGCGATGCGGACGAGTACTTCGACACCTAAGTGTCCTTTGTTTTTGTATTTGTTTGTATAGTAAGTTAGTTAGTCATTTAATTTAGTATCTAGTGTGAATAGTTTGTATTTACTTTTGATTAATCTTAAATGTAAATTATAATAATCTATACAAATAAATTCTGCAATATTGAACAATGAAAATTTGTAGGAACTATTAATTATCATCAGAGAAAAAAGTAATCAAAAGTCGGTTCCACCATTCCCTTAACTGATAAGTAAAATTAATCACAGTCAGAGCTCAGTGAGTTAGTTCCTCCGGGTACCGGACGATTAATCTTGTGCCAATCGGTCTGTCAAGCCGTCGTTAACTGGAGATTGTTGTGGTGCCTACTAGCTATGGCTGCGTCTTGCGTAATTGAGCGATTTTGGTGGAATTTTTTTTCCATTATAAGTAATCTATTTGGGAAATTCAATATTACAAACAGAAAATAAAATGCGTTTCCAATAAGTACAAATAGTAACGTTTTAATGAACAATGGTGTTACAATCTAGGGATTAGGGTGTGTTTGTATACAGACGACGCAATTTGCAAAGGTACGCATTGTACCTAAGAATTGCCAACGACGCACCATTGTTTTTTAACTAAACGTTAAGTTAGGCAACTTTCTCTTCGTTGCGGAGAATGAAAAAGCAAATTTTAAACAACCATGATTTAACGGGGCCCTCTCGGAAAGGAGAAGGCGAAACAAAAAGTGCTGGTCACTGGCATCATTACGTTCACTGCAGAGGTATTGCAAATGAGCCGCGCCGCCATTGCAGCGCTCAAATCAGCCATTTTGTTTTATTTAATTTGGAGGCGAGGGGAACTGCGAAGATACCTTTCTGTAGTTATGTATGGAGTGAGATACAGATGTAGCGGTATCTACAACGCCACATGCAAACAATGCGTCATACTGACGTCACGCAAATCCTGCATCGCGCAAGCAGAGTTTACCGCGCAACTAGCATAGATATAATGGCCCGACATGAATCAACGGGCAGTTGCCCGCCAGACACAACACCCGTCTGGTCGGAGGATCCTCCCTTTTCTATGGAGGTTGAGTGAACTTTACACCCTGTTCCTCATACCTCTATACTGGTGACCCCGAACATGAACGTCAGCGCAGCCTTCGAGCAAATCTTCAGCGTGACGTCATCATCATCACTCCCGCAAGCTTTAGCGGCGAGTCACCCAGCCAGCCAGCTCCCACGGCTTCAACGGGTATCCTGACCACCAGCATGCAGCGACCGCGCATACCTGGTCATCACCGTCAGCCTCATCAGCAACCTCGGCACAGCACACTGCACTTTCGGCCGGTCAACAAGAAGAGCTCAATTCCTCTCCTGGTCGACGCAGCAGCCAGCCTCAACTCGGCGCTGTACTACATCCGACGCACTGGAGCATAATGCAGCGCCACCCCGACTCCCTGGGGACATCTTCGCAGACAGTTCCGACTCACCGTGAACTATGCGGCAACCGGTTCCGGCTCACTGGAACCTCAGTTGGCCTGGCAAGCATCGCAAGATACAAGACTCAGCCCACTATCGACCTCCGGTCTCCGGGGGGGAGTGATGTAGCGGTATCTACAACGCCACATGCAAACAACGCGTCATACTGACGTCACGCAAATCCTGCATCGCGCAAGCAGAGTTTACCGCGCAACTAGCATAGATATAACGGCCCGACATGAATCAACGGGCAGTTGCCCGCCAGACACAACACCCGTCTGGTCGGAGGATCCTCCCTTTTCTATGGAGGTTGAGTGAACTTTACACCCTGTTCCTCATACCTCTATACAGATGCCTAACTATAAAAGGGAATATTTATATCTTTAACCCTAATTAATATTTTTTCATTTAGGCCCAATAACACTAGGAGACGCCTAAATCTAATAACTAAATATTTATTGACGTTGGATTTTAAACTATCGGCGCCAAGCCAAGCGTTGTGCTTTTGTTTAGGTTAATACCTAAACAAAAGCACAAAGTTACATTAGTACATATACTCGTATTATATTATTACATTTAGGTGTTATGTTATGTTAGTGCAAGCAGCATTACTAGTATAGAGACAGATGTTCACCGCTACACTGTGCTGGCTATTACTTACTATGACAGATTTTTTAAAGGCATTTGGGCGGACATACCTAATATCGGACTCTCTTTATCATTGATAGCCATAGCAATTTCTTTTTCCACCGCCGTCCTGCCCATTCCCATTTGAACCTCATGACTTACCTACTAAGTAACAATCTTATGAGAAAAATAAATTCGCAGCATTTGTGGAAAGGCAAGGTTCACAGCTGACTGATGGCGTCTGTCTAGCTCCTACATTAGTTGGCTAGCCACCGCCTACGGGCAATCTGTCAGGCGTGCCCCGTAGATTGCAAGTAGGTATAGATCACTTACTGTTTCTATCTATACATACAAAGAAATCTACAAGATCATTAGATGATTGATGTCTAAAATAATTACACGTGTTTCGCTACAAATTAAGAGCGCGTTTTCTTTAAAAAAAAAACTTGTATTTCCTGTGTTTAATATAGGTCTTACTACACGTAGGTATAATTAAGATAATTACAAAATACTAAACAATATACAGGTTATTATTAAACGGAGTTGGTAAGTATTCCAACAGGTTTTTTTTAAGAAAATAACTTATTATTTGGTACAGACGCCAGCACTTCAGGCTACTACAATTTGACAATCTGTCATTTCTTTAATAGATTTTCGACTTTATCGCTAAAGTAGAAGGTTCAGCGTTCATTGGGAAAATTTAACAGTTTCGGGTAGCTTGATATGCTGGCGTCTGTACATAAACTGTAAAATTATTATTGACATATTCAATCGAATGATCTTGTGCATTCAGTCGATCTAAGCGTGGTGAGGTTGGTATTGGCATGGATGCGTTGCAGCTCGACCACCAAAAATGTTTTATAATTCGTGAAGTAATGTAGTAATATTTTTTCTCTTTCTAGTACGAAAATGTACATAAGTTACTTACTATCCTCGCTTGGCACGTGCTAGAGCTGTTTACACAATGCTAGAAAATATTAAGCCACGAGGATTGCGGTGACACAAGCCGCAGAGTGAAATGACCCGATTGTATACTAATTTCGCCGGTCACACGAAGCTAGTACACAAATCTGAATAGTATAGGTATTATCGCTAATGTGGCGCGCTCTAGCTCAAAAGTAAAGTCCCATCCTATTAAAATATCAGACTAGATATCTATCTTTCGCACTAGTTTACTAGCACTTTCCTGCTATCTTAGCCTGAAAAACTATAGCCTCGTGTAAGCCTAGCGGGTATAAGATTTACCTTTAGGTTCAGGATAAAGTAATGCTATGAATGCCCCTTTTTTATTGGTCTACGCTGCCCCACTCCTAGGCATGGCCTGTCGGGCGTGACCTTCTCCCAGTTTTGATAAGAATCAATAATAACATCTTTAACTAATTATAAAAAAATGCATTCCTTGATGATTAAAATGCTATTTCAATTCGGAAGTAGAAGTAAGTTATAATGTGCTGATTCAATTGACTAATTTAATGTGAACAGGTTTGCTGTTACCAATAAATCCAATCAGCTTACTTTAATAGTTTTTTATTGACTGTGCACTTATTGAAATAAGTATCGACCTAAAATATGCCACATAAAATATGACAAAGCTGAAGAGGAGAATTTTTTGGTTGGACGCACTAATCTCTGGAACGTCGGATTAGAAAAATTATTTTTTATTTTATAGTTCAATTCTTGAGGAAAGTTATAAGGTTTAACATTACACTGCGCCCTTTAGGAGGCGAAAAAAAAAGAAAAAAGTCAGAATGCTAACCGAAAACGAAAAAGGGGTTTATTTGTGAGTTTATATAAAGGGTACTTAATCTTCGGAACTACTGATCCGATTCCGAAAATTCTTTCACTAATGAGAAGCTATATTATTGCCGAGTATCATAATTATTATCTTGAATCAAGAAATTTCACGGGGATAAAGTCGCGGGCAGAAGCTAGTATTATAATAAGATGGATTCCTATCACAGTTCACCGACAGTATCTTCAATAATTTGCGCGTTCCTTGCCAGTTTAATTTGTCCTCTTAGGAAAATCCTGCCGTGACTTTTGGAGCACTTTTTCAGAGTAAGGTTCAAAAGTCCTATAGCTCTCGCAGGGTCAAACGTTACATCAGTTAAGTAGATCCCCCTTCTGATTAATTCTATCCTTCAGGCAGATAAGAGTTCTCAACTTTATTTTAGGCTTTCAGCGAAAATAGAAGTTTCAGGAGGACGGCTACGCGATATCTCTCCGCACCTATTTTAGATGAATTCATTTGATTTCATTGGTTCTTTGAAATAATTGCTTTTCTTCATTCTGATATCGTCAATCACAATCATTTCCTGAGAAATATTTTAATAATTTGAAGATTAGGTATCTGTTCGTGATCAAAAGCTTTTGTTTCCAATGAAAGCGTTGAACGGTCACACAATAACGACTGATCATCTTTTGACATCTTAGTGTTAACGTTATAATATGACGGAACCGTATTCATAGGAAAGGAAATCATATGTAAGTAAGATTGGTATTTGGGATACTTACATTTTTAAATACATATTCATTTTTCAAATATATTTTATTTATTTCATTCCTTTTTTATAAGCCTTTTACACGCTCAAGCCACCTGGCTTGAGCGTGTAAAAGGCTTATAAAAAAGGAATAAACGGCTTATACCTATAAGCCGTTCATCTTGAAGTAGCAGTCATGAGCTACACTCGCGGACAACTCTCAAAGAAGGTATGCTATATACATACATGCAATTATAAGACAGAGAATTATAGGCTCACCCCGTATCATCTGACAAAATGTGGGTTTACTACAGTAACCACTAAATCAAAATCAAAAGTAATTTATTCAAATTCAACTGAGAATCAGCACTTTTCGAACGTTAAAATGATATACACGTCACAATGACATAAGACAGTCGCCCAAAACACCCGCATTATACTACTTCTCTCTTCTCTACTACTCTGCCCTCTCTCTGTCTCCCTGTGTCTTCTCTGTGTCCCTCTGTCTGTTGTTTTTGTGTCTATGTGTGTATGTGTATCTCTCTATGTCTTCTGTATGTCTCTCTGTCTTCTCTCTTCTTTGCTCTTCAGGGATTACAGGTGTGGTATTAAGTATGAGAGAGAGAGAGAAAGAGAGAGAGATGTTCTATTAAATCACTTTCCTTGCACTCGCTCTCGTTATTCATTCCAACTCAGTGGAATATTAAATTTCCCTACATCGGTACAAAAGAAGGATGAATGTAACTCACAAGGGTATATTTCATCTTTCCTCCTCCGACGAGGACTAAAGTGATGACCTCCGGCGTTCCCTCACTAAAGTTTTTAAGTAAAAACCGTATTGTGAAGGACTGAAATTTCAGTTGTAGGTAGAATGAGTGGGGTTTAAGAAGGGACACGTCTGAACAAGTATTGTGCCTACTTTTTACAAGTCTTTTAAATGCTCAGTCTTTGTGTGTAAGGGGTTACTTAACTGTCAAACGAAGGTAGTTCCTACGGTTGAAAATTAAATTCAAGAAATTGGTATTGAATTATGTCACAAACGTATATAATAATAAGTCAGCTAATGACTGAATCCTATGACTATAAAACCTAATATTCAGCTTATAACACAAAATAACTGGCTTCATAATGCTTTATAAGAGCAGAGAGAGAGAGAGAGCGAGACGAGAGAGCGAGAGAGCGCGAGAGCGAGCGAGAGAGTTTTTTTTTTAAGAGTATTCTATTCTATTCTATTCTATATTAAAACTATGAGATCTTTTTTAAACTTTTTTTTAAGGCTTAATGTGACTATGATTCCACTACTTAACAGTTTTTTGACCGTTTTCTCTCAGAGAGAGCAACATTAGCAGACTGAAGAATAGTATAATGATGTTTTTATTTTAACTATGCTTTACAATACTTTCTAGTTAGCCGATCGATTGTTGTCCAGCAGGAAACGTTCACCAACCACCAGCTAATCTCGGATCTTTGAACCAACAGTCACAACTGTACGTAAATGGTCTTTCTCTGAAATGGCCTAGTCGGGAGGTACGTTTAAATGAATTGCTCCGGATGGCATCTTTCAGTGTCGTACGGTGCGAGGCATAAGATGAGCGGTTTACATGCAACTGAAAAAGGTACTGTACTGGGTTCCAATAGTTTCTGAAACAAGGGGATGCATGAAGAAGCCTCCTCGTGTAGCCCAGTTTGTTCCGCCAGTTACTCAACTGAACCGAGTGCTCGGCGCATCCTGGACAGTTACACCCAACTCCTTATTTGACTGGCCAATACTTCCCTTGCGGTGGTAGGGCTAACGCTCTTCTGGTTTGCGACCAACCCTCCCACCGGAGTCCGGCGTCAAGCAGCCTGCTGTGTTTCGTAGATGCGTGCATGGGAGTTTCAGTGCCTTAAACATCTTCTGGGCATACTCGTTCCATTATAGAACTCATCCATCGGTTTCCATCAGGCGTGGTTGAGGTCAAGATCGGGCCTATTAAACAATAAAAAACAACATCATCCTTTAAAGTGAATACGCGGTGGTTAATTACTGAAAAAGCACTTAGATACTATTAGTTTCTGTCTAAATTTCTTTTCTATGTGTTTTTAGGTACTAAGTATAAGTTTCTGGATGAAAACGTAAAAATGTCACTGTTTCTTTATCACGTAATTTACAGTACCATTATTACGTAAGTCACTTTTAATAAGCAATTTTAAACAAACAGTCCGAAGGATTTTGAAGGAAATTGCTAATCCATAGCATCATAATTATGCCTGAAAAATTCGTCTGCTCGACAAAATGAATGTTGTTGAAGTATTAAAATGAAACTCATTGCTATTGTTACGCAATTACCCCACAGGACAAAATTTAATTCACAACTTTAGTGGAATTGGACCACGTTGGTGGCGGAAATCATAATCTGTATGAGACCAACTTTGTTTTTCAGTGGATTAGCAACAAACTAGTATTCACGCTAATGAAAACAGCTTTGCAGTTTTTGAAATCAAGGAAGAGTTTTTGGCAAAATGCCAGGGTCATGTAAAACGCTGCTAACTTAAAGCATAAGTTATGCTAGAAAAATAAAGAGGACACAATACAGTGCATTACTTAGTAAGTATGCGGGGTTGTTGACTATTCAATTTAGTAGTGTTACTCAGGTACACGATGTCTAGTGTATAACGAGAGATGAAAAGGACTTTTATAAATATTCGTTCTACTATTGTTTATATGTATCGCGAACACTTGTAGTAACAAGTGTTGTGTTTGTGTGTTGTGTGTGTGTGTTGTGTGTGTGTGTGTGTGTTGCACTTTGTCTAGGCTTGCATCATCACAAGTTACCTTAAGTATAACGTAACTTGTGATGATGCAAGCCTAGACAAAGTGACATTATATCAGAGATCACGACGATGGAACGTCAAAATCTATTGGAGTGACTTAAGCTATCGAAAAGCTTTCTGTTTGACAGTTCAACAATATTCATTGCGCTTTTTACGTCGCGGACTTGACAATTATTTTAAACATTATGAAGCAATGGATTAACAAGATCCTTCAAAAGGATTCAGATTGTGATTGAAATTGTGTCACGCAATTGAGGCAGTCGAAATTCGTTGTAGAAAATAAATATGAAACGCTTTGAAAGCGATTGCCACTTGCCTAGGCTGAAAAAAAAAATGTTTAAGAAGCCAGTCAGTAAGGAAAAAAAAATGGGGGAAAAATTGTGTTTAGTAGGACAACAGCATGTAAAGGCTCCTACAAACAGGCGCGACACGCGATATAATCGCGCGCGACACATAGGCACCGTTCGTTGCGCGACTTGCGGTGCCTTTGTGTCGCGTGTCGTGTCGCGCCTGTTTGAAGGAGCCTTAAGTCTACAGTATAGGTACAGTTAACGGCTTTATGCCATAGCCATAATGGTGGATTAAGTTTAACCACTGATTATGTATTGATATTAATTTCGTATTTTCGAAGTAATAAGTTTCTATCTTAAAAACAAGCAACAGTTTTCCGAATTTCCTTGAATTAATCATGAATTTTCGTTTACAAGGAGTAGCTTTACATAAATAAAAGTGTCGGAAACGTAGCCGGATTCTATAACCGTGCTTCATCGAGCTTGGCGATTGATAGCAAATAGCATGGGGCGGGTTAATAGCTATTGATGCAAACGGTTCTAGTTCCTCTGGCTTTTAGTTAAATGCCAATATTTCTATGTCAGGGCTTATTTACTGATGTAAAAATGTTTGGGAATCCAACGAGTTAGCAAATGTTCCCTTTTTCATGCGTTTTTGAAAGAATTAATGAAAGTTTAAATATCCAGTGATGTACATAGGTGTTTTAGGCTCAGTACAGGTTGGTAGATGTGACATGTCTTCGAATTTTTGGTTCTAAGACATGCCGGTTTCCTCGCGATGTTTTCCTTCGCCGTTTTGAGAGCATTTGTGATGAAATTAATTACAAAATAATGCGCTTGCTTGGGTTCAAACCCACGTCCTACAATTCGTAAGTCGGGAGCGATACCTCTGGGCCAGCACTGCTTGAGGTGCGGCGAATGTATGATTACCTCGCGGGCCGCCGACTCTTGGCAGTAGAAGGAACAGTGGGGTTTTAGTCATAAGGAGTCCGATATAACTCTCCGTTCTCCCTAGACGGAGGATATCCATGAGGATTCCCACTTAAAAAAAAAGGTACTTCTGCTGTCCCCTTCTGAGAATAACAGCTTGTTGTTATATACTACTTCAACAGTGTCGGCGGATAAACAATTGATAGCCGTCATGTTTTTATTTCACGCTCAGTTCAGGCAGCAAATTTTTCGTGTGCAATGATCCATCACAATGCTGTATGCTGCTCGAATGGAGTATATTGCCCCATGCAGCTTGAATTGCCAATAGCTCCACTGAAGATTGACGAGCTAACAGCGTAGGCTTGAAAAATACAACAAAGATTAATGGCTAGCTGTGACTAACAGCTTTTAGATTTTTTGTCTGTACGCTTTTGATCCGTGTAGGTAGGTACCTATATTTTTAAAGGTTTTTGTTTTGCCTCACTTGTTGGCACAGTATTTCTATCTCACGAAGCGACGCGCTCTTTACTTATGGTACCTAAGTGTACAAACATGCTGTGAATGTGTGCGTGAAGGCGAGCAGCGTCAGCACACACACATGCACTTCCTTTGACTTCGCCATTGTCTCGGATGGTAACGAGAGCTTTTGCGATTACACTCACATTCAGGCTTTAATTTAAAAGAAAATAAGACCTGTTTCTGAACGATATATTTTTTTGGTGTAATGGACACTACTTAATTAACGGCTTAACGGTCGGCCTCATATTATTAAAATTCTGCAATATGCTAGACCAGCTCATGGGTCAACGTGTTATCACTGATGTACGTATCTTCAACGGCAACAACAAAAAATACATTTTCTACAAAAAATACTCCCAAATCACGAGATGTTCAGCGATCCAGGCGTCACGAGTCATAGAACATTTGTCGCATAGTGAAAACAAGGCTTTACTGAGCCTATGTTACAAGCATGCACCTGTGCGCACTAGACCTGCGTGTGACCGATGTAGCGTGGCGAGCCATGCTCTGACAAATTAACTGCATATTGATGTTAGCCATGCCTAATAGCTTTTTGTAGGCACGTTTTTTTCCGGGTGTGTAGACTGGATTTGCTTTATATTTTTATGTGCTTTTTCTCACTCCCTAGCTAAAATCAAAGTCACTTTTCACGCAGAACTTCTACTTCGTGTTACATTAAAATCTTTTATTGGAATAATAAAAGGTTAATTGTTATACATTGGTCGGCAATCCACCAGTAGCACTATAATACAAAATGTAAAATTGTATGTCATCATCTGCCTAGCCTTTTAGGTCGGCTTCCAGTCTAACCGGATGCAACTGAATACCAGTTTACATGGAGCGACTGCCTATGTGACCTCCACAACCCAATAACTAGGTAATACGATACCTCTTGGTATGACTGGTTGTCAGACTTTTGGGCTTCTGACGACCCGTAACGACTGTCAAAGATACACGAATGACAGCCGGGTCCAACGGCTTAACGTTCTTTCTGAGGCACTGAGAGGTCTTGATATGTAAAGATGGTCACTCATCCACTGACCAGCCGCGGCAAGCATAGCTTTACCTGATCAATCGACCCGTGCGGCTGTTATAACTTAGCCACAGGCCTCTCAACAAAATTGTTTTTAAAATACAATGAATATAATAAATCAATTAAATAAATAAAGTTATTATAAATCATAGAAATTACGAAGCTCTTTGTTAATTTTCCCTACATTTACAAAGTGACAGATGACAGCTGTCAATCTATGACATTATACTAAAACACACACACGATGACTTTTTAATATCAGTGTTGCAAGTGAAAATATGATTAAAAGTGCCGTAGGCTTAGGCCGCAGGTATCGTTCATTGTAAAATACTAACACCACCATTCAGTCTTTTAACAAAGGAACTGAACTAGGTAATCCGATTCGGTTTGTAAATTATTCACGAACCTTTTAAACAAAATAAACTATTCATGTTGCGAATAGATTTTGCAGTTGAAATGGAATGAGTTTGTTTAGGTGTATGTCGGTACGGATTGAGGAGCCACGTCTCATATTAAGAAAGTTCGATAAGACAGATAATGTTTATTTGCCAAAAACTGTCTACGTTTTTTTGTAGTCTACATTAACAGCTAGTTTTGACCAGTGCCTAATATTCGGTTCTAGAAGATGCCGATTTCGTCACGATGATTTCCTTCACCGTTTTGAGAGTAGTGGTAATGATAATTTGTCTGGGTTAGAGCCTACAATTCCACACAGAGTTACTTTAAATGGTGGATGTTACAATTATTGAGTCTTCTTAGGCGGTAATTCGATTCGATAATAGGATGAGAATTGAGAGTGAAATTTCAAGGACACGTCACGTTTTGGCACATTTCGTGACATGAGAGTGAAGAAAGATAACCCTTTCGGTCTCTCATATTAAATTTCACTTTTTCTTTATTTTTTAAGAAGTTTAACTTTTATGACGTGTAGGTACGGTGCTGCAAGCACAATTTTTTTTACTAAAGTACCTATTGCCAATGTGAAGCTGACGATGTTCAAAACTATCTCATGTTTACGTTCCCTGCATACCTAACGAAATGAGACCACAGAAAGGAACTTGTTCTCAGAAATACAACAAATTCACTATTTCAATAGAAGCTTCAAAATTACAGCATGAATAGCAGTGAAAACACTGACACCTTTTGCATAGCTTGTGATGCTTCCGGCAAAAATAATTATGATGTTAGTGCATCCAAGCATCCAGGGAGGCATCATTTGCTTAAAATTGACTCGGATTTAAAGCATTAGCTGTTTATTGTAGTTTTGGTAAATAAAAAGCAGCAGCGGCGCCAGCACAGCCCGCCGTGCTAGGAACATAAGATGGTGCAAGGGTATCGACACACGTTGCGTCCCACACCAGAGGCCTACCCACCTTCCAAGGCAACAACGTCATGCCGTCTGGTCTCTTCCCATCGTCACGTACCAAGCCAAAAAAAAAGCAGCCGTAAAAAATTGTAGCCCACCGGTATCGGGAACAGGGTCCAAGCTACCGGCGGTCAGGGCTCCAGAGAAAGGAACCTCCTAACGATACGAGCCGTGTCCAGGAGTACCGCTCTCTGTATCAAGTCCTTGACCCAGCTGCCTAACGAGAGCCTCCTCAGGTGTTGGTCGAGGCTCTTGGCAATTAAGCCATTGGCAGTAATGACTATCGGCACAATGATCGCTGAGTCCACACCCCACATGTCGACAACCTCTGCTAAACTATTTGCCTAACTTTCCATTCCAACATTTTTACTGCCCATTCATTTATTAGACTTAATTAAGTATTTTTTGTGCTGACATTGCAGGATGAAATAACCGACCCATTTTTTTATTACTCTTCATAGTATTCATGCTCTACTGGCACACTAATTTACCAACCGGCGAAAAATTTAATTACTGCCCGTAAATTTTTCAACTGATCATAATATTATATATATTTTCATATATATATATATAGCTGTATTTATAACAGATTTAATAATTGCTTGGCGAGGCCCAAGCAATTATTAAATCTGTTCTAAAAATAACTACCCTTTAAAATTCACACACATACTAGGTGCACTCTAATAGTTTCGAGTCTGAGTTAGAGGTCAAGCGTGAGCCTGAAGTCATAGATTTAAAAAAGTCTCTTCGATACTGAAATATACTTTTAATATTACCTTTGGCAGTCCGCCCCGCTCTAGCACCTTTCTGAGTATAAATTATATCAACCTTAGTGCAGCCGGTCGATTCTATAAAAATCTCACCGTGAAAACTTAGGTGAAGTGAGTTTGTTTTTGCTATGAATTGACACTATTGACAGCTCACTCCACGCTCACTTTACCTAAGTTTTCACGGTGAGATGGTTACAGAATCGCACTGCAGTTTCGAATTTCTATCAAAAGTGGTAAGGCAAATACGAGGTTGACTGACTTGATACTACTGAATTATTATAAATTAAGATACCTAATTGGCAAAAGCCTCCCATAAATGTATAATTGTACGCCAAATGGCAAAACACAGGGAAACTATAATAGGCATAACAATTGTAGCATCTTGCACACTGTTGGAACCTACGAGTATGTTTACAAATAAAGACTATTGATTGATTGATTGATTGATTAATTAACTGTACAAGTCAAAATTTTGCAGTTCCCACAGGTCAACCACACGCCCGTACAGTACAATGCGCGCCACGAAAGAAGAGACTTGACCCCGCCTCCCCCGCTCTTTCCGCCGCCCCTATGACGTCCGGTCCCGTCCCGCACTCAGACCTCATACCGCTAAAGATACCTAAAATCGTGTTCTGCGCATGTCAAACCACGTGGTGTGTCAAGTCTCTTCTTTCGTGGCACGCATTGTATCTACCTACCGCTCACACTGTGCGGTGCTGTCAAAGTCACGTGCGGTTTATTGTACCTCCTGTCATTCCCGGCACCCTTATTGCGTAACACGTTTTTAAACACAACATGGATTATCAACATCCTTCAAAGCCCTCGGAGGTTTTGAAGGATACTGCTAATCCATTGCTTCATATGTTTAAAAAAATCGTCTGCTCGACAACGTAAATAAAGCAATGAACGTGGGTGAACCGTCAAAAGGAAACCCATTAAGATTTGTATTGTCAGTTTATGTGTTACGCACTTACCGCGCAGGTTCCTACAACGCTTGGTTATCCATCTATCAGAGGGGCAATTCTACTAATTTTAACAACGTTCACAGTCTGATCTCAGTCTCAATCTGTCAAAAAATACTTCAAATTTCCCTACATTTTGACAAGTTTTTGACATTTCTTTGTCGCTGAGATGAGACTGCGACTAGATTTTGAACGTTTTAAATTACGAGAATTGGCCTTCTGGTCTAACCCATAATAGTTATCTTCTCTAAGTCCCTTTAACTTAGGTGTTCAATTCAAGGCTTGAAGAATTAATATAGGTACTTTAATTGCCATCAGTTGTCGACATACAGCATACCCCGCGGTTCTTACTAAGTTATCAAATTGTGTGGACTGGAATTCTCTGAATACTCTCTTCCACACTAATATTATTATTATACATGGAAAAATAACTGTCTTTCTGAGAGTCTATCGCCTACGACTGAACAGATTTCGATGAGCATGAGGGTTAGGACATACATACATAGTATAATCCTTCACCCAGTAGTACTGTAGTTTTTGTGTTGCGTGTAATATTGTGTTAAAATCATACAATGTTATATTTACTGCGTTTGTTTCAAGCAAATGTCTTCACCGCGGCTATACTATCACAGGTATTTCCAAACAAAAACCTAATAAAAAAAATTAAAGCTCAATCATAATTTGCTTGAGAGCCTTTACAGTACTTTCCCGTGGTATAATTTGCAACCTCAACGCTAGCGAAACCGCGGGGAAAAGCTAGTTGTTCTATAAATAAATTAAGTTATTCCACGTGAGTGCAACCCTACCTTAAAACTTTAATACCTCTTCAGGATTTTAGTTGAAATTGAAATTTCACTCAAGTTACAGTTTTGCGTAGATATAACTTTTACGTTAGCTCTCTGGTATTACGGAAATTAGATTCATGATTTGAGTAGAATCTAATAAGCTGAGTATACACTAGAGCCTTTTCTCGAGCATTTACATGTAATGTAACGTTCTTACGAATGCTCGACGCTGCTTTCGACGTAATGCTCACAGTAGCTTTGCTCGATAAAATGTTACACCAATACCCTCGTTGGTTTTTAAAATCAGTTTGTAACAAAACGTCGTCGTGTTCGAAGTGCGGTTCGACAAAATTTAAAACCAGCGAATGCTCTATGTTCTGTTATTAGTAAATGCTCTAGTCTACACTCACCTTTAGGTTACTAGTACGTATCTACCGACTTGTTATGCTCTTAAGATATTCAGTCATTTGTATTCATTACCTATCAGAGTTATAAATAGAAGTGAGGCAATTGTTTACTGAAACGTGGTAGCTCTCAATGGGCCTCATTAGCAGGCTATGGAGAGGGGTGTGGAGTTTGGAGTTTCTCCACGTGATCGTGACAGAAATGAAGATATCCGCAGGACAACCAAGGTAACTGACATAGTCCGAAGAATGGCCAAACTTGGCAAAACGTGGTAGGGTTGTCAGGGGCGAGGCAGAGTGCTTGCAGAACTGATGGCCGATGGGGCCGATAGGTTCTGTAGTGGCGACCGCGTCCGGAAGACGTAGCAATGGAAGACCGCCCACAAGGTGGACTGATGACCTTGTGAAGGCCGCATGAATCAAATGGATGCAAGAACCGGTCGAAGTGGCGATGCTTGCGGGAGGCCTATGTCCAGCAGTGGCCGTATTCGGATGGAATGGTGTTTCATTACAAGCTTACAATAGGTACAACTGAATTTGGTCTTTACAAATGGAATTTATTACACCATTTTATGCCGCATCGAGTTCTAACCCCATAAAACTAAAGCCTGAACATTAAAACGGTATGAATAAAATAAAACCTCATGAGCGATAACAGCACCGACGCAAAATAATAAAAAATTCAGCCTCACCTTTTTCACAGTTTTCTCCATAAAATATCCCGTGAAAATGATCGTTCTCGACCTGCACACGTCAAGCTTGAGGTTGCCAAAGAAATTTAATATTAATGGCGGGAGTAATGTACAGTCGACGAGGATTAATACCTTACAGTTAAGCAAAATAAAAAAGCGTTTTTCTCGTAAAATAACAATTGGAACTTTGAGAAAAGGCATATTTCTTAATAGTCATCATCATGATCTTCATCTGTGTCACCTTTCTCCAACTTTGTAGGGGTAGGCTTACAGTCTCACCGAATGCAGCTGAATACCAATATTTTACAGTAAGCGACTAACACGATACGACTGGTTGTCAGACTTTTGGGCTTCTGACTACCCGAAAGTTTATATTTCTTGCGCGTTTATATTTCTTAGGGATATGGTTTAGATAATAGATAGGTACTATGTTCGTAACACTATAAAATATTTATGAACACTAGTAATTTTTGAGGAAATCGCTCTTGAATCTTGCGTAAGTGTAAGGTAATGCTAATGAAAGTTCGTAATGTCTTAAATCTCCATTTATTACCATCATGTTAGCGTTGACGTAATGGGGGATTTGGAGACATGGTGCGTGTTTTGTTTTTAGTTGTGAACTCTTGCCATTTATTTACAAAATGAGTTCTACATTAAGTCTAAAGCCGAGACCTGCGAGCCGGTTACTGTATTTCTAACCTCTTTCTACTGGGATAAAGTTCTTAAGAGCGTTTACGACGTACGGCATTTCATACAAACTTTCAAGCACTTGTTTTTGGAAATGAATGAACCGATTTTAATGAAACTTCATACGCATAAGCAGGATACGCTTTGTATGCTTTGAAATGCCGTACGTAGTACCTAATTGAAAAAAATGTGTTTTTTCTATTTCGTGTATCTTGTTAAGTATGTGAAATAGGGATTTAACATATTTTAGTTATATTTTTTTGACTCTGGTCTAGTATCATGTAAAAGGAATATACGATTCAATGAATTTTTATCGATACAAAAATGCAAGGTTATATTATTTGTTTTTTTACTTTTGTCGACATCTCCGCGTAACGCTTAAGAGTAAGTTAGCTTTAAAAAAATAGAGAATTATCATATCAAAGTTTACCCAAAGTAGTTTTAAATTTAATTCATTTAGTTGTTAAAAAAAGGAGTAAATTCGTTTTGGCACATACGTCGTTTTATTCCAAGCGCACGCACATTATAGCCATCTCTCTTCTTTTGCGTTTCAAAAGTAATTGCATCACTTTCGCTCGCTTAGTAGATCAGACTATCTTTTGACACACACAAAGTTAGTGTAACTATTCTATTTATTTGTTGGGAGGATTATGGAGTACTTGTGACAAAGTTATCAATTTTCTAACACAGTTTTATCGTCAAACATGTATTTTTCGATGGTGAATACTCCTAATTTGTTGTAATAAATTATGATTGTATTGTAAATAAAATCTTCAAACTTCTTCTAACTGCATTAAATACCATACATTTCAATCCTATCATGCATTTGAATCGCAACAATCCCTATGTTTTAACAATTTTATGAGATAAAACAGTAGATTAATTAGAATATAAGGTGGACACACATATGTGTATAGCTATCAGGAAGCCCAGTACGCACGTTAGTGTAAAGATAAGTCCCATTTAAATACAGGATGGCGCTCGCATCCTTCGCTGCATCTCCTGGGGGTGTTTATACTAAATCTAAGCCTTACATTCAACTTTGAAGAGATCCTTTCTGTCAAGTGTGCCTTTGTGTAAACCCTTTTTATTGCCTCCCCGTTTGTAATCACCAGTGGGCTCTACAAAGGTGTACTAAACATCTGTTTCCCACGATTTAAAAGCTTAAAAAACCTCAATACTTCCCTGAAACGAGAAGAACGCTCATTATATGGCTTAAACTAAAAAAATCTTACTATTATTGCTTGCGATAAAGGAAAAAGAACTTTACAGCAGAGGCGATAAAATACAAATTGAATGTTGTGTACCTAAAGGCAATCACTTGAAGAGGGGCATCACTCTGGCCGCAAGTTAATAATATTGGTGGAGGTTCCTGCTGAAGGTATTATTGCCTCGAGGAAGACAGTGACGAAGGTAAACACTGGAAAATTGTAGAGGGCTGCATGTTTACTCCTAGAACTACCTTCCTTATGAAATTAGAGTTATAATAACGTTGGAGTTGAAAGCAAAATAAGAGCTTTAAACTCTGTCTGAATAAAACATTCAAACATGTTAAAAAACTAAATAGGCTTTTCAAAACAACAAGGAATACTTTTGGGTTTTTCAATGTTTTCACGTGTCTTGGTCTCTGCAAACTCAATGTTTTGAGAGCAGTGGTGATAAAATAATTTACACAAAGTAATGCGCCCGTCAGGGTTTGAACACACGACTTACAACCCGTAAGTCGGGGCCGTTACCACTGTGCCGGCATTGCTTTGCTAGAGTAGATATCACCCTGAAGTTATCTGCTTTGTACAATATGTGGCTAGATGGCCGCACGTTCAACGCAGGGAAGCTACACTGAATTGAAATTCAGCCCTAACCAAAATTCGCATCGTATTTCAAGCCCATATTCGATATTGCCGATTCCGTTCGGAGTGAACCAATACGAAGCAAGCAGAGGTTGACTGAGCATGTTTCTATTTCCGTATTCATTTCATTCATATGATTATTTGTAATTTTTAAATGGACTAAAAACATCATCGCCGAAGGGTATTGAGCGAGCGTGGCGTTCAATGGTCAAACCTTTAGCCTGCAGTGAACGGAATAAATCACAACAATTATTTTATGCTGGTATTTTTTATCATTATTAACCACAAGCTTCTGCCCGCGACTTCGTCCGCGTGAAATTTCTTGTTACTCCGACCCACCCCGTCGCATCGCATCGCCTGCCCGCGCTATTACTTCGTTTTTGCTTAAAGTTCTTTCTGACTTTTTTTCTTTTTTCTCGGCACCTATACTCCATTTGAAATAAGATTAGACATTTAAATAAACCTTTTTTACAGTCCGTTCAACCAATTTTGACTTCTATACCATAGGAATAAGGATGGTATTAATAGCAAAAAAATGGTTACAATACCAACTGTTTACTGCAGCTGCCTTAAGTCATGCTACCAACGCTTTAGAATTCAAAATCGGTTGAACGGACTGTAAAAAAGGTTTATTTAAATGTCTAATCTTATTTCAAATGGAGTATAAATGTCATAGCGTGATGTTAAATAGCCTACAGCCTTCCTCAAGAATTGGGCTATAAAAAGAATTTTTCAAATCTGACTGGTAGTTCCAGAGAATAGCGCGTTCAACCAAACAAACAAACTCTTCAGCTTTATAATATTAAAAGTATAGATTAATTTCCCATTGTTGAGCAAAGATCTTCCTACTCTTTTTCCATCTGGCTCTGTCTAGAGCTGCCAAGTACCAACCTAGATCATCTTGACATCTCTGTCTGGGCCTGTCGCGATGTCGTTTGCCATTAAAGCGACTACGTGACCTAAAGCGCGGTCTTTGTCGGACTGCATAGAAAAGAAAGAGAAGCGCGGTGACAGAACGCTGATAATTGATTGCAAAATATGAAGCAATTATATCTATTTACAAAAAAATCTATTGTTTGGACTAAAAAATTAACACACTAGTACTTTAGTGTGTTGCTTGTAGAATAATCTGACAAAAAATCATAATGATTGTATGTATGGTTTTTATTGTAAGAAGAAAGTTTTTAGAGGCATCTTTATGTTTTTTTGTAATCTGCCACGCGGGCCCAGTGCACATACTGATTTCCACACGATGTTTTCCTTCACCGTTTTGAGAGAAGTGGTGATGAGTGCCTGCCTGGCCGTAACCACTGAACAGACAGAGACCCGATGTGCCAATAAGTAAGTAATTTGATACAGAAACGAACTCATCGCTAATTAAAACGTTTTTTTTTACAACAGCTATTTTCACACCTGATAAGGTAAGATTATGGCTTAAAGAAGTTTTGGTAATAAGTCAACCAACTTGTATAACTCAAAAGACTATTTCAGACACCAATCTCAACAATCTCACAACACAAGCGATGCCTCACCTCTTGTCGTGTTCTCTGTGGAATAACACGAGTACTAAGGGAGACCGTTGCGGGGCCAATGTTAACGATGTCTAAATGGCCGAATTTCGGTCGAAGTTTATTCAAAATGTGGAAATGGAATCCTCGATACGACGAAGAAGATTTTTTTATTTTTTTTATTTGCATTGTTATATGTAATTGGTTTTCACATGATCTGTTCTTTTGTCTGTGACGCCTGAGTTTACATAAATAAAATCATTTGTCATATTTTACCATAAATCCATATTCAAGTAAATAATTGATTGGATTTCATTTAAAAGCGCTTGTTAAACCAATTCACAGAATAAACATCCCTAATTGCGTAACACACTATCGACCACAATCTAAATCATTTTGAAGGTTATTGCTAATCCATTGCTTTAAGGCTCCTTCAAACAGGCGCGACACGCGATAAAATCAGGCGCGACACGCGATAAAAGCGCGCGCGACACAAAGGCACCGCAAGTCGCGCAACGAGCGGTGCCTTTGTGTCGCGTGCGATTCGCGTCGCGCTTCGCGCCTGTTTGCAGGAGCCTTTAAAAAGGTAAAAACAAAACAACATAAATCAAAAGTAAATCGTCGCCTTAGAGTGAAAACTCGGGAATGCAATACCTCGTAAGTAGCATTTTATGCATTTCGGACAATCTTATAGTATCGAACAGCCTGAAGACAAGCTCACATAAGACTTTTGTCATAATTTTAACTTTTTTTTTATTTTATCTCTAATAATAATTATGAAATTAAATGACGACAACGACATTTAAAAAATAAATGTCGCAGCGCTGCGCTGGTATTCTGATAGGGCCCGCTGTGATCTCACGGGCAGTTACAGAAATAAATAAATAATATGTAAAATAATAGCAAATAATAAAATAAAAAAAATAATCTGCGCCAGACGTAACCTCATTACTTGTCTATGCCTTGAGTGTCAGAGGCACATTGAATTAATAAGTACTTTGTCTACTAGGTCGCAATTTCATCTCAGCGACGATCAATGCCAAAACTTTTTAAACCAGGTTTATCATAGATATTTTTGATAGATTGAGAACGAGATTAGAGGCCAAAAAAGTTCTTAAAATTACGGAAACTGCGCCTCTGCTAGTTTTAAAAACCCCATCTATTTAAAGCTAAAACTTAACTTCTTTTTCAAAATTCAAAGTTGATAATTGGTGTCTGCGTAGTGAATGAATGAAGCAGAGATAGGTCGAAAGCAATCAGTTTCCATCAGCTGTCGGGCGCAGGTCAGGATAACCTAGTGCTCGACCGATATGTTCCGTACGTCGGGACTGATGGCCGATGCTAACCCATTTTGTTCGAAAGGAAATTGGATTTGTATTGGTTTGACAGCTGTGGATATATGCTTTAATGATTCTAGACCAAAACTTTGATGAGTATCAGCTGAAAATTTAAGAAACTATGCTGAGCTGGCAGCTGGAGAGCGATAGTGACCCCATGCAGCCGCTTTATCTATGATTAGGTTCTGTCTCAAAACTCATAAAGAAAAGTACACTTTGTAAACGAGCATATTACAAATTAGAGTATTATATCCAAGATAAGAATGCTTATGGAAACATGCTGGTCCTGCTCCATATGACAATCTAGAGTCTAGACAAAATCAAACTGGTTGCCAAATTAATTGTATTATATTATATAATTAATGTACACGAAATATTTTAACAGATTTTAAAACAGTAACCATGGAGTTTCTTGCCCATTCTTCTCCTTATGAAACTACCTTTTGGAAGAGGCGACTAGAAACAATTCTATTTTGTTGTAACTTTTGACGTTCAAAAGTGCATTTTATGTGCCTATTTGAAATAAATGACTTAACTTTGACTTTGACCCGCGACTTCGTTCGCATGGAAGTCGTAAGTAACACAATATACTAAAAAGTCCCCGCCCCACCGCATCGCATCGCATCTCCCGCCAGAACTATGACTTCGTTTTCGCTAAGCATTCTTACTTACATTACGTTGGCGCCGGCTGTCGTTGAAAACCAGCGCTAGGGCACTGTCTTGCATAGGGTCGCAGCATAATGCTGAGCGATAGCCGTTTTGCGTGAATGTGACGCATGTTTCTCCCATCCCTTTCTTATTTTTTTATGTTTATGTAGTTTATTGCGTCATGTTTACCGCAAATAAACGTATTTTATTGCTTTCTTTCTTACTGTCTTTTTTTTTCTCGGCTCTTTATGGTCGGTGATGGTGATATTGAATAGCCTATATACTTCCTCATTAGACTACAAATGCAAAATAATTATTCAAATTCGATATACGTGTTCAAACCCAACTCGTAGTTTCAGAGATTAGCGTATCCAAACAAAAGAACAAACTCTTCAGCTTTATTATAAATACTAGCAGTGCCCCGTGTTTTCACCCGCGTTAATTTGAAGAAAAATCCTACTAAAATATATTCCATTACTTTAAGAGCATTTCTTAGTACATTACTTTAAGGTGCCACTAGTCGATATTTTTTCCATACAAATTTCTGGAGAGTATTACTTCACTGTTTGACATTATGTATCCAAAGTTAAACATGATATCGTTTTGACTTATTATTAATTTTGTTTGTATGGAAACAGAATAGTAAAATAAAAAGCCATTATAAAGTTATGAGCCAACAAATATTCCTTTTTCTTGCTATTTTTAACGTAACTTTGGGTGTAAATAAGTAATAAAAGAACTATAAAATCTTCAAATCCAAGTCCGTACCGACAAAGCTTAGTTATCGAAGAGTTTAATAAACTTTATTTGTAATTGATTTATGCAGTGGTTTTTCATAAAACTCGATTTTCCGAAGCACTTTTCGATTTTTTTTACGCACCTTTCAATTTGGAACGGTGTTTCTGTGCGTGAGAACTAGACGTTGTTCGTGTAGACTAGCGTCTAACTGCTCATCACTGATACTAGCTCTGTCGGACACGAAGCCAGGTGAGACAGCGTGCTTTTTGGCCATGACCATCAGTGAGTTGGAGCTCGCGACAAATTTACTCTTAAGAAGCTATGTTAGGTATGTACAGTCGGTTTCTTACTAAACTTCAACTGTGTCCGACGATACTGCATACTTACCTCTTTTGTTGACTGTACATCACGCTATGATCAGTTAGAGTGGAACTATAGTAAACCTCGCAAAGCTTCCGGCGCGGCGGCCGTGCGGATTTATTTTAAAACTATGATATCTCCTAAGATATTCATTGAAATCAAATGGTGCAATGATGGTGGTCAATGGTGCCCTTGATGACACATGAAACATGATATTATTCCTTCACATCACAAGTATTTACTTGTGATGTGAAGGAATAATATCATGTTTCTAAAAACACCTTCGCAAATAATGCATTATTTTAGAACAAATTTCATTACCATAAAAAAGGTTATAGTGAGTCAACCCTAAAACATAGACATATTATGCTGTCGCGGACTTTTTTTGGAACTTTTAAGGTTAAGGTGTAAAGATGGCTCACTGACCTTGTGCATGTGGGCGGAGCTAAGCGTCCTACTCCCGATGCTTGCAGTGGCGCGCTACACTAAAACGATGATCAAAGAATATGCAGAGGCGCAGACATGCCGCACGTAGGTCGCCATTTTTGCCTACGATTCCAGAAGGGAATGGCGAATGCAAGACTGATATATTTTGTACTAGCTGTTACCCGCGACTTCGTCCGCGTGGAATTTAAGAAAAAAGTTATTGTTGAGTTCGCAGAGTTTACGATAACTTATTAATTCTGTATTCCGCGTAAAGAAATACCTACTTATGCTAATTTTAATGAAATTCTTCTAATATTTCTCCATTTAGTTCTTTTTGATCGTTTTTGTATTTTTAGTTTAATTATTATTTATTTTTAGTTTTTCGTATTAGCCTTTTTATATACAATATTTGGTGTACGATTTTCTTAAACATAAACACTAAGTATATTATTATATTATTTATTCAATCAATTTCTATGGAGATTAAGGAATCTTCACGTATAGGATCCACTTATAAACATAACTATACTCCGTTTCTTTATTATGATTTGATTACATTTGGAAGTACCTAATTAAACGGAGTATAATACAACCTCCCTATTTGAATCGGATATTATTCAATTTCATTTCATTGATTTTAATTTTTTTTCGTTGGAACCTATTTTGTTTTTTTTTCTAAAATAAATGTACCTAGTCTAAGTAACTCCTTATTCACCTATATGCTAGTGAAAGTCCCGTCTTAATCGGTCTAGCCGTTTCAGAGATTAGCGGGAACAAACAGACGACAGACGGACAGACAGACAAAAATTGTAAAAAAAATATTTTGGTATATGTGCAATTTAACAGTCAGAAGTCGACTAGCAATCTCACAAAACTATGGCATAGCAATATTAGTACTTATGACCTTCTTCTATAAGAACGTTTGACAACACTACAAATTGGCAACATGATTGTTATTACAAATTTCAAAAAGTTTCGTAAGCGTTACGGTGGCCAAAGTGGCTAGCACTGTGCCTCGCATGGCGAACGTTCGGGTTCGAGTCTCACATCGAACATGAAAAATATTTTTTAAGTATTACATGTGAAATTAGAATGCCGAGTTGCTAACCAATAATTATGTTAAATATTCCACAACTAAACGAAGATTCTTTTGTTTTACAATTATTTTCAATCTTAGCGTCGTTTTTAAAACATGAGGGTAGATTTCAAACAAAGTGTTAAGTTCACTCTGTTTCAAATCTATCCTAATTTTTTAACTACTTTACTAGTTCACATAAATTATTCCACTATTCGCGGCAAAAATATATTATGTGCAAATATTGTAGCGTCTATGCGTCGACGTCTCATTAGCTGTATCGAGGCTAACGGAGGTCACACGAAATATTAAAAATCCTAAACAGGTAGGGTAATTTTGTGTCAGGGGACATAGTGGTCGTAACTTACCAAATTAGTATTTATATTATTGTAATATTGAGGTTAAGTTTCAATCCTCTTTTCATTGAGAAAATGAATAATTAAGCTGAAAAAATGATATAAATGATATCAGAATTTTCATAATATCCATAATATATAACCTAAAACCTTATAGTTCAGGCATAAGTATTCCGGCCTCAATTGATAAAGCTGCCTTATTTCGATTCGACGTGAAATAGTGATCAACATATTCGCCACGGGATACAAGTAACCAGTTGGTCTCGGGGCATAGTGCCTGGTTAAGATTTCTCGTCGTGGGTTCGATCCCAGTCGGAGGATCTTCTTTGCGTCAATCAAGACATTTTGTTTTATTTTTATTTCGTTTTTTGGTATACTTTGTTCTATTTTTAAATGTTTTTTTTTATATACTTTGCTTTATGTTTCTGTTTTTTACTTTTATTTGTTTCCGTTATTTAGTAATTAAGGTGTGTTTTTTAACATTCAATACTATAATAATAACATAAGTAAGTGTAAAGGATTTCTTATGTATAAAAAATATTACAATGTTACCATATCAAAATTTATTTCATTTGTTATCATATTATAATAATAAATTACCTTTATTGTAATATCTATTTGTTCAAAGTAATTTACAAAAATAAATTACTAACACATACTTAATAATAATTATATAAAACATCAAAAAAAACTGGCCCAACTCGGATTTGAACTCACATCTATCCCGATCACATTAGCGAGTGCAGCCTCGTTACCGATCTAGCTAATGTTTACTTATGTTATGTTATCGAAATTTTGCATTACTATGAAAAAAATAATCAGACGGTGATAAAAAAAACAAGTTACTGATATTGTCATCCTTGTCTAGCATTGACCACATCTTTAACTACTCGTAGCGATGCTACACGGCATGTTAATTTGTTAGCGTTGGAGCATCACTCAAACGGATAAATATGCGCATGTGTGTATAGACGCCGCAGCCCGTATAGCGCAGGCGATAATGGTCATTGCGGTGTAAGTGGACGTCTAGAAGTTGACTGTACCGTGTATACATTCATATGCATTTAGTAAGAAGCGGTTGTTTTAATATTACAAACAGACACTCCAATTTTATTTATTCGTATAGATAGATAGATACTTATTAGTCCACTCAACGAATAACTATTAAGAGATAGAGATAAGAGGTGTAGAGTGCGTGAGCTGGGCCCTGAGCGATTTCTTCACAAAGTTGTTCAGAGTGCTTAGGGAGTGAACATAGGTATTAAAAGTCCCCGCGTCTAGGAGGTGAGCCGGAGTGGGGGGTATAAAAATTCCCACATTTGAGTTTTTCGCTAATATCTATAAAACGGTGCGTCGTCGTAGAGAAAAAGTATTTTTCTTGACTTGCTTTGCTTTGGCATTTTTATTTATTTACAAATTATCTTATATTTACAAAATAAACAATATAAACAAAAACAGTATTTAGAAATGGCACCACTAATAAAGCGTCCACGCGGACAATCGAAATGGGCCCTCTGCAGCGAGCTAGTCTATAAACGCATACTGATACAATTCGTTCATAAATATTTGCACTAACACAGCCAAACGCGCGTAGTCGATCGATAGCCGGGCGGAGCAGCGAGCGACACAGCCACCCCGTCTCAGTGCTAACGCACGACTGCCGCCCGCGCCCGCGCAGAGCACCTCTGAAGCTCTATCTCAAAATGGGGCATTGTCTTTGCAACTGTTGATTAATTTAAAAACGCTATTTCAAATATGTAGTACTTCTAACCATCAATTTTTCAGTGTAAAAATATTTCCAAACATCAAAGCCGTTTAGAAGTTATAAGGAAATATTAGCCAAAATAGCGTTTTGGTAAATATTTTTTTAAGGCAAAAGTATTAGCTTTATGAAAAAACCCTGTTTCAAAAATGCTGTACATGAATCTATAGCAAACATATATTTTTTACAGACCTTCTAACCAAACCGTTAATAAGTTATAAGCTTCATAAAGTGACCGTGTTACGGTACTAAACGAGAGTAAGGCCCTTAACCGCTTGCGCAGCGCACGCAACGGAAGCTCTCAAAAGTAATCACTTTTCCCGTTTTTGCAACATTTTTCGTTGATGCTCCGGTCCTATTGGTCGTAGCGTGATGTTATAATATATCCTATAGCCTTCCTCGATAAATGGACTATCCAACATAAAAATAATTTATCAATAATAAAATCAGACTCACAAGTCGCCGAGGCATTTGAAAATTTCTTTTCAGATATTCCCGTTTCAACTACTAAATCCCTAAACTCATCACCTTCTGTTGCTGAGTCTTTGCTTAAGGAAAATGTTAATGTTTGCGATTCGGATTTTCATTTTGAATATATTACATGTCGAGATATAATTAAAACCTTTCACACTTTAAATGTAAAAAAGACTACAGATCTATGGGGTAATTCTGTAGAAGTTGCTAAGTCTATTATTGACATTGTAGCACCTTCTCTTGCTCTTATCTTTAATAGTTGTATTGACAATGGGGAGTTTCCTGACCTTATGAAACATAGTAAAATAATACCTTTGTTTAAATCAGGTAGTACATCAGACCCCACAAATTATAGACCTATTTCTGTACTACCTACCTTTAGTAAAATTTTTGAGAAACTAATTTTAGACCAAATGCAAAGATTTTTTAATAAACATAAATTATTACATAGCAAACAGTTCGGTTTTACAAGGGGTCGTTCAACTACTGATGCCGGTGTTGAACTTTTAGGACATATTTATAATGCCTGGGAAGATAAATGCGATGCCTTGGGCATCTATTGTGATTTGTCCAAGGCATTCGATTGCGTTTTTCACGAAACGTTAATCAGGAAACTCCACCACTACGGGATCCGGAATACTGCTCTGGATCTTCTTACTTCATACTTGAGTGAAAGGATTCAGAGCGTTGACGTTAATGGAGAAAGATCACCCGGATCTATAGTAACGATGGGAGTCCCACAGGGCTCAATTCTTGGTCCTTTCTTGTTTCTTATTTATATTAATGACTTGCCGTACCTCATAAAGGATAATCATGATATAGTGTTGTTTGCAGATGACACTTCACTTTTGTTTAAATTTAAACGCCAGCAGTTGGATACTGACGATGTAAATAGCGCGATCTCGAAAGTAGTCCACTGGTTCAATGTTAATAATTTGCTTCTAAATGAGAAGAAAACCAAATGCATTAAGTTTACGCTACCCCACGTTAGGCAGGTGAAAACTAATGTGTTGATAAAGGGCGAGGAATTGAATCCTGAAGACAGCACAGTATTCTTGGGCATAACTTTGGATGCTAAGCTTCAGTGGGGTCCACATATAGATAAATTGTCAAAAAAGCTAAGTTCCGCAGCATACGCTGTTAGAAAAATTCGTAATTTAACTGATATAGAGACTGCCCGTTTAGTGTACTTTAGTTATTTTCATAGTGTAATGTCATACGGCATTCTATTGTGGGGAAATGCCGCCGATATTCAGACTATATTTGTTTTGCAGAAGCGTGCTGTTCGATCAATTTATAAATTAAGTCCGAGGCACTCTCTCAGAGACAAATTTAAAGAGATTAATGTAATGACTGTGCCTTCTCAGTATATTTATGAAAATCTTTTATATGCCCATAAAAATATAAAATTGTTCAAAAAATACAGTGATATCCATAATATAAATACTAGAAACAAACACAAATTTGTTGTACCTGCAACAAGGCTCAAGAAAATAGGTGGCTCGTTCAGATGCCAATGTATACGCTTTTATAATAAACTACCAAGCCACGTTCAAGATCTTAGCCTTAATTAAATTATTAATTAAACGTAAGTTGTGCAAGAAAGCTTTTTATACTGTTAAAGATTATATTGAGGATAAAAAGGCTTGGGATTGAGCTGCTTCCAATTTATGCATTTTGAGTGTTTTTGTTGTTCTTTTGTTGTTTTTTTTTATATAATATACATATTGACATTAATATATTTTTTTTAAAAACAATGACATTTGCTTACTTGTAAAGTATTACATTATTTTAATTTTTGTGAATATGAAGACGATGTGGGTCATTTATTTTATTCATTTTATATTTTTTATTATTCTCTCCATGGTCTGGCAGTTTGAGTAATTTTTGTGGCCTACCCAAATGTCCTTTCTTTGGTATTGTTCGTCGGATCGTTGAGCTCCTTAAGTCTTGAGTTGAGCTGCACGATTTCTGACAAATGCGTGCACTGACTGGACAGGTCCTCTCAATCTGTGTGGTTCTTTCCTCAAAAGACCATCTCAGACATCGACCTACATGGTCTTCATATAACCTGACCAAGATTATGTCTGGACTTTAAAAGAGACTATGACCTCTGAGTTTGTTTCGGCCTTTCTTCTCAGAGTAGTCAGATAGGAAACGCCGACCTCATCTAGTTTAAAAAATATGATTGACGTGTAAAAGTGTTTGTACAAACCTACTTACAAAAATAAAATCATTTATCATTTATCATATCAACTCAATCCAGTAATTTCGGAGCCTATTCAATTCAAACAAACAAATCTTTCCTCTTTATAATATTATTAGTGTAGACATGGTATACTCGTAGCTCTAATACAACATCTGCAAATGACAACTGTGAATCATTAAACAAGGTTTATTGATTCAGTCCCTAGGTCCACGAATTGCCAATCACATACCCATGAAATTAGAAGCATGAATAAATTAGCGAAATGTCTACTAATATAAGGCCAATTCTCGTAATTTAAAACGTTCAAAATGTAGTCGCAGTTTGTATTTCACAGACGACCCGGTTTGGTAACTAAACCACAATGGCTCTTAGTATTCTAATCTTAGTTTATCGAAGTTTGCAAGCCTGATTCTATTTTCTATATATACTCGTTAGTATATTATCAGATTGTATTGTATTTTGGTTAGAAAGGTAAAATAGACGTCGTGATTTTTCAACTTTCGCTGTTTTAACGTAGCGACACACCTAGCCTAAAATGTACTACATTACGTCCCTTTTCACACAGTTCAGCGGGATAGATAAAATGTCCCATATTTTTGAAAGATTTCACTAGTATCACCTCACCCGTTCATTCGCCACCAGGTAGTCGGTAACCGCGGAGTCTCAGTAAGTACAAGCCATCGGACACAAAGAAACGACTGGTACGGGCATTGTAGATGGACGTGACCTACAAACAACATAATATTGCTGCACGATGCAAAATGCACACCTACATTGGAGGGACAGATGCTGCAAAGTGTGTACTTACGTGACTTTACTGAAACATAAGCAGAGTAGCTATTTTTTTAAATTTTGTACTAGCTGGCCCAACACACTGAAATAGTTATTTGTGCAACAAGAGAGCAAAGCAGTTTTTTGCTGCGAGTGCTGATTTTGAATCCCGAGCAAGCGAAGGATTCAACGATTGAATCACGAGCGTAGCGAGTGATTTTAAAGTTGAATCCTGAGTGTGGCGAGGGATTCAAAGGCACGAGATGCAAAAAAACTTTGCTCTCGTGTAACACACATAACTTTTCACTTCAGCAGCGAGAACACTTTAGGAGATAAAATAATAAACAGGAATAGATTGAAATAAATATTTATTGTGAATCAAAATAATTAACATTGTAGGTAGATACCTATTCTATAAAATCTAAAAAATAAGATAGCAACACCGTCTCCGAAAAACTGCTTGCGCCCTTTGTAAGTCTCCATTCATTGAAGACATGGTATGCTTTCAGATATTTCTCGCGAGACTTCTCAGGTAGGAAACTTAATTCTGCATTAATAACTTGTTGTTTTAACTCTTCCGGTGTTAAAATACTGTTCTCGTCGCTAGTTTCACTCATATTTTACGATTATTTTAATATTTTTTAACTTATTCAACTCTGTACGCCAGTCACGAAATTTTATTCCCGCTCTTTTATTTAAATTAAGGCGTGTTCGGAAATAGCACCCATGATATTTTATTATTCAAAATATATTACGTAAGTACCTAACATTTATTGAAACTAGCAGTAAATATTTACAATTTAAATATCAGTTTTATTTGCAGTAAATATTTATTTTCGTTTAAATAAAACAATAAGTTAAAAATTCAATAAATTACATTAAAAGACATAATTTTCTTTTGCAAAATTTCTTTAGTTAGTACGAAATTCCGAACGTGTTTGTCTTTGAGGTCGAATTCAAAATCCGAACTTCGAAAGGGCTGGTCTTTGTCTCTCTCTCTTTCTAATGGCGGGAAAGAGATAGAGTGTGAATGTTTCGAATTGTATGATTAACCCAAAGTAGAATAAAAAAAAAATTAAAAAGTTACTTTGTCTCACTCAGTGAGCAAAATCGCATTTTGCTCACTGATTTCACGCAGCAAAACCTACTTGTTTGAGCTACTGAAGTGAAAAATATATTTTCTTATTGCAGCACATTAAAGCGATTTTATTAAGACTTACTGACTTTATAAAGTAAGAAGAAATGTTTGTAAAACAGTAAAAGACAAAATAGTAACTTTTAATGATTGAACATACTATTTACTGAAAAAAAAAAACAAAAAAAGGAAAACCACCATTACTGTAATATCAACGGTTTAAGGTTTAAACGATATCACAAAATGAATAAAACAGTTAATTTTGTGACCTTTTAGCTACTTAAAACGTTAACGTTTACTGTTATGACGGTAACATTTTGCCTCACGCTTTAACTGTTTTCAGAACAGTAAAAAATACTGCAGTTAAGATTAGTGTTTTTTAATTTTTAATTACTGCTTATTTCTTTCAGTGCAGACATTATCCAGCGCTAAGGGATTTTTTTTCAAATATCGCAGCATCATCCTGAGATAGAAGCCTTATTGGCCTCGCACAGGTCTTCTTTCAGGGTTCCGTACCCAAAGGATAAAAACGGGACCCTATTACTAAGACTCACCAGGCTGTGTCTCATGAACCGTGATAGCTAGACAGTTGAAATTTTCACAGATGGTATTGTATTTCTGTTGTCACTATAACAACAAATAATAAAAATAAAATAAAGTGAAAATTTAAAGGGGTATTAAATAAACCTTTTTTTCGGCGTTTTATGCCTTGTGGTACGGAACCCTTCGTGTGCCAGTCCGACTCGCACTTTGCCGGTTTTTTTTGTGGTTTTCACTATTTTATTAGCTTTATTGTTCTTTTTTAGCTATAAGTACCTTCGGCTTTATATCAATTTGAGAACCAATTGTTTAAATAATAATTCATTTTAATACTTCTTGTTAACTTGAGTGCCGCTTTCAATAAAGAAATTGAGTTAATCTCACGAAGTTAAAAATAAATTATATACTTACACGATTTATCTTATCGTGTGGCAGCAAAATGAAAAAAAAATCGTGTCTAGATATTTGTGTGATATTAATATTTTTTAATTTAATTATTTTTAAATTAACATATCCTCAAGGCAATGTCCGAAGCTTTTCATAAGGGAGAAAATGGATTAAAATGTTAAATAAGTGTTTCTAATATAGTACACCAAAGAATATGAATTTAAGATGAATAAAACATTATTGGCAACGTTTTCTACGGGCAAATAGATAAAAAAAAAACGACTACCTTAATTAACAAACAGTTGTCGAGCCAAGACAACTGTTTGGTAATTTGTGTTTTTTTCGCTTAAAATGTCACGCAATTTACAAGAACAGCATTTAAAGACAAGTTTAATGAATGAACGATCTTGTAACTATGAGTAATCATAAAATAAATCTGAGTGTAAAACGCTAACACACCTTTTATTTAATTTTATTAGATAGCTCGTAGGGGTGGCGATGACATCAGCGCCTCTAGCGGAGGGAAAGAGAAACTCCTCCATAGAACATTTCAAATTACGTTAATTACGCAGAGCTTTTAATGTAAGTTATTTTACTGACAAATTAGTGAAATCATTCGTTTATTACTGCGACCTACCTGTATATTTAAGTAGTTGTTAACTTTAAAGCAATTCGGGTAGTTCTAATTAAGGTAATTAAAACTGCCTCTATCTAAGTTTGGAACTTGATCCCATGGGCTGCTAGTGATTTATATTGTAAAGGACACGAGATTGAGTGCCGTGTTTATTATTGAAGTGAAAACTTCTTTAGCGGCGTTGTACACTTTTTTTGTAATGGGTAAAAATGTTAAACTCGCGTTAGGACACGTGACCTGATCGAAAATTCGTAAGACGAATGGCCGTAGCCGGTACCGCGCGTGTTTTGTTTATAAGACGATTCACAAAATACACACGTAATTGTTCAAGTTTTCACTTCTGTCGGCACTCCCGGAGTGCCACTGTTTTTTTTTTAGTTTATTTCGAACCTTACTCAAGACTCAAGTATTAATAAAAATTAGTTTCAACGGATCAAATAGCTTTAAACGATTTTAAGTAATGCTTGAGTTTTGAGTTTGGTTCTGTAATACGAGCCTAAGAAAGTCACGTTATTAAAATAAACTGTTTTAAAACTCTTGGCTGATATTGATATCTGCGACAGGCTGAACATTTTTTTTTTTATTTATTTCGTAGGAACACCAACAGCTTCTATGTAAGTATAATTATATCTTAAGTAGAGTCTTTGGTCAACTGGACCCGCTCGAACTGGACCCGCGGGTCCAGTTGACCTAATCACATTTTGAATAGGTCGACTGGACCCACTGCCCAAGTTCATCATTAGTACAGTCACGCAGTAAGGCCGAATCTTTTAGTTTTATTTCTATGACCTAAAATATACTAATACTATTCAATTTGGTATTTACATTCTTATAGAACACAATAATAGTCTCGGTCTTACACAGTCGCTAATTATAGGTTTACCAGCAATCTAGAACAAAACACTAAATGCTATTGTTACAAAATAAAATATATTATTCGAGGAATGTTTAGATTTTAGACAAATATTTTCCAGATTCCAGCCGTAAGCACATTCTGTCAGGATCTAGTGAACCGTTTAAAAGTGAAAGGGTGGCCTTTCACTTTATTATTATGTTATTCACAAAACTAACTACGGTCGTATTAAATGAAAAAACGGGTTGTGGTTTGCTTTGTCCTACTTACCCCTTCAGGAAGGCGATGTTCGCATTTACACTGGTAGCATGGCGCATTCGTCGTTGCCGCTCGTCTCCTATGTTGCCTGTTAAATGGTGATTATCCAGAATCTGGGAGCATGGTAGTGCTCGGGCCAAGACGAGCCAAAAATAAAAATCAGTTTGTCACTACCTACTTTTTCTTGTGGTTCTAGGACATGCCGGTTTCCTCACCCTAAGTCCTAGAAAATTGAAATTTGGAATGCAAGCTAGGATTTAACCACAAACAACAAAAAAATTAAGAAATCTGCGATTTTCGGAGAGTTATGTTTTTCGAGTGTATGTATGTATATTTCTTTGGCACGCTCTGTAGCCTAAACGGCTTGATCGATTTCAGCTTGAGAGGTGCCGTTAGATTCGTCTTAATTGGGAGAGTGACACTGGGTATACGAAAATTGAAAAATAAAAATTAAATGCCCAATTTTTGGCGCCATATGTCTTCAAAAAACTTTTTTTTTCTTATAACCTATCGAGTGGGGTATCAAAAAAAGAGTTTAAAAAGGTGATTACAAAAATATATGCAACTTATATGGTTAAAAGTAATTCGAAGTGACAAATCGTAAAAAACACGTACCAAGAACTAAATCGTCCGCGAAATCTTTCACATTTGTAAACTAAAAATCTGGAAATAAAACAAGTAATTAAAAAAAAATAAAAAATCCCGACTACGGTAAAAACTTAAGTAAAAAAAAACTGAATAGCTAAAAACAAGCCCATTTTAAATTAAATTAATGTTGGAAGCAGGCGGGACCCATACCATTTTCATTATATTTTAAAATTCAAATGAGTCCCGCCTGCTTCCAAAATTTATTTAATTTAAAGTGGGCTTCTTTTTAGCGTTTCAGTTTTTTTAACTAAGTTTTTACCGCAGTCGGGTTTTTGATTTTTTTTAATTACATTTTTTTAGTAACTTTGTAACAAAACTATACGGTACCACTTGCTGCGCCGCGCCGTCAGACTCAAACTCAAACTCAAAGTATATATTTCAATTAAACCATTAACAGGCACTTTCAAATTGTCAAGAAGTCGGTCAGTCAGAAAATATGAAGCTAGTTGCCCATTCCAAAGCGTAGGTATCTATGGAGAAGAACGGACAGGAAACTCCATGGACATACTTTTAAATTATATTTTTACAAAAATATTAGTTACAACATTAATGTTGAATTTATAATTATTATGTGAGAACTATGTAAAAAAGACGTACGCGTTAAAAGCGACCAGAGTACAGCAAATAATAAGAAAACAACAATCGAAAAATAAAATAATATAATAATTAGGTATATATTATTATCAGTTTTAATGGGTTTATGCGTATCTTTATATTTAAAATATTTATTCCTCAATGTTCATGATTGCACCTACCACTGTTTGTCTCTGCATCACCCAAAGGTTGACTGGTAGAAAATGCCTATGGCACTGTACATTTATGTGCTTGAAGTATTAAATAAATAAATAAATAAAATAATTAAAAATAAGTCGAGGCAGCTAAGTCATGACCAGCTGCAACTGACGAATTGAAAAAAAAAGAAAACCCAAAATGCTTTATAGCTTGGACGGCTGTAGGTATGTGTAAAAAAATGGCTTATCTACACTTTTATCTTAAAGTTCTTATTTTCACCCTAAGGTTGACTGGTAGATAATGCCTCAGGTATTAAGTCCGTCTTTGTCCACTATTTTTTTTACTTGTATAAATACTTCAAGCACATGAGACACTCAAAGATCTAAAGTGGCTATCTTGAGTCCTTCCCTATCTCTAGTATTACAGACAATGTAGCTGTGAAAGGACATCAATAGATTCCTAGAAAATAAAGAGTAGATATTTTTCTCTGGCGTAATGCGTTCCGAGCTGTATAAATATACCGCACAGTGCGGGCCACGAAAACGGCGAATTTTCTTTGCATCACAATCAGCCTATAATGTTCCCACTGCTGGGACACAGGCCTCCTCTCGGTGCGAGGGAGTGGGCCGTAATCCACCACGCGGGCCCAGTGCGGGTAGGCAGATGTCTTCTAATTTTTGGTTCTAGCACATGCCGGTTTCCTCACGATGTTTTCCTTCACCGTTTTGAGAGCAGTGGTGATGAAATAATTTACGCAAAGTAAAGCGCCTGTCTGGATTCGAACCTACGACCTACAACTCGTAAGTCGCGGCCGTTACTACTTGGCTACCACTGCTCAATTTTCTTTTGTCTGTTCCCAATTAGGGTTTCGTAGTCAAATGGCAAAAACGGAACTCTTCCAATTTTTTCATTTCCGTCCGTCCTTCTGTCAGGCCGTCCGGATGTCTCACTGTCATTTTACTCCACCATTTGCACCATATCGATGAAAATTAGTAAAACGATCTATTTCTGTGCACCGCTAAACAATGGTGTAGTGAAATTTATTAGGGGTGGCCGCATACAATATGATGTTTCTAATCTAAGATTATAATGTTTTGTTGTTGAGATATGGGATATTTTCAGCTACAATTGCGGAAATAACTTTGTCTTTCAAAATTTTTTCGTAGAATACTACGAAATTCAATTTTTTTTTGTGGTTTATAAAAATCAATACTGTGTTTGCGTAACAATATTCATCACAACTATGAAACTCTTTGCTGGATGTGGTACGACATGCACTTGTATCGATTTTAAAAATACAAAACCATGTTTAAATGCTTTAACGATTAATAAACAAGTGTTTACGAATTTAAGCTGCCTGCCGCAATTAACACCAATATTGTAATTAGTGGACGTTTTTACTATTATAAGTTTTGTGTATCAACCTTTAAAATATCTTTGTTCATCGTAGGAACTAAATAGAAACAATATCAAAATCTTGAATAAGGAATCACACTGCCGCCATATTCTACTAATTTTGCTCAGTTGGAAAAGAAACTGTATTTGTTTCCTGTATTAGTTCCGCTCCGCTGACTTCCGAGCCACCCTCCACCTCGTGTGAACTCATTACACCTCTTTGTCAGTGTCGGTTGCAGCTCATTTCTGAGCTGAGCTTGACATATCGGTTCGGACCGCGACATTACGCGAGAATAGCATAACTTTGTGTTACACTTCTAATGAATTGCTCCTCGCCCTGAATTCTTTCCACGATTTTGGGAAAGAAATTCTACCTAAATGTATTAAATTAAATAAAAGCCTAGTTGTAGATGTAACAATGTTTTATTTGCATAACAAAAAGATCTAATTAACAAATCATATTCATGACTTGAGTCCATAATTATAATAAATAAAAAATTATGGACTCATGCATGCTGCCATCTCTAACATATGGCTGCCAGACGTGGAAAATCACGAAGAAAATTAAAAATAAAATCAGTTCGTGTCAGAAAGGAATGGAACGAAGCATGCTGAACATAAAGAAAATGTACAAAATACGGAACGCAAAAATAAGAAATTATACCAAAGCAATAGACGCGATGGTTTATGGGGCAAACATTGAAATTCAGATGGGCCGGTCATATAACCCGATACGTGGATAATAAGGTGGACTATAAAAGTAACCACATGGAAGGGTCCGCCAGGCAAACGCCGAACAGGGAGACCTTACATGAGATGGGAGGACGATATAAAGAAGACCGCAGGAACAAACTGGTTATAATTAGCAAAAAACAGAGAAAAATGGAAATCCTTGGAGGAGGCCTTTACCTGAGGGAGGTCCATGCAAATAAATAATAACAATGAAATTTTAATAACAAATTAACTCTAGTAATTAATTCGAAATTTTTATATTTTTAATGATAGATAATGCATGTTAAATAATTAATCAATTAATAACAATTCTCAAGATGGAAAAAAATTGTAAACAATGTAAATGCATGGAATTAAAGGCTTTTTTTTATTTTTTTATTTATTTTATTTATTTATTATTCATGACTTAAATAAATACCATAAGGATAGCATAATCAGCCCACACCTACTGCTCCCACTGCTGGGACACAGGCCTCGGTCTCTGTGAGAGGGTGTTGGCCATATAATCCACGCGGGCCCAGTGCGGGTTGGTGGAGTAAAGTAAAAAAAGTTGGGTTCGAAATAAATAGAAATAGAAATTATATTTGTTTGTATAAAACATGGTATATATCGACGCCCCCGGGGAATAAACCGGTAATCGCAAAAATCAAATTTTACAGGAAAAATGATTTAGTCTTTTTGGGGTATATCTCTTCAACAAAAGGTAATTATGACAACGTTGTTACATGACGGAAAAGCTAATTTTTACCCGAAAAGTTTAAAGTATTAACTGTAACTATTAAATTTACACAGAATTAGTTATTCACCAAAATACGTATTACCGAAAATGGTTTCATACAATTTTTAGGGTATTGATATCTTACGATCCGGACTTATCCATATTATTCCAGTAATGTTAACTTACCGAATTATTCTTGTAAATTTCTTAAAAATCATAGGCATAATATTGCTTTACTGGATTATTAAACGTGTTTTTTCATTACAGAGAGAGATTGTAATGTTCAGTTACCGACTTATTATAGTAAAATTTTAAATAACCATAAAGGGGTAAAGTAGTGTAACCCGTATTTTATAGAAAATTTTTGGTAGTCATATTATCGTAATCATTAAAAACCGATTATGTAAAATAAGTTTGTCGTCGGTATCTTCGAGGGAATAATTAAAGAAAACTCACAAAATGTAATTAAAATTATAACGTTTATTGAGAACAAAGTTCTTATTGAGATCACAAATTACAATCAATAAAAATATAAAAAAGTAGCCAAGTAAAAACATTAATAACTAATCGGTATTATCATTGGCATCATCATTATCACCGCGATCATCACTATCTTCTACAAAACTTAAGGATTCATAAAATGCGTGGTAATACCGTGGAATCGCTCCACTATTGCACAGACAGTAAATCTGTATGCAACGCCTTGCTTTTAGGAAGAGGTTGATGATAAGCACATGCCAATACAGTATCTTCTATCAAAGTATCTGTCTTAGGTTTTCGCCCACGTCGTTTGGTTTGAAATGAATTCGAAATATTGAATTCAGAATATTATACCACATCAAAATCATATTTAAAGAAAACCTTGTCTTGTTGGGATGATGATACATAAATTTCCATTACATCAGACCAGCGTATCGTGTTCCCACCTATATCGCGACGCCAAATCAAAGGATTTACCAATTTTTTAATGTCTAAAATATCTAAACGCGCGCAATCGTTAGCTGTATTTAAGAGACTCGTGAAGGAACATTACTTGTTGTTGTGATTTTGTTTTCTTAGCTGCAATAATTTATAGTCATCATTTATTTTCGTTGTTTATATGTATATTTAGTATGTATTTATTTATGTATCTATTATACAGCAGTATATATATATATCTATGTATCTATTATAGTATATTATGTTGCACCATTAACAACCCCATTTTTTATATCCACGCATTCACTGTCCATTCCAAGGTTGCCTGGAAGAGATCGCAGAAAGCGATAAGGCCGCCCATTGTATGTTTTGTATTCATAATTGTATTTTTTGTTATGTATTTTCTGGTGTACAATAAAGTATATATAAATAAATAAAAATAAATAAATAAATATCTGTTTGCTCCAATTCTTTCACAGTATATTTTCTCCCGAGACTTTGGATCTCTATCACAATCAGCGTATTTTTTCTTTGGTAGATTTGAAATCAAAATAATATTATTTAATAAATAATTGCCAAAAATTCTAAACAAAAACTCAAAAGATTATGGAAAAAAATACTATAAAAGAGTTGGGAGCTTGGGAGCAAACAGACCTGAATGATCTCCTCAGTGACCGTCAATATGGCTTTCGCCGGGGACGGTCAACTGGCGATCTTCTTATGTATGTCACGCACTGTTGGGGTGAAGCCATCGAGGAACACGGCGAAGCACTTGCTGTATCGCTTGATATCTCGAAGGCCTTTGACAGGGTCTGGCACGCCGGTCTACTCAGCAAGCTTCCTGCTGATGGCATCCCAGTTGATTTTTGTAGCTGGATATCAGACTTCCTTAGTGAGCGGTCGATCAGAGTAGTCGTTGACGGCTGCTCCTCTGACCTTATGGCTATTGATTCCGGAGTTCCTCAGGGGTCTATTCTCTCTGCAACTCTTTTCCTGCTGCATATCAATGACCTACTTCAGCCTGGTATTGTTGGGTACGCAGATGACAGTACTGTTTCAGAGAGATACTTGTCCAGCACAAAGGCCAGCGGGGCCGAACTTCGTTTCTTGAGAGAGGCCATGGTGGAGCGGACAGATTTGACCTTAAGCCTTGTCTCCCAGTGGGGTGATGATAATTTGGTTTCTTTTAACGCCACCAAAACACAGGCGTGTGTTTTTACCGCCAAAAGGAGACGCTTCGACCAGACTCCTACTTTTCGGGGTACATCTGTTCCTGTAACAAATCGGCTCGAGTTCCTGGGCATGGAGTTGACATCTAGTCTCAACTTCGGCGCCACCATCGAGTACAAAGCCCAAACTGCGGCCAGGAAGCTGGGCATCCTTAATAGGGTGAAGCGATACTTCACGCCTGGACAGCTTTTATAACCCTTTACAAAGCACAAGTCCGATCCTGCATGGAGTATTGCAGCCACCTTTGGGATGCCTCAGCGAAATACCAACTTGCCGCGCTTGACTCGGTGGAACGCAGAGCTAAGAGGCTCATTGGAGACGTAAAACTGGTGGATGAACTCCGCCGAGAGCGAGCAAGTTACCGCCAATATGCATAGTAGGTGAAAATGTATGTCCCGGATGATACCTGTAACAGTGCATTACCGAAAATGTGTACCACAAAATTTACGATAATAAACCTGTAACCGCGTTAACCAGAAATTTTGCTGAAATATTTTACAGTAATATTTCTTTACCGAAATGTAGCCACAGAATTTAATTTGTAATAACGTATTTCGTTATTTTTCTAGTAAATAAAAAATGGAAAATTTCCAAAGAACAAAAGTGTTATTAGGAAAAACGTTGGAAATTACCGCAGAAAAAATTTGAAAAAAATTGCATATGTGTATCCCGACCCATAGATACCGTAAATGGTATAACAGTAAAAAGTCAGTAATAGTATAATACAGGTTTATTCCTTGGGGGCGTCGATATAGTTGTTTTAAAAAAGAGGGGCCCGTGGCTAAATAATAACAGACGCACAGGTCGATCGATCAGGTTAAGCTACGCTTGCCGCGGTTGGTCTGTGGATGGCTGACCATCTTTACTTACCGAGACCTCTCCGTGCCTCATAAAGCACGTTAAACCGTTGGTCTCGGCTGTCATTCGTGGATCTTTGACAGTCGTTACGGGTAGTCAGAAGCCCGAAAGCCTGACAACAAGTCTTACCAAGGGGTATCGTATTACCCAGTAACTGGGTTGTGGAGGTCAGATAGGCAGTCGCTCCATGTGAAATACTGGTATTCAGCTGCATCCGGTCAGACTGGAAGCTGACCCCAACATAGTTGGGAAAAAGCTAGGCAGATGATAATATAGTTGTTTTAAAAAATAATACATTATACATACATGTTTTGCTTATATCATAGCATGAAAATAATATTGGTACGAGAAGCATGTTCCCGTGGGATAATTTTCCACCTGAAAAATTATATTATTTATTTTTAATCTTTTTTTATTACTTAGATATTAGGTAATAAAGTCATGTTAAATAGAATAGCTAAAATATTGCAAGTGGGAATGCCCTTGCGTTATGCTTACCTACGGACGGATGCTACCCCTCTTGGATAGATAAGGGTTATGTTGTGTTGTGTATATATGTATAACAGTAAATAATGTTTAACGTTTGTATGAAGTTTTTTAGTTAAATGTTATGTTGTTGGCTTGCTGCACGCATATTTATATAAGGCACATTTATATAAGTAATTGATAAATGTGCCGCTGGGGAGTTTCTTGCGTAATAAACAAAAATTACGCAAGAAACTCTCCAGCAAAGCAAAGAGTAATAAACATCCATCCATCAATGCTCACAAGCTTTGTTTGGCGTTTATAATATTAGTACGATGACATTCAAAAAGTGCTGATTCTCAGCCTGTTTTGAATAAATAACTTGCAATTTATCAACTGAATACAGACTTCCAGACCGTATTTCGGCCAGAGCGGCCAATCTCAACGAAGACTGGGCTTCGGCGCGGGAGATATTATAGTGCACAAGATGTGTGCGCAGACAGGTGCAGTATTTCTGCACTATCAAATGTTGACAGGGGTGCGACACTTAATTGCCAGTGTAAATGACAACCGGCCTAAGTGTATCTTGAACATCACTTACATCGGTGAAGGAAAACTTCGTGAGGAAACTTGGCCATATCTTTATTATAAACTAGCGGCCCGCCCCAGCTTCGCAAGGGTGCAATATTTTTTTTCGAATATCCGAAATTTCTTTCATACAAACCTTGTCCTGGCAATACCGAACACAACAAAAAAATAATTATCCAATTTGCTGCAGTTATTCGGAAGTTATGCGCTAACAGAAATTTTGGCGACTTTGTTTTATACTATGTAAGGAAGGGTTAAAGTGGCTTATCGTATATGTACCTACCTAATCCGCAACAAATTGTGATGCCGTTTTCACCATCAATTAGAGAATTTATTCCGGAAGGTTTAAGTATAAAACTTACATATAGGGTCGCTGGGACATCTACGCGTAAACTGTAATCATGAATTCAGCACATGATTTTAGACCCCCTAGCGTGTAGGTTCAGAATCCATGGTAACAGGTTCAGGAAACCTCGATGTTTTATCGGGGTATTCCTCGAAAAGCACCAATTTTGAAAAGCACTAAAAGTATTTCTCGAAAAAAAAAAATATTAATCATATAAAAATATTATAATTTTATTCCTCGGAATGCATTAACGATGAAACAGAGAGGAGCATGAAGGATTTCTAATAAATGATATCGATAGACGTTTCATTTGGTGCGTTTCAAAGTTGGTGCGTTTCGAGGAATACCCCGTCTTAACCAATCAATAAAACCTGAAATTGAATGAATCGCTAGTAATTAAACCTGAAATCACCAATCCAGCTTGAGCAAGTGTGGTGATCAATGCCCATGCCTGCTTTGAATGAAAAGAGGCCTGTGCCCTGCAGTGAGGCAAAAATAGGCTGGTATTATTATTGCCAGTATTCCGGCCTTTCACATAAAAAAACTAGGTTAACTGTCTAAAAAATAACGATGACATTTTTATAGTTTCACGAAGAATGACTTTTCCCTACTCCTTTGGGAAAGCAAGAACGCTATATTCCGAACACAATTTACTACACATAAAATATCACAGTTACGACTTTTAAAGTAACAACTAACTATAGGGAAGTATTAACAACATTTTCATGTCCCTATTCCCGAAGTAACTTCTATAGCGATTTAACGAAAAGACGACATGTTATTACAGTTTATACAGCCTATTACGAATAAAAAAACTACTATTCTGCCCTTCAACTACTCTTGAATGAAATTTCCAAGGGAATTTCAACCTTACGCTCTAAACGTAGAGGTCTTTTTAGGTAGGTAAGCGCTGTATTTATGACAATTTAATGCTAATAAGGGCGTAACTATGATATTATTATAAACGTTTTTATATACCCTGTCGAGTTATGGACTGCTTTGCAATGTTGATAAAATATTTTGCTTTAGTTTGATACTTTATCCGACAAGCAATTTATGTAAGAAGATATTGTTTAACTAATTAGTATAACGACCCGACAGTAAACGAAAGTAAATAAATTTATTAGGTTTGAAATCCCTGGAACAATCGACTTCCGAATCAAAACCAGATGACCTTCACCGCTGCCCACCCTCGCACCGCACAGACACAAGATAAAATCTAAAGACCTTACAAGAGAACACACGAAATTTATTGCCAACGCCCACAGTTTCTCAACATTCCACTCACTTCAGAACTTGGACGTTTACAAACATATTCTCACTAGAAAATATTGCGGGATCCACAAAAAGTTTCGCTTGCAAAGCTTTTATTTCGACGCCAATGGTTGGATTTGTTTAAGAGCGAATTGATAGATTGGTTTACTCCATTCCCGGAGGTGCGAGTGTAGTTTCGTTTAACATTATTCAGGCTATTCCTATCCTCTTTGCCATCTGATCTTAGTGAAATATATGTGTACTGGTTTTTCTGTTGTTTAGTTGTATACTCTTTGCTTTGTGACAGGTAAAGGATATAGGATGTCACTTGTTTGTTGGGTGAAAGATAATGGTCTCGATTTTCCTACGAGTACCTACTTATCTGAACTTTTGCTTCGCAGATGATTTATTAATAGTCTTCATTTTAGATTTTTCTCACTGCATGGTAAAGCGCAGTTAGAAATGGAATAGAAAATGTTTATTTGTATAGAATGTAGGTAACATGTTAGTTGTTATAACATAATGTTTCGTTCCAGGTTCATTCTACTTTTGTTTTACGGCGCGGTTTTTACCGTACCTACCGTAAAGAAACCATGCCGTATACAAAGGGCTTAGCTGCAGACTAGAGAGTTACATAGGAACCAGTAGTGTACATACTTTTTCTTATTTTCTTCGATTCGCTGCGGTCTGTAATAGGAACATGGCGGCTTTGCCGCTACGGTTTGCGGTCGTGGTAGGCTTCGGAAACGCACCTTTAATTTTCAACATTTTGTCTCCGATTTGAAAAGTAACTTTACAATTTAAATAGCTTCCTCCATATATCATAGATATTTTTGGGATGACATGCTATTCCTTATTTCGGCTGTGCAATTTCGTAACCTAGCAACTGGCATTAAAAAATAAAATCGGTTTTAAACTGCACATGCGGTTTAAATTAGCGCATTCTCTTGCCCCTTAGTTTGGGGGCCGCTGCCCGCAGCGTCAACAAGTCTACTGAATCTGTATACATAATAACAGTGGGACACAAACGACTCAGTATTCATACCATTCGTCGATACGTCAGAGATTTTATTACGAGATAGATCGACGTGGGGGGTATTATATATCTCGCGTCGACCTTCCAAATGATTTTCTATGCATAATGTAAGAAAGCAAGTTTATGACTTTGCTATTATATTTGAGTGTTTTCACAAAACAAACTTGAATTCGAAAAAGCTCGTGGCACTACTTCACCTAAAGCCAACTCATTGAGCATTTTCAGTCATGACTGTGGCATTCATGAACAGAGTAATTATGTAAATCATGAAAACGTGAATGGAGCCAAATAGTGATGATTTTTCATTGAAAGGGTTCCTAATAGCTGTCAAGGGCTTTTCCGTTAATGAATACGTACTTTTTAAAAGCTGTTTTTTGTAATTCATACGTAGCGAAACGATAGACTGATGGAGTGTGTGAATGATGGCATGGTTAAAAAGGGGGTGCCTGCAGAGATGACGACCAATAGATCTCTATTCACATCACACATCTGTGAAAAGTATGGAAGAAAAATAAATGTTGCGCCTACCACAAATAAATTGATACAAGGGCAGGAGAATGATGAGTGATTACGTAGCTCTCGGAATACAAAAATCATTATATCAACAACTTATAAACGAAAGGAATTTGTGAGTACTAACAAATCATTGCCCTAGCCTTTTTCCTAGGTACGGATTAGCTAATAGTCAAAATGATAAGAGATTATGCAAATATTGGTCACCCATCCGAGGATGAATCAAGTCAGGTGCTGCTTAACCTCGCCTAAATCCATCAAACGATCGCCTCCTAGAAGCTGTTTTGTGTTAGTGCTGTTTCGAGAGTATTTAATTTCTTCTTATGAACAACCGCTGGCTCATACGACATTTGTGGGGTTAAGTTGTAACAATGAAACATCGGTACCCAAGCTGAAGTTTTTCCCCTTTCTAGTAAAAATGAGTGTAGTCTATTCCCTCATTTCTTACGCCTCACTTGGTCTTGCCTATATCCCACTGAGTTAGGTGGCATAAACAACGGCTCATGTTTTTTTCATAAGTACATGATTATGACGTATCTTGCGTACAGGTATTGATTTGGTTTTGTAACGTATAATATTATATTATACTACTGAAAAAGTAGTTTTTTTTAATCTTTAGCAGCTCCAACAGTATTATCAAATGCTAATCATTTTATTTATGCGTCCTTGTGGAGCGGGAGCAGCGTGGAGCCTAGTATTTTTTATCAGCGATGTAATCCCTGATAAAAGTGTTTGGCTTATTATTATTGACAAGTCTTACCTGCAATGTCCCTCGTATTTTTAGAATAGTTACTTTTAAAAATAAATAGACCGTCACGTTGATCTAGAGCAGTGGTTCCTAACCTTTTCAATATTGTTACCCCTGGACCTATTAGGAAAACTGATTTTACCCCGACCTTCAAATGTTATCAATAAACAATTAATTAAATAAAAATATTTCCTGTGATGTGGTATTGTATTCCCAATTTTTTTATATGTTAGGTTTAGTTTCGTTTAAAGCGCATCTTAAGTCGTGTTCCACATTGAGATGGTTTCTGGCCTTTGTTCAGTATAACCAAAGTTGAAAAATCTCTCTGACATCTATAGGTGGTGGCAAAGGGTATTAGCATTTTTGAAGCTCTGTTAGCTTTAATAGGATAAAACAAATATAGCGAGGCGACCCCGATGACAGCTTGAAAGAGATGCCACGTGCAGTTCTTACTGTGCGATGATTTATCATTTGTTCTTTTTAGCTAGGTATTTTATTAGATTAGGTCTTACTTATTAGGTTCTTTGTTACCCCCACAGAATAGCTGATTTACCCCCGCGGGGGTAATTACCCCCAGGTTTGGAACCACTGATCTAGAGGAACCACGCTCTTCTGCTGAGCTTGAGGTCCTAATTTCGATTCCAAGATCGTACAATGTGTTATTGGGTTTTTCCGTCTCTCCGTAGCAGCCCGGAGTCTGGATCAGTGCCCGGTTAATGGCAATAGGCTCGCTCCCTATGAAATGGGACTTAAACATAACCTTCACATAATAGGTGCCTGAAGATGGACGGCGCCGCCGAGGCCGGCCCAGAAAGAGATGGCGAGATGACCTGGACGCGTACCGCGAGCGCTGGTTCGAGGTGGCGCGGGAAAAGAGTTCCTGGAAGGATTTGGGGGAGGCCTTCGCCCAGCAGTGGGACAGCATAAGGTAAAAATAAGGAAATTTGGGGTACAGTAGGTATACCTCCTCGGCGTCCTCCTAACCCTCAAGGGAATACAGGCGTGATCTAATGTTATGTAACTTTCAACCACTCACCGTAGCTTCAAATGTCACCTCACTAGTTTCCAGATTGTAACTCGGGCCTAAGACATACTAACTGTCTAGTTTGGGGCTCACTGGCAAATAATACTATGTGTGTTGGAAGGCCTCCCACAAGGTGGACCGATGACCTTGTGAAAGCCGCAGGAATCCGCTGGATGCGGGAAGCACAAAACCGTGGGGTAGTTGCGTAATACACTAACAGTAGCATTTTGACAGTTTCACAACATTCATTGCGTTATTCACGTTGTCGAGTAGACAAATTTTTCCAACATGTGAAGCAATGTATATTATTTCTTTAAGATAACTTGGTAAGATTCTCTGTCGTCGTTGTAAATATAAGAAAAAATGGAAAATTCACCGCCGTGAAAGAAACTTTTAGGCGCAAAATTTTCCCTTCAAAGTTTCTAAAGGGGAAAGACACGTAATTGGACGAGTTCGTTACGATGTTTCGACACGATATTGATTTCCGATATTTTCGAGATTTTTCCAAGATTTCAGATTGTAAAGAAAGAGTGTAGGTACTGGAGAGGCTTTGTTCGGTAGCCTTTGACAACCAACTTCCACGAATATATCTTTCTATTATCTGTACTTACTTTATATACAATTTATATACTTTATATACAATAATATTATAAAGCTGAAGAGTTTGTTTGTTTGGTTGAACGCACTAATCTCTGGAACTACCATCTGGATTTGAAAAATTCTTTTTGCATTTGATAGCCCAATTTTTGACGAAGGCTATAAGTTATTTAACATCACGCTATGACCTTTAGGAGCCGAGCAAAAAGAAAAAAAGTCAGAAAGAACGCTAAGCAAAAACGAAGTAATAGCGCGGGCAGGCGATGCGATGCGACGAGGTGGGTCGGAGTAACAAGAAATTTCACGCGGACGAAGTCGCGGGCAGAAGCTAGTATATACTAATAATAAAGTTTTTTTTTTGGTTTTGTCTGTTGTTTGAACACGCTGATCTCTGGAGCCTGCCGGATTTGTTTCTAAATTCTTTTTGCATTTGATATCCCAACTCTTGAAGAAGGATTGGCTATTTAACATCACACTACCATTAGGAGCTAAGTAAAAAGAAAAAATGTCGCTAAACGAAGTAAAAGCGGTGGGGACTGGGGGAAGTTTTATAAAAATGTGGCTGTTAGTTTAGTACAATGTGTAACTTACAACTTCCACGCAGACAATGTCGCTGGCAGAAGCTAGTATTTTATATAAGGTGGATGGCATATTATGACATAAACACTCGGTGTAGAGTGTTGAAGGCCAATTCGCGTATGTCAATTAATGTTTTAAAAACATTCACAATCAGTGTCAAAAACTTGTCAAAAATGAGGGAATTTAGAGGTATTTTTGGATTTTTTAGTTTTTTGAGGGTGTTTTCGGTTGAGATCATCACATCATCACATCATCATCATATTTTTTGGAGACACATCAGCCGCAGTAGCGAGCTGTCTCACGTGTCAGAGAGATTTATTTTTTTCATTTAGTGGATTTTAGTACGTGAAATTGGCAAAATTGTGGTGTTTGTTCCACAGAAGCCATTAATCAAGAGTTGAAGTTGAAGTTGAGGTATTTTTGACAGATTGATACTACGATCAGACTGTAAACGTTCTTAAAATTACGAGTATTGCCTGTTGAAATGAATTGAAACAACACTAAATAGTTATTTAGCATGGTAGGGGAAAAGACCCAAATGCTAGCACTGCACTAGTTTATCAGCACTTAGAAAAAGAACTAAAAATATAAGATAAATGTGTATAGTTTCAAAGTTGCAAGGGTAAAAACGCATTCTAATGGTTTTAAATTATTATACTGGCAACACTGTGTATATTTTCACATTTACCATCGCGTCGTATTCATGAGGAGAAGTGAACGTTGTGTGATTAAAAGTAATTTTCGGCCATTCTGTCACATAAAGGGTAAGATTTTGCTTGCGTTTATTAGTCATTTAGCAATTCGATTAAAGTACTATTTGTAATTATTGGTGTTTAAACAGATTCTTAACGTTTTTCGCATCCTAAATTGAAATTATTTTAAGTTTATTTGTTTGCTTATAATAGATACTTAAGGTGCCAATATCTGGATACAAAAATTTCAAGTTTTGCAATTATCAGCACACCTGCTGATAACTGGGTAAAATAAGACATAATTATAAATAAAGATTTCTTTTAAAATGGACTGTTTGTAACTAAAAATATGGTTGAGTGTTGTGTAAAAAATGATTTAAGCCTCGTTTTCCAAATTTCAGCCCCGTGCTGAAAATCCATTTACCATTTATCATCATGGTGCTGATATTTGGTTCAAAACTGCTGATATTTGGTTTTGTTTAAATTATTTTAATAAGTTTCAGATCTCAAGATGAACACATTAAAAACAAAAAAAAAAATTATAATAAAAGGAAGAAAAAAATTATTGTGAGAAGAAAACAGCATTAGAAGCCGTAAAGCATGGTATGCCAAAAAAACAAGCTTCTAAAACATTTAATGTTCCAATTCAATCACGCTTGAGAAAAAAATGTAAAGACCTCCCTGGCCCCCTTCCAGTATTAAATAAAGATGAAGAAGACACCCTGGTAAAGTGGATAGAAGACTAGCTGAAAAGGATTTCCAAAAAGAAAGATTGACTTGCAGATTAGCGTAGGGAACTTTATAAAGAAGGCAGGTCGCAAAAATCCTTTTATACTCTTTTTATGCGTCGACATCCTGAAATTAGCGAAAGAACACCAGAAGCAGTAACATCTGCAAGTGCAGCTGTTTCAGAAAGTGATATAAGAGGCTGGTTCAAAAAAATAGAAACATTCTTAAAAGAAAACAGCTAGAAAGAACTTATTTCTGTTACTTATTTTTCTAATTTTAAGCAAAAATGTTACTTATGGTTTTATGTATTTTCAGACTAATTATGTTAATGTTTATCTAACTACTTTAAAGGTAATATTCCTAATTTTAAACATCTGTCCATTATTGTCGACTGAAAGTTGAACAAGTTAGATGTTAATGAATATTTTGATGTGCCATATTTAATAAAAATAGCAAGAGACTGATTAACAATAAAAAAGAGTAATATTTCTAAAGGATATTTTTTATTTTTCAACCCTTAAAACATATTACAATTCACAGTGCTTATAACTGGGTCAGTAGGTGATAATAATCGGTAATGACTGTGCTGATGAATGGTGATAGACTTATTTTTTGATTAATTGTAATTTTGACTCAATAATGACCATACATATTTAAAAAACTTTGCTTTACACGACCGTTGATAATATTCTTGACATTAATAATGCAACACAAAAGTTATAGAATATGTAATTAATATGAAATATTTAGAATTGAAATAGTGACCTCTTAAAGTGCTAATAATTGGGTCTTTTACCCGTATATTAAACGTGAGGAGCACACCATGACAGGACATATTTCATTGGAGTGTCAGATACGAAAAAAAAACTATATATTAACAAAGCATTAAAAAGTTTGCATTCCAGCTTTTATTCCAACATTGCCGCTCTGATAGTAGGCATCGTCATGTAAAAATGTAGATGGAACCCTAGGAAAAGTTACGAGTTATCTATCTTTAATATTTTAAAGAGAAAAGATGACTTTATAGTGTAAAATAACGCTCTCTAGGAAAACATACAGGCTTATTATTATAAATACCACTTTAATAAGTGACGATTTGCGCCGGTACATTGCGGACATTGCTCTCTTAGGTACCCGGTAACTTCACAGAAAAACATTTTCCTAGCAACAAATAACAATAATAAATCGTTTATTAACCAAATAGTTTTCTTACATTTCCTTATGAGTAGGTACAAATAAGCTACTCCTAAAATAATTGCAAGGTAATGTTTATTTATAACATAGAGAAAGATTCCCTTGCATCAATGCTGAAATGTTTTGCTAAACATTGTTAAGAGGCAATGCGGGTGGTCGTTTCTGCATAGAAACGCTCTCGCCTGTTTTCTTTCTGGTTAATGACCATAAAGCAATGGTTTCTTACAGAATAATAATTATTAACTACTTGTTTGTTCGTATGTTTTCCTTTTTGATGATACATTATTTTTATAGGCACTAGAAAACTAGGCCCTCAAAAAATACCGATTTAAACCGCTGTCAACAGAGGCCTAGTGTACAAATTTGATAACTATTAATGAAAAAAGGAAAACATAGGGACACAGTATATATTCTTCTTATTCAGTTTATGAAATATCTTTTAAATTAGCCCAATATTGGAGGAGGAAATAGGCGAGAGCCAAACCTCGAATTATAAATTTTTACTTAGGCTTTTTCAAAATTTTCTCCGACCGCGTTTCCTCTTAACATTTATCTCATATCTGAAAGCAGTGATGGCTCAGTGGTAACGACCCCGACTTGCGAGTTGTACGTCGTGGGTCGAACCCAGACGGGCGTTTTACTTTTTATAATTTATTTCATCACCACAGCCTCTCAAAAACGGTGAAGGACAACATCGTGAGGAACCCGGCATGTCCTACAACTAAACATTCGAAAACAAGTGACATCTATCATCTCGCACTGGGTTCCTCAGGAAACATAAAATTATTGTTAATAATTGAATAAGAGAATTTCAGAAATGATTAATTAAATCCACACAAGACAATTTGTCAACGTACTTTCATATCTTCACAGAGTTAGGCCCTCCTTTACCACCCTTATTTAATCATTGTTTGAGTAGCTGTATGAATTTTGATAGCATACACCAGGATACTAGAAGCAAGAAAGATTAAGGTACAGACTGGGAGAAAATGTATGTTAAAAATTTAAATCTTCGGTAGCACCTTGATCAAAATCGGACTTTATAGGGGTACATGAAAGGATCCTCCCGATCGTATTTCGAATACAAACGCCCGGCGCACGTTGCACAGCTATAAACTCGGTAACGTAGATTCGAACTGACAAATCCTTTCACCACTATGCTGCATCCAAACGCCCATACATCCTTTTAGGGCCAAATAACAAACGCAAACTCTCTATAAGCACCCACTACCGGCTCTCGAAGCACTCTCTCATTATCAGCTGAATCAATATTGAAGGGTTTTCATTTAATAAAGTCCCAGTTGTTATCTCACGATCTGAACGACGCCTCTGACACCGCAATTAATGTGGCAACCTACTCGGTTGTCCCATTTCAAAACCTAATAAGGGACACTTTTTACAAAAATCGTTTTATTGCATAATCTTGCTAACCTAGAAGGTCTCTACCAAATAAAAAAACACCAGCGTTTTAAACTTACATAAAAGGAGATATATTTAAGCATCGATACCTAGTAAGTGCACCATTCACTCCCTAGTGACCATTTTAAAACCTAGTAAGTCACTTTAACCAATTTAAAACCTCTTTTACAACCAGTAGCATCAATATTACGTTTGCGCTCTCCTGTAAAATTTCATTTTAAGTCCTTACTAGGTTTTGAAATGGGGCAACCGTACTGGGCCTTAAGTATCCATACTAATATTATAAGTGCGAAAGTGTCTGTCTGTCTGTTACCTCTTCATGCTTAAACCTCTGAACCGATTTAGATGAAATTTTGTATATGTATAGTTTGAGTCCCAGGAAAGGACATAAGATAGTTTTTATCCCGATGTTCCCACGGAATCTACCCTTATGCGGGTGAAACCGCGGGGCACTGCTAGTATTAAAAAAAGAAGAGTGCTAATATTAAAAAAGAAGACTAATTTATAATTCCCTGTCATAATCTTATCATCATCATCTGCCTAGACTTTTCCCAACTATGTTGGGGTCGGCTTCCAGTCTAACCGGATGCAGCTCTGTGACCAGTATTTTATATGGAGCGACTGCCTATCTAACTTCCACAACCCAGTTACTGGGCAATACGATACCCCTGACATAATCTTATATTCCATGACCTCGAACTCGGTGTATATACTCGGTGTAGGCCCTATTTTTACATGGGTAGGTACACTTTGAGCATATCGTAGCGACAACTCCAGAAGCACAATGTTGTCAACGCAGTTTCTGTGTTCTTATTCCACACGCCAAGTGTAATTTCTGAGAGCGATCTGTGAAAGTGTATCGTTGCGCGCTTTTTAAGGGGGCAAAGCAGTAATTGAAGCAGAGTGGGTCGGTTAACCTCAAGGCCTCCCTCTAAAAGGAAAAGTGGGAGGGTTTATTCTAAAGCTGATTTTGTAGGAATGGATATTATGATGTGCTAGGAGTTCTGCATAATGGGAATGTACTACTGTAACTTAATATTTCACAAACGGATCCCTGAATCGAAAAAAGACTTTCACACCCGCAATATTTTTAAAAGATCTATCTAACGATTCCGCACACCATGGAGAAGACGGGAAAATAAATATCCCCACTTTACATGTAAAAGAGGTAAATATGAGGTATGTATGTAACCCAAAAAAATGTTTTTTTCATTATTTTATTTTACCATTTTGTCGGCGTGATTATTATTATATCCATGCCAAATTTTAGCTTTCTAGTACAACGAGTCTCTGAGCTAAGCTGCGGATGGACGGACGAACGAACAGACGGACATAGCGAGACAATAAGGGTTCCTTGTTGACTACGGCACCCTAAAAAAACCTACAACGTATACGCGATTCAGCGTCACCACACGACTTGAGCCGAATACACCTGATTCAGAGTCACCGACCGGAGCGAGACGGTTCAGTTTCGTTCACTGTGCAGAAAGCGCAAATAGCGCCTAAAAAGTTTGCACTTAAAAAAATGCGCAGTATTTTTCCTTCGATGAATGAATGATATACCTATTTATTTGCAAGGTATATAGGTAGCTAACATAAGTTCTTAAGATCTCTATGGGTTTCACTAAAAATCTGTATATTTGCACGGCTGAAATTCCGAATGCATTTCAGCCGTGCAAATATATAGATTTTACATCTTGGTTATACTTTTAGCATGCAGTACACATTTAGTTAGCAATAACATAAAAATACTAATAGTAATTACATCATATAAAGTTGGATTACAATGCAATTAATAAAATAAAACTATACAAATAATTCCTTTAAAGTAATAATTTATATTAAAATAGCGATTACTTTGAAGAGATTCGGGTTGTATGTACTCGGAAACACAAACGCAGGTAGAGAGTTCCACTCTTTTGCTGTGCGCATTATAAAGGACATTTGAAAACGCTTAGTGCGAATTGGTGGAATGGCAACTAGGTAGGGATGGTAACTTGCAGTGTGTCTGGATGTCCGACGGTAGAAGGGGGCCGGTGGAATGAGGTCGTGGAGTTCTTGGGCACACTCACCGAAGTACAATCTGTAGAAGACCGACAAGCAGGCAACCTTGCAGCGATAAGCCAGGCAGTGAAGCTTGGCATCCACCAGTTTTACGTCGCCAATGAGCCTCTTAGCTCTGCGTTCCACCGAGTCAAGCGCGGCAAGTTGGTATTTCGCTGAGCCTTCCCAAAGGTGGCTGCAATACTCCATACAGGATCGGACTTGTGCTTTGTAAAGGGTTAAAAGCAATATTATTTAAGTAGTGTAAATATGTAAAACAGGAAATAATTCTGAATTATATTTCACAAATACTGGTACTCAGCTGCATCCGGTTAGACTGGAAGCCGACCCCAACATAGTTTAGAAAAAGCTGGGCAGATGATGATGATGATGCTCGGGTGACACGAGGCCACTTCTTCAGGCTAGGATGGTAAGTAAGTAGCTACAATAGTAAGATAGCAAGCTAGTCACTACCCATTTCTAAACAGCTCTAGCAAGTGTCAAACCTACATAGTTCATTTAAACCAGGATTACCTGTTTGCTTGCTTGCTGTTACTAGCTTGGAAAACGAGACAATAAGATAACAGGTACCAATTTGCAGATAACACTTTTTAAATTCCACCGTCAAAATATTAAAATACAAAAGCCGCAATAAATAATAAAATTAACCAATTTGGTTTACACGCATTTAAATCGGATACACAAAGCAAACCACACGGAAAAATAAGTGCAGATAATGTGACATTATCACACAAAACGTTGTCATTCGCAGGACACTGAACAATTTCACCGGATGCAGTATTGTCGACCCCAAAATTACTTTATCACGCTAAGGTTGAATGTCACATGCACGTCATAAAACGACATGGTCTGTTTGTCTATGTGTCAGGTAGATAGTTTCAACCTTACTGAAGTTTTTAATTCACTGGAATTTGTAGTTAAAAGTTGTAAAATAAATCATGAGGTGTAGGTACTATACAATACTTCCTGTGATTGGGCAAAGAAAATGTGGTTCATTTTCATGAATTGATTTTCCTTCTGCTGTGTCCGCGATTCTACCTGTGCTGTTCGGAATTTCATTTTTGGTTTAATGGCGACTATTCCGTTTCGCCAATACAAAAAATACCAGATTAATCGTTTTTTATAGTAGGTATTTATCGTCATAGGTAACCTTTCCAACAAAATGGCAGCCAGTTCACTTTATAACCACTGTATTACTTTAGCGCCAACACAAACTTATTTGCAATAATGTTACTAACAATGCCTTTTACTTTATCAACAGACAGATGCACAACGTAAGCTGGACTGCTTATTTATGTTCGATAGGAGAGTAAGGATCCATATTTCAATACAAAAATGTTTTCAATATATTGTCATTTTCGAAATAATATCGCTTAAAGGCTCCTATAAACAGGCGCGACACGCGACATAATCGTGCGCAACACAAAGGCACCGCTCGTCGCGCGACTTGGGGTGCCTTTGTGTCACACGCGATTTTATCGCGTGTCGCGCCTGTTTGAAGGAGCCTTAATTTTCGTTTCCGTACATTCAAAAGGTATTGGTAGCTAGCGACTATTTGGATTTCAGTTCTATGTATTACCAATGTAGTACATAATGCTGAAAAGCAGTCACTCATTAAACCATTCATTAGTTCATTTTCATTGAATCGGAATAAATGAGGTTTACTCGTATATTTTGGTGCAAACTATACGTGATATTACCGGTAATGGACAGTAGGTATCTACTCACAGCGAGCATTTGTTATCGAACATGCGATGTGCGAACGTTTAAAAAAAATCCCAAGTATCTACACACAATCTGACATAGTTATCAACGGAGTTAATAGAATATTCATCATCATCAGCTTACAGCAGTCCACTGCTGGACATAGGCCTCTCCTATCGCACGCCATTCAACTCGATTTTCGGCAACTCTCATCCAGCTGCTACCAGCCATCCTGCGAAGATCGTCGCTCCACCTAGCTGAGGGCGTCCCACACAAGAACACGTGCACCTCAACGGTCATCGGTTCTACGGATAACATGACCGGCCCATTGCCACTTCAGCTTGCTTATTCTGTGAGCTATGTCGACAAGTTTGGTTCTCTGCCGGATCACCTCGTTGCGGATTCGATCCCTCAGAGAGACTCCCAATAGCCCGTACCATATCTCGATGAGAGACCTTGAATTTATAGACCAGCGTACCGTGAGTGTCCGCGTTTCGGCTCCGTAAGTCATAACTGGCAGGACGAATTGATTGAAGACCTTAGTCTTTAGGCTCTGTGGAATACGATATACATAAAAGTATTTTGTGGTATTCACAAACCTAATGTATACATACTTGGAACATGTTCAAACGAATCCTTGGAATAGAACTAGCTTCAACTTTCTGACTAACTGACCGACTATTTAATTTTGACAATTCAAAAGTGCCTGTAAATTGTTTAATTGAAATAAATGCTTTGAGTTTGACAGTTTGAGTGCAGAGTTCGATTGTTTTTCTTTTTAAGAAGTCTGCCCCAGACTAATTTGAACAGCATTAAAAAAGAAAATACAATAGCAATTGCATTTATCACAAATTTATTTTGACACAGGTCAAAACTGTTATACAAACAAAAACATAGTGGCAATGAGGTTGTGAGGACTGCTTCTCAGGCACCAGGATGTGGGTTCGGAACATGGCAAGTAAGTAGGTACTTACAAGTTCAAAATTAGCTGACGACTTCTTAACGTGAGAGAAAACTAGGTGAGGTATGGTAATGTTTCAGATAATTGGTGTATACTCTAAAAGTTTCTAAAATCAATCGGCCTAACATTTTCCCAACTACATATGTTGTAGTCGGCTTCCAGTCTAACCGGATGCAGCTGAATACCAATATTTTACATGAAGCGACTGCCTATCTGACTTCAAGAACCCAGTTACGTGGCAACCCAAAATAGCTATATAAAAAGACAATAATGTTCGAATTTGTTAAAGTTTTTTAATGATAACGAATTAGGAAAGATTGGATGTCATCTGAAACAATATCTTGTACCGTGAACGCGGATAAATTTCAGGCAAAAACAGTGAGATGAAAAAGACCCCTCACAGTTTCGTTCTATGCCTTTGAGAATAAGGAGGGTGCCGACAAGTAATTAAATAAATTAATGATCAAATTGGACATTTCAACGAGTAATCCGATTGTTCGGAGCCCTCCTAGAGATATTGCCTTTTATATAGAGTGCTTTTATTTGCTAGCATACTTTTCGTTTTTTTCAGCAACAGCACAAGTTTAACGAAAGTAGCTCATTCAGTGGACAACGACAAACTCAACACATAACCCTGTGGCTACGAGATACACGGTCAAGCGATCTGATCGGTCACGCGTCTGCGAACAAAGCAAATGAAAGAAATTGTTTAGAGCATGCCACGAGCCACCACGACGCGACTTGCGGAGTGACGGATGGGCACAGGTGAAGCTCGCATTGAATGAGGCCGTGAACGGGACCTAAGGCCGTTTGTTCCACCGTCAACGGGACGTCAACGAGAACGAGATTACGGCGGCGAAGTAGCGACACATACGTTTACTATGGCAGCGTGCTAGTGCTGGCATTCGGTTACCGCAACAGTGGCTACAAGAGCTCAAATTAGCAAGCACGACCTCTTGCCGCCCGCAACGATGGCGGCCATCGCAGGTAACTTCGAGTGATCGGTCTTAATCGGATGCTCTCGGCTAAATTCGGAACATTTTGTGGTAACGCGAAATAGTGGTAAATAGTAAATTACATTGGCCATAACTGAAATAAAGACTACTGAGCTTTAGCTCGCAGCTTCGGCCGCGCGAAGGTCGGAAATTATCCCACGGAGTCGTACTACCGGTAATCCGGTAATCGATGTCTTAACCCAGGTCATCGTCTACCAGTGTGCCAAATTTCATCGAAATCCATTCAGCTGTGATAATGACAGAGCGGCAGACAGACAGCGTTACTTTCGCATTTATAATATTAAATATGAAGTATGGTGGAATCACGCTGTGAATATTACACACACATTCACACAAGTATATTAGACAAGGAAAACGCGCGTCGCTTTGAGAGGTAAAAATACTGTACAAATGGATCGTTTTGGTAACCATTGTTTATCCAATACTTTATCTTGAAAACACACTGAGGGGTTCTTCTATTCAAAAAGAATAGCAGACATCTGCCCTTTCAGTTGCAAAATTAATCACTCTGCAGTGTTGGTTCCTCAATTTCTCTGCAGACGAAGGTATAAAGCAGGGCAATTTACTAAGTTCATGCAACTCCGCGCATCTGCAAGTTCTGCAAGTGTCCGTTTCGACGAAAACCGCCTCGTAAATATCTTACTACCCTGAAACATGCACCGCCTTGCACGCTCCGACAGTATTAATGTATCTGAACTATTGGAGCAGTTGTTAGCACGCGGGGCGCTCTTGGTCCATGACTAATGGATGTCTGAGTGATGCTGTATAGAATAATCTAATAATTTATACGTAGTTCATAATTTATTGTTGGGTGGTGAACTAACTCGCTTAGCGGGTTCAAGAGCTATATGATGGCTTTCAGGTGCAGAGGAAACAAATAAGTGTAGCAGACTGCAGTTTTAGCTCATTACAAAACAAGTTCTAGCGTTGATCCAAGCTTGAACCTTTCAGCCAGTTTTTGTGGTTTGAACCTTATTGCGACTGAGATAGAGTTCTTAATACAAAATTAACAACTAATCGAGCTAATGCTCACCTGGTCTCGAGTTGAGGGTTCCGTATCTCAAAATAAAAACGGAACCCTTAGTGTCTAAGCACACTATGCCGAAGGTACGCGACCGAAATTCGGCATGATTACGCCTGCTATGCTATTTGAATTACTGACGACACATTATGCCGAAATTACGTTGCGTTATAGCGTACAGCCGAACTTCGGATGGGCGTAAGATCAGCGGCAATTCGGCGACGAGTACACATTATATGCGACCGAAGTTCGGTTCGGTTTGACTCTTCTAAAACCTCTGCAATTGCTATTACTGTAAAATAGTCCATTTTTCGGGTTTCGCACCTCAAAGTAATAACGGAACCCTAATAGGTTCACTTTGTTTTGCGTCTGTCTGTCCGGCTGTTTAGATAACACGACACGAAGCCATGACAGCGCTCGAGACACTGAATACACACAAAGTTGCGCAACTGAATTTCTGCCCCGTAAGTTCGGCACTTATGGTGTCATATCAGCCGAATACGTCGGAACGTAAAATCAGCCGCGGAACTTCGGTCGCGTACCTTCGGCATAATGTGTTTAGACACTTATAAGAACACTTCGTTGTTCGTCTGTCTCTCAGTCTGTCAATACCCTTTTTCTCAAGAAAGCGTGGTGTTATCAAATTGAAATTAACATCAAATACTCAGGGCTGCAACTGCAACCCCTTAAAGTAGTAAAAAATCAAACTTCTAAGTCAACGCAATCAAAAGATATGGGCGTTTATGCCGCATATTTTGACACTCGCAAGGGAATCAAAATCTAAGTACTTTCTGTTGACCTAGAATCATGACATTTGGCAAGAAGCAATTTCATGTAGCACAAGTAAAGGAAAAAATCCAAAAACATTCCCGTGATAAACTATTTAGATACCTACTTTGTACGGAACTCTCGGTGCGCGAATCAGATTCGCACTTCTCCGTTTTTTTTTGTAATTATTGTTAGGAGTTGTCGTCATAACTAACCATGAATAATTAATGTTGAAAAGCAAAAGCAACCTGATTATTGGATGTTATAAGATTATTTGTAGCCACTACGAGATCTCTTGTCCTTAACATAATAAATTTAACCTACAAACAAAGTTGACTTCACTGCAGAAACGTATAAGGCCGTGAATTCCCTAAAACAACCACTGTAGGGCGTCAGAGCATTTCTAGCGGATGATCTTTATAGCATTGCTCAGCTAGCGTGCTATGGTTCACTATGGGGCATCCCGGGAGAGTTGCTTCATTCGCGTGACATAGTACCTAATATAGTGATGTGGTAGTGGGACAGGGCTGCGTAGAGATGTGCGTGGCATCCAGGGTTGTTCTTTATCGTGCACGGTTTTTGTTTTATAATGTGACCCGCAAAAAAAGGACAAATACAAATACTTTAGACGTAGTGCCTACATGCATAGGCCATTCATCGGAGACACATAAATCGCGTTAGGTTGCTTTTTCCCTTTAGATGTTATAAGTCAAAAACTGAAAAGTCCGAAAATTTCGAGGTTTTTTGAACAAAACACAGTTAGCACAGGTCTTTCAAAGCTGGAAACTTAGTTTTACGCTATTGGTATCTATCCTAACAATATCCCAAAAACCAGTAAGTACCTACTATGTATTTATTTGAAACCTATGATGTTTTCAGGCTCCTACAAACAGGCGTGATACGCGATATAATCGCGCGCGACACAAAGGCACCGCTCGTTGCGCGACTTGTGGTGCCTTTGTGTCGCGTGTCGTGTCGCGCCTGTTTGAAGGAGCCTTTACATGACTGGCCTAACATACCTATGTCGATGAAATATGGGTTTGAAAACGTTTCTTCTCATACAAAGTAAGGTCGGTCGACACAAAGCTGCCGATCAATTTCTGACAAATGCGTGCACTGACTGGACAGGTCCTCTCAATCTGTGTGGTTCTTTCCTCAAAAGACCATCTCAGACATCGATCTACATGGTCTTCGCGTTAGTAAGCTGCGTCGTGTACACAGTTAGTGCTGTAACATTGGTGATTTGAGTTTGTAAAGCTCGTAATTCCAAGAAGAGCGGTGACCGCCACATTGCATCTGTAATTTACAGGCGAATAACGTCACAGAAACGTTATTTATGAAAGTAAGTTAAGTAGTTTCCTGGAGAGCGTTCTTTCACACCGTAGACCTCGCTGCCATCGTTTTCTTAACAGCCTTCAATGCGGGCGATATATGGAGGGCGTTTTGTTGCGGCCGTAATGTGGCGGCCACCGTTTTGCAGAAAACCGTAGCTTTACACGTTACTAGAATAGAATAGATTATTTCTTTATTTGCACAGAAAGTAGGTATTTTAAGTTTAAAATGATTCTTACTAACTACTAACTAACTAAGGCATGCAAACAGTTTTAGCTACTTATAAAGACTCATTAATTTATATTTACATAATATAAATTAATGAGTCTTTATAAGAGTTTTTAATTTTTATCACATTCAATCAAAGCAATATAAGATTACCATGTCAAGATGAAATTCAGTACATTATTTGAATTAGGCAATACTCGTACAATAATAATGTCAAGTTTAATAAAATGTGATTATAAATTCGTCACGTTCGAGGTCAATACAGTTAAATTAAAATATATAAATGATTTAGCACAAGTCAGGAATACAGGGATGTCATCATTATTATCAATTTAAATTCTTATCGGTCAGCATTTCGCCAATTGAGTAATAACATTTATTAATAAATAGATCTGTCAATTTCTTTTCGAAAAGTGGAAATGTCTCATTTTTTATTAAATCGGCTATTTTGTTAAATATGATCGGACCCATACATATAATACTTTTCTTTTATAGGGCGGTATCGGAACCACTAACAATCAGCAAATTTTTAAACTGTCTTCTGATTGGCCGTTACTTTTGTGTATCGTCGCGGACGACGGGCCTACAAAAAAAGCGAGTTCTATACTTCTTTATTATTCCTACTTTGTCCGCATTATTATAATGCCAAAGTTTAAGACTGAGGTTAAAAGCAAACTTTAATAAGTTTAACGTCTGACTTATGAGTGGGGGTGAAGGAAAACTTGGACAAATGTTTGGTGGGGAACTGCTTCAATACTTCTTAAAACTTGTGGGTTAAGTCTAGGGGCCTAACACAGGGCCTACCGTTTAACCAAGACGATGCCTGGGCTATGCGCGATGCGGGAGTAACAATATTCCACAGTACTGATGAGTGATGACACTGACCGCTCTTGAACAGGTCAGGGGAGTTACTCTGTAAGTCCGTCAACAAAGATACGACCCGTCCAAAAGTAGTTGATCCGTCAAAACGAGTGTCTAATTCAATTTCTCGGAAGGCCAAATACATATTATTGGGACCAGAGGCAGCTGTCAAATCGTGTTGTCAGTCATTCTTAGGTCGGGCTCCGAAATATTCATATTATTATTATTATGTCCGTAAGTGATACGGAATAGGTGGCGTCTGTAACAACGGATTTCGTGCTCACGAAATACACCACCACATGTGCTAATCGCGCTTAGTTTCGTTGGAGAATTTCGGGTTAGTTACCATTTACCCCTGTTCTTTTTTCCACCCGAAAAATGAAATACTTTATAATCTCGTTTTATCAGACGTAATCGAGGTCGTACAGTCAAAGAAAAAAGTACTTACTAAGTGATTTTTAATAAGTATGTTTATGCCAGATCTAATTAGGTATTCTTCATTATCATAAATCAAATCACAGCTTTTGTCAATTTTACAATTAGTTTCTTCACAAATACAAAAATCTATTATTATAATAAAAAATATTTCTTAAAAAAAATACTAGTTTATTATATGCATACTAAAAAGATATAAAAAACGTTATAGAATAATTCTAAATTATATAAATCAACAGGCGTAAATGTTATAATTACAATATAATATTACTATACATATTTTAAACACAAATCAATAAATAAATCAACAATTTTGAGTAATACTAACTAAATAATCATGTTTTGGTGAGCATAGTTATTATTAAACTGATTTCTTGTAGCAATCATTCACTTATTCATCAAAATTGGATCCTAAAAATAATATTTTGGTGGTAGCACTTTTTCGCTTCACTGTACCTACGTAATTATTAAATTTCGGAGGGAATCGAGAATGTAATTAAACGATATTTTTATCATAAATTTCGGGGGAAAACAAGAACGGGGAATCAGTACTATCACTGAAATTCCCCCCTCCCCCTCTCCCGCACCGCGTAGCTGTCCATAGTGTAAATTAATTAATACGTGTACAATAAATACGAGGTTACAATGTATGTCAGAGCTAATATCTTTTTTTAATACCCGACAAAAAATTCAACACAGTCTTTCAGAATCATGTACTAAATTCATTCCGTGGTAACAGGTTGTGCGTCCCTACCATCTGGTGTAACCTGCCACGCGTTCCATCGTATCCTCAGACCCGTCAGTCACATATCCACTCGTGTGTGCCATACCACTGAAAGTAATCCCCAAGTTAGCGGAAAATCTTTCAGCGGAAAACAGAATTAAGTTCATACTATTTTCTATCAAGGAGGGGAAGTTGGGAAAAGGTATCATAATTACACTTTTTCAGTAATCAAGATAATGAGCACGATTTAGTTTGCTTAACTCGGCTGAAAGTGTTGGTGTCTCTTACTGGCAGGTGAATTATGAAAGAGATGTAATATACGTTGATATTGTACTACGATTCAAAACTTTTCACAATTTTAACTAAGTGTGTGAATATTTTTTTTTTCAGTTTTACCTTAGTGACCTGAAAATCAATCGTACAATCGACCGCACGTCGACTTGACTTAGATCTTGGACTGATCTAGCGTAGTACGGAGTTAAAATAGGATAAGAAGCCATCTTAAACTGGCTTATACTGTACCTATCTACGATTTTTTTTATTGAGTAATTGCTGTATTGCTTATCAGTATTAACATGCGGTTACAGCAACAAATCTAACTTTTGCACAAAAACTTAAATCACATTAAGTTTACGTAATTTGTTCTGTGCAAGAATCGAACAAGCGATCTGCATATCACTGAGGTCAATCTCTCAGTTATGTTGTTACGTTGAACGGGGAAAGACGTCCAAGTGGAGCCAGCATGTGCCTTCGTCGTGGAAAAACTATGTCGTATTAGAATATACCCGCCAGTTGACCTGGGGGCCTTTTAGAAAAATAGTGTTACAGTCACATTAGACCGATTTTAATTTTTCCATAGAAACAGAGATTACCAATTATCTTTTTTTACTTAAGTCATTTCGAAAATATTGTCTACTAACATTTTCGACCTTTGTATCCTGCTTATGCGTATGAAGTTTCATTAAAATCGGTTCATTAATTTCGAAAAATAAGGGCTTGAAAATTTGTATGAAATGCCGTACGGGGTAAATGCTCTTAATATTAATTTGATATTTAATATTTTGTAACATGTTTTTTTGAGTCAATCATAATATTTAGTCAATTCTAGTTTACCGTTTATATAACCTGACCAAGATTATGTCTGGACTTTAAAAGAGACTATGACCTATGAGTTGGTTTCGGCCTTTCCTCTCAGAGTAGTCAGATAGGAAACGCCGACCTCATCTACTTTAAAAAATATATGATTGACGTGAAAAAGTGTTTGTGCAAACCTACTTACAAAAAAAAAAATCATTTATCATTTACCGAAAATTATAAAAAAATTTAGTACAAACAATTTAAGTCTCTAAATCTATTCTACCGAAAAAAGAAACGTACCCACAAAATGATTTGCACGCCGAAATTCCGAAACAAAAAAAAAATCGCAAGAAAAATCCGCGCGCAAAACTTGCGTGTACCATTTAAAACAAGCGAGCCCAGATAAGAGCGACCGCTCTAACTTGAACCGTCATTTCTATCTAAACAGCCCCTTAGGCTCGCGGTTCTGTGGCGAGCGGGGTGTCGGGTAGTCCTCAAAGAATTGGCGGCTTACGCACGTGTAGAGTTAACCTGCGCACAAGTTGCAGAATCAATCAACGTGGTTATTTTGCTGGGCAATCGCTGGGGAAACCTACCGCGCATGCGTTCTCCGGTAGTGATGTTAGAGTCGATGTTTTTGTGCGTGAAACTTCGGCTATCGAATTTTCGGGCGTCTTGAAGATTGGGCGGGACGCCGCCGCCGCTTTCGCGACGCGTATTGTTGTGTTTCTTTTTTATTTTTCTGAATTTTGTTTTTGAAATTACGTTATATTTATTGTAAATAATATGTAGATTAGTCACTAATGCAAATAAAATTATTTTATTGATTCAGCAAAACCGAACACACTGACCGACTGTCGTAAACAAAGTATATAATGATGTTTTACATTAATTATATTCATGATAACAATGAAATTTGACGCAGATATATCTCTTATCGATAGTTCATGCGGTCAAGTTAGTCGATAGTCGCCTCACTCAGGCTGTGAGAATCCCGCCGAAACCAGCCAGTAGAAGCAGTTGACAGTTTCCGCGCGCAACCGGTGTGCGATAGACGTCCTCATGCCACAGGCGACGAATATTCCTCGCGATCAAGGTACGTCACTAAAAACTTATTTTTTCAATGACATTTTTTTTAAAACCAACGTGGATACTCTTTAAATATTCCAAACCTTAATACCGCATCAAAAAAGATACGATATTTTTAATTGTATTCGTAATTCGGGCGAAACGTCTTAGCCGGGAGATAAGTGACAGCCAATCTGTTTACAATGGAAGAATTTTACGGGTGTTCTAAGCGGATTTTTCGGATATCTGGCGTATTGTTTGTGTCGGTTGAATATTTTTTTAAGTGTGAGTGCAACGGAAACTTTTTGTAAACTTTTTACGCGGGATTTTTTTAGGTTTCTCGATATTTTTTTTTGTTTCTCAGTATTTTAATTAATTTTAGATATAATTGCGGAATACTGTGATAGATTGTTATTCCAACAAAGAGATTGGTGTTTTTGAAAAATTGTTGCAGGAGGATAAATAATTAAGTGACACTTAGCGGGGTAGTAACTCTTTTCAGGAGTTTTCAGACGGCATTCCAATTCTCATTTAGGTGATTAATTACGATCTTAACGACTCTTTGTACACACCACAATGTTGTAGGTACTTTCCGAACTACGTAGCGTAATAAATTATCTGCATATCGAGATGTTTAATCACTACTATTTATGTATGAAATCATTATTTATGTCTTGTAAACATTTTCTGCTGGTAAACATTTCTGCTGGTAGCCAATATTCAGATAAATAAACTTTTACCTACTTTGTGAGTATCGCGTGGCAAAATAATAATATTGTTTGTTTAACACACGGGAATAAACGTGGTTTTAACATTTTTTCTTGCTTCGTCCTGATGGTGGTCACAAGGTCGCATACTGAGCCAGTGACATTACGTTATTACTTTGTCTTGTTGTTGTTAGGTAATTGTATTTCATGTCCCCTCCCCCTCATTTCTTCCAAACTTTTAACCTACCGCCAGTCAAGCTGGTATGAACATTCATCTGCTTCATTTGTCCATAATTCGGCGAGTGAAATGTGCCGATTGCCATGAGTTGTTCAGTAATTAATTCATTTTTAACTTCTGCTTCGTTTTTTGCTCAGAAATTTCAGTTCGAATCGAGTGAAAGACAAAAATGATCAAAAAGTGAAACAACTGCAATATGCTTCACAACAATTGCTTAGTTTTCATTGGACCAATCACACATTTTTTTTAAATTTTGCTCTCTTAAGTTTAAGCATAACGAGAGCCAATAATTAAATTAATTAATAATGGAAATACGATATTTGCCTTCATTAGTCGCCAGGCTACAATTGATAAATTATACTCTTTTATTTTATTTCTGTGAAATGGGTCAATAAAACACATTTCACGTAAAAAAATATAAGTTACTAGGAGCGTCCCGCGGTTTCGACCGTATAAGTGTCAATCTGGTAGGAATATCGGAATAAAAACTATTCTATGTCCTTTTCCGGGACTCAATCTAACTCTATACCAAATTTCATCTAAATCAGTTCAGCGGTTTAAGCGTGAAGAGGTAACAGACATACACACTTTCACATTTATAATATTACTGGCTTCCGCCTGCGGCTTCGCCTGCAAGTTATGTCGATAAAAACTATCCTTTGTCCTTCCCCGGGCTGCAATCTAACTCTCTGCCAAATGTTATCGAAATCCGTTCAGTAGTTTAGGCGTGAAAAGATAACATACAGACAGATAGACAGTTGCTTTCGAATTTATAATATTAGTATGGAAGTATGGATGTTTTAAAACTTTATAAGTTCAGTGTTTACTATCCGATTCGTCACAGTGTCTTTTAAAGGCTAGACATAATCTTGGTCAGATTATGAGAGAACCCATGTAGAGACAGTAGTCTGAAAATTAAATAGCCTTTTGAGGAATGAACAATTTGAGTGGATCGGTCCAGTCAGTGCACGCACATTTCAGTCATCCTGCACTTCAAGTCAGAACTTTTAAGGAGTTCAATGACTCGACAAAAAATACCAAAGAATGGACATTTGGGTAGTCTCCATAAAGTACTCAAACTGCCAGATTATCATTAAATCTATCTCAGAGGAAAAATAAATGACTCACATAGTCCTCATCCTCACAATAATTAAAATAATAATAGGTAATTTATGTATAATGTCAAATATACATGTCATAAATATAGCCTCATTAATTCCAATAAAGCTATTAAACTAATAATGAAAATTCATATCTCTGTTTAAAACAAGAGTCATGTATGTAGGTGTGGGTAGGTGCCGTCGTTTTAAATTAGAATTAATGTCTGCATAACCTGAAACGAAATGAATGTAGCAAGCTTCGTGGTTTACACAGATACATTACCTACGCAACGTAACATCGAAGGGGTCAACAGAAGTGGCAGTACACGTTCAGATTACCAGTAATTACCTGAAACTTAGTGGGAACGGCCGCGTCTTACAAGTTGTAGATCGTAAGTTCGACTCCGACAGGCGCTTCACTTTATGTATATTATTTCATCACCACTACTCTCAAAACGGTGAAGGAAAACATCGTGAGGAAACCGGCATGTCCTAGAACCAAAATTTCGGAGACATGTGACATCTACCAACCCTCACAGGGCTCACGTGGTGGATTACGGTCCATCCACTCCCTCTTTTGTATCAATATTTTAACGTGGTGCTCAAAGCACACGCTTTGAGCACCAAGTTAAAATATTGATTGGTGCTCAAATGGGAATACTTTTGGTGCTCAATGCATAGGTGCTCAAAAGGGAATACTTCGTTAGAACAATGTAAAGGCTGATTACGTATGTATGTACGAGTATGTGTATTCTAGGGAGTTGGTAAGTGGGTACTAAGAATTTCATATAACCACTTTTACCAACTTACTCAACTTAGGGATTAACACAGAACTCAAGCTCAGCATTTATTATCTAATATCTATACTTACTATTATAGAGAGGTAAAATATGTATGAGTTTGTAGGAAGGGGTAATCTTCGGAACGGTTCCGAGAATACATCCACCAATGGGAAGCTGCAGTATTGCCGAGAATAACATAGAATATATTTTATGCTAAAACCAGAAATATCACTCTGACAAACTTCTTTCATATAATTATCTATGCTGACAAACTTGCGAGCAGGAGCTAGTCTAAGTTATGGCTATAATCTTTTCTATCTCAGTATTAACTTAACTAATGTAAAAACACTTTAAAAGTCAGGATTTAGCTTCTTACAGTTATTTAACACTAGCTGCGCCCCGCGCATTCACCCGCGTAAGTGACGATCCCGTGAGAATATCGGGATAAAAAGTATCCTATGTGTTAATCCTGGTTATAAACTACCTGTGTGCCAAATTTCATCCAAATCCGTTGAAGGAGCCTTAAACCGGATACGCGTTATGGTGTATACGTCGTACAATACGTCGTTGTTAGTATTTAAAGTGCAGGTGTAATGAGTTTGGTCATTATACCCACTCATTTGCCTACGTTTATTAAAATGTAATTCGAGCTTCAGGCGTCTGATATATTAAAAGAAAAACAGTGGCACTCTGGGAGTGCCGACAGAAGTGAAAACTTGATCAACGAGTACATCCCGAGGACAGCCGAACACATCCGAATGTAGCGCGGTGTCGGTTACGGTAACCATGTCACGAGTTCAATCATTTTTTTCCCGTCTCAAAGAGTACATCCCGAGGACAACCGAATACATCCGAATGTAGCGCGGTGTCGGTTACGGTAACAGTGTCGCGAGATCAATGGTTTTTTCCCATCTCAAAAAATGCCCAACGCGCATAAAGGAGTTTTCAATTTAAAAAAACACACTTTTTATACAAGCGTCAACATAGTTTGTCTACTGTTGTACATAAGGGACTTTGATTTATTCACGAATCGGATATGAGTTTCATAGCGAAAGTTTTAGGAGAGCTGTGGCGGCCAAGTGGTAACGGCCGCGACTTACGTGTTGTAGGTCGCAGGTTCGAATCCAGATAGGCGCTTTATTCTGGTGTCTGTGATACAATGATTTTCATTCATTAGTACAGGCACCAACGATACACTTTTTTCTGTAACGTTAATTTTTAGTTGGAAAATTGTTTTTGTGAAAATTATTATAAATTATTTTGTCTAAATTATTTCATCACCACTGCTCTCTAAACAGAGAAGGAAATCATTTTAACGAAACCGGCATGTCCTGAACCAAAAATTCGAAGACATATAACATCCACCAACTCGCACTGGGCCCGCGTGGTGGATTACGGCCCACTCCCTCTCACAGAGAGGAGGACTGTGTCCCAGCAGTGAGGAGTGCTGATTATGGTAGCGAAAGTTGTTTAGGTTGACTGGTAGAATCACCTCGTTAACGGATGCACGTTTCTGAACCACCAGCCTGTATAGTGAGAATGAGGTTTTCCAGTAGTAGTCGAAATAGCCCAAAGAAAAAACAATCTTAAATGAGCCGGCCATATTAGCCGTAGAACCAATGCCAGAGACCTGTTCGTCGCCAAACACTATGTACGTAAGGTGAGGCAAATTTATTGTCAAGCACCTACTTAAATTGTCCGTATATTCAAATCATTACTGAGTAATTCCTGGTGGAAAAACCCATTAACACTTTTTCCTGACCTGGGAATTGAACTCAGAAAATAACCCCACTAAATGTAGATAATTTTTTTTTACCAGTTGTAACCATACATGTTGTTATTTTTTTTTAATAACCGAGGAAAATTTTAAACACCCGGGTGGTCTAATATCACGTGCTGTTTTCATGGAAATCATTCGATAACTTATTCCATTTTTAATGCCTCCAGCACGTTCTTACAAGAGCAGGTGGTTAGGAACATCGGGCAAGTTAGCTTGTAGAATACTGCGTAGGTAGGGGCTCCGGAATTGCTCCGGATATTAGACGGATCCCTCATTAGAGATATAATTAAACGGAATATCCCGAAGGTTAGGGTTACAATCACGGTGTAGGTGTTTTCACATATCTTAATCGATCCTCAAATAATTTTCGTTTTGCCTTCCTAAAAATATTATTGAAAATTCTAATAATGCGCCTCAATTTGTGAATCTCATGTTTTTGTCTCTCTCCTATTTAGGGTAATCACTGGGTATTTTTACAGAATCGGACTGCAAATCATAGCAGTGCTGGTAGACGACAAAATTATGTACAGACGCCAGCACATCAAGCAACCCGAAACTGTAAAATTTTCCCAATCAAAATTGAACTTTATGCTTTAGCGATAAAGTTGAAAATCTATTGAATAAATTTGACAGGCTGTAGTAACTTGATGTGCTGGCGTCTGTACCTGCGGTGGTACTTCCCCGATCAATGTATCTTTACGTATGAGATGACATCATCGTCATACCTCAATAAACATAATGACAGTATTTAATTTCCATCCTCTTCTATTAATGGAATTTGCATACTGATACTAATCAGGTAGGTATATCAATAACGCAATTTTATTTTTCTAAACGACTGTGTAAATTATTTTACTCAATTGAATGAGAATAATGTTATTATAATAGTATAATAATAGAGGGGCCCTTGGCTAAATAATAACAGCCGCACAAGTCGATCGATCAAGTTAAGCTACGCTTGCCGCGGTTGGTCTGTGGATGGGTGACCATCTTTACTTACCCTAACCCCTCCGTGCCTCGAAAAACACGTTAAGCCGTTGATCAAGGCTGTCATTCGTGGATGTTTGACAGTCGTTACGGGTAGTCAGAAGCCCGAAAGTCTGACAACCAGTCTTACCAAGGGGTATCGTATTACCCAGTAACTGTGTTGTGCAGGTCAGATAGGCAGTCGCTCCATGTAAAATACTGGTATTCAGCTGCATCCGGTTAGACAGGAAGCCGACCCCAACATAGTTGGGAAAAGACTAGGCAGATGATGAATGTTAGTATAATAATTATTATACTAACATTCATCATCTGCCTAGTCTTTTAATTATAATTAATATAATATCAATGAAACTCAGTTCATAATACTTAATATCTCTTTTGAAAAACACTTGACTCTATTTTTCATATTTGCGATATTCGCCCAGCAGGCTCAGAGACACAAAAACTCACCGGGCTACATTGTGTTATCCGACTTATCCGACTGGGATAAAACAATACTAAAGGATTCATCCAGTCTATAAATAAAACTGGTGATTTAAAAGAGAATCCTCGATTCTTAATTATGTCTTGGCAGAACCCTGCTGACTAATCGTTTTCACTCGCACCGATCTCGTTAAGAGATCGTGCCGTAACAAGAAATAAAAACAATGTAAAAACCATGGTAGGTAGGTACTCGTATTTACAGCTTCGGGCATAAAACACGCTTAAACCTACCCGGAAATCAAATGTTGCACAAGCCTACACTTTACTATGTAATTGGGTTCCGTGCTGACTAAATTATGGCTACAATTTACCAAAATTATATTAATGTTATTATGTGTGAAAAGCTGTGAAAAGCTGCTCATTAAAAGGTTTATAGAATTGCACGATTATCCATAATTTAACGGACAGTAATAATAGGTATAATGGGGAATTTCGCTTTGGTCAAGAACGAATAAATAACTCGATTGGGTAAATACCCACCGAGGCTTGTTGACATTGTAATTGGGCTGTGTCCACAACTAATTGAATGATTTTATAATCCATTTCTATCCTAAAAGTAGCGGTTAGTTGTGAGTTTCCTCACATGGAACTTTTAACCCCCGTATTCTTTGACCCTCTTAGTGGCTATTTGCAATGCATTTTGTGTGACAGCGCTTATCAGATAGAGTCTATTATATAATCACTGCTGGGACACAGGCCTTCTCTCTGTGTGAGAAGGAGGGGCCATAATTCACGCATTCACGCGGGCTCGGGGCGGGTTGGTGGATGATGTGGATGAAGTAGTCTATATAAAAGGATAATTTGGTAGCAATAAATACTGATCGTTTACTGGTAGTTAAGATGACAATTTAGCTAGGTATCGGGTTCAGCCAAAAATAACTAATCAAATAAATCACAAACACTTAGTTTGTAAATCCTCGCTTGTAGTTGGAATATAGCCTAGACAACATACATTGATTAGTCGGGAACAGGGCTTGAAATACCAGTATTTTTGGGAACCAATCCTGGTGTGATACCGGCACCAGAGTAGTACCTGTAGTATTGGTTCCGCGGTACCAGACGTAGTATCTGTACTCTTGGTATTTGTAATCAGCATTGGTACTGCACTGGTACCAAACAAATACTTCCGTAAGTGAGAGTAAGACGACAACCTTTTACTTACATATAGTAAGTAAAAGGGATAGATAATAGGCATTACAATAATAACTTAAAACTGGCCAATCTTACGAGGCTCCTCGTACAAATATGAGATTTGTGTTACGCGCCGCGTACCTGAAATATTGTACCGGTACCTACTTGTTAGGTGGAGTACCGGTACCCATCTAGAACCGGTATCCAGGTACCGAAACGGCAAGAACCGCTAGGTACTGGTTCCAAGCTCTGGTCAGGAGTAGTCTAGAATAGTCTGGGTTAGACTGGAAGCCGACCCCAAAATAGTTGGGAAGATTAATTTCGACAAGAGACAGTATTACTCGAGGAAAAAAAACATTACCACATTATGCAACGGTGAGTATAAAAATACGGTCGTTTTTGGACATAAAACCGGACGCTGAACTGAAACATGTCACACGCTCGAACGGACATGTTGTAATTAAAAAGGTTCTTTGTTTCTCTACGGAACCTCAAACCGGGCCGCATAGAAGGTCGCATATTCAGAAACAAAATAATAAAAAGCCCACTCTGCCCGGGCAAGTAAAATGTTATCGACAAGCTCCTTTTTTAGTTCTATTTCTGTTAAGGCATTGTGTAGATTTTCCGAGGTTTTTCCATTAATTGACCATTGAAAACCGCCGTTTCGCAAATAAATATTATTTGATCGATATTTTTAACCTTTTTTATTGTTTTGTTCGAACGCGCTGGTATTATTTAATTTTCATATGAAATCCAATGTCAAAATACTATCCGTTTTGTAAATAAAAATGGCCTTTTTGATTGATTCTATTCAAAAATATTAATAATAATTATAACAGTTTGCTCTATCATGCGTCTATTTGCCTTTTAGTTTGTTAACAGTAATTTTTATTAATAGCCAACCTACAATTGTTTACACTCGATTTTTAAATAAGGTTACTCTAAAATCTATGGATACTTGATTTTTTATTTTTCCCACTTATTAATTTTATATGTGGTATAGAATTCGTGGCACAAGAAATTGTTACACTAATACGAAAACTTCACTTGATTTTTGTTTAATGGTCGCGGGCCGGATTTTAACGCTTCGCGGGCCGGAAATGGGCAGCGGGTCGTAGTTTCCCCATCCCTGCTCTATAGCTATGCAAGGATCTTTTACCGTGTGGCTAAAATCGGAACTAATGCACCATCTTGTTTTGATTAATTAAAGTAACGTGAGATAATGAGAGTTTAAAATTAACAATGTATGAGTCCTTAGACCCAAACGTATTGAATTGTTTAGTCGGTTAAATAAAAAAATCTGCTGTCCCATACATTTTGATCGTGAAGGTAGTTATTGCGATTTTGTATGAAACAGCGGCTTTTTTTTTAATGACCGACGAAAAATTTAAACGCGGATGGTCTGGAACGGTGGTTCCGAACCTGGGGGTAACTACCCCCGCAAGAGTAAATCAGCTATTCTGAGGGGGTAACAAAAAACCTAATAATTAAGACCTAATCTAATAAAATACCTAGCTAAGCAGAAAAATTGGTAGATCGCCGCACAGTAAGAACCGCACGTGGCATCTCTTTCTAGCTGTGGTCGCCCTCGCCTCGTCGACGCCATGTTTGTTTTTATCCTGTTAGAGAAAACAGAGCTTTAAAAATGTTAATACCCTTTGCCACCGCCTATAGATGTGAGAGTGGTTTTTCAACTTAGGTTACACTGAAAACAAAGGCCAGAAACTGTGTCAATGTGGAACATGACTTAAGGTGCGCTTTAAGCGATTCTAAACCTGACATAAAAAAAAAACTTGTGAATGCTAAACAGTACCACCTACCACCACTAACTACATATTTTTACTTGATTCATTGTTTATATATATAAAAAAAAACGTTAAAATTGTAAGATTAATATGCAATTAAAGACATATGTATTTGCTTGTATTGATAACATTTTAAGGTCGGGGTAAAATCAGTTTTCGTAATAGGTCCAGGGGTAATAATATTGAAAAGGTTTAGGAACCACTCGTCTAGAATCATGGTGACAGTTTGGGCACATGAGTAGACAAACGGTTTGGGCGTCGATGTCGCTTGCATTGAGTACAGTTTCGTTGAGTTCCATGAGTTGTTGTTGGTGGTTCCGTGTGATACATCTTGCTAATATTCCAGTAGCCAGTTAGCCCCATCAATTATCAAGGCTTTGTGGTCGGTCACAGTTCAGGCCGGGTAGCGATCTTACGATATTTCGGTCATTGCGGCCTGTCTGGCAGGCTGTGCCGTCGATATATTATATCAGAGTCTCAAGAGCAGTATTGCCTAATGGTATCGGCCCTGAAATTCGAGTTGTAGATCGTGAGTTCGAACCCTGGCTGGCACTTTACTTTGTGTATTTTAATTCATCACCAGGCTCTCAAAACGGTGAACCAAAAACTTTGAAGACATGTGACATACACCAACCCGCACTGGGCCTTCGAGATGGATTATGGCCCACTCTCTCTCTCAGGCTCCCCGCCTGTGTCCCAGCAGTGGGAAAATTATAGGCTGATTATGATGACTCAAGTTGTGTAATACCCTCATACATACATATTGATTTTTTTTTTGTAGTGTACATACCTAACCTACAACAGTCAGAATATTTTTTTAAACTAGTCATACCAAGTCAACGGTGTTTTGGCCTTTTTAAAACTGTCAAAGAATGACAATTCTTTGACAGTTTTGAAAAGGCCAAAGATTTAGATTATTATTAGAAGGTTTATGTGTATTAAACATGATTCTAAAAACCATAAAAAACACCACAGACACTCTAAAAATACATTCTTATCGCCACCTTTGCATAATACCTTCCACAATCTGAAAAGCTAATATCACAATTTTCGCGGCGCCCCCATACAAACAAGGCTTGCTTACGTAAGGGCGGTAGCAGGGTAGCGACTAATTATTGAATGTCCTATACAGCTGCCATCGACATACATAATATGTGTTATAATTACGCCATAACTTTAAGCAGGGTAGACAGAAAGGCAAGTAAAGCTGGTGAAATATTGCTCAGTATTTTATTAAATAGGGGATATATTGGTAAACCATGAATGAATTGTGGTTTAATAAAAACTCGGCGGACAGCGGGAAGTGCAGCTCAATTACTTTCAGTTCGGAGTCCAATCGATTTCCGGCTGTCTGGTATAGATATTGCTATTAGCGATAAGATGGCCTCTTAACTGTATCGTACTTTTTTTGCTTTTACTTGTGTTCAAAGTTAGGAAACCTTATCCTAGAGTTACATACCACTACAATATGCAGGTTTTGGAGAAAATTGCTTTCGACAGATTTTAGGGTTTTGTGTACCAATCTTCCTGAGTTACACATCACCCGGCCCTTTTAGATAGGACATGCTAATTTGCAAAACGGTTAAGTTGCTAAACAAAATGAAGTAAATTAGAAGTAAATACCAGGATTTACCCTTCGTATCGTATCGTACGTGGTAGTTGTGTGTGTAGGTAATAACATTTAACACTTTTTATCTAACATTTAACCGGTTAAAGCATGTTCTATTCATCTATGTACATATAACTTAATAATGAGCCCTTTTATATCGAAACTATGCTTACAGTTTCGTTACTAATAGATATCTCATAGCCACATGCCAGTTCGTGGAAACTAACTGTGACACGGAACAAGTCATAATGTCAAGCTTAGCTATAGTATGACTTTGTCAAGTGGAATGTTGATAGTGTGGGCCTAATGTACAGACGCCAGTACATCAAGCTACCCGAAACTGTCAAATGTTCCCAATCAACTTTGAACCCGATTAGCTTGCCCGGTAGCTTGATGTGCTGGCGTCTGTACATTAAAGAGGTGAAAATGAGGGTTTAAGCTGTTTGGCAAATCATTTCCGTTCCTTTTCGTTTGGTGTACGATTTAATTTATCCGACAGATTATTTCATCTGTCCTGTTTATCTGTCCTGTTTACCTGAATTGCGTAACACACTTTAAATCACAATCAAATTCAAGGATATTGTTAATTCATTGCTTCATATGTACGAAAAAAATTTCTTCGCAACAACGTAAAGACAGAGATTAAAACAGAAGAAGAACTAGCAGAGGATCGAGGAGGGGGTGGTGTGGAGGGGTTCAGGGGATCAGACCGGAATAACTCTAAATAACGCAATGGCAAAAGCCAATGGTAGCAATGGCATTCATTTTGACAATCATTCGGACAGCGGGGTAATTGCGTAACACATTAACAGTAGTGTTAATGTGTTACGCAATTACCCCGCTGTCGGTCAGTGTCTAGTGGTACCCTAAATGATAAGTAAAAATATAAAAAAAAGTTCTGATTAATACATGCAGCTTGAAAGGTATTAAAGTAGCTCGTTATAGGAATTAAAGGTTCGATTGTAGGGTTAATACATGCCTTGCAGCAACAGGTAATCTAATGCAGAGCACAGACGCATAGAGGGTAATGATATCACTTGCGAAATTATTCTAGTCCTCAATGCAGTACTTATACAAAATATTGTAAAACATTTTAAAGAGTAACGGTGGAGTCTTTTCCCATGCTACTCTATACGAAATTGCCTTTTGGAAGGGGCGACTAGAATCAATTCTATTTTCTTGTACGTTCACAAGTGACAAATTATTATTTGACTTGGACTTTGAAATGCAACAAGAGTGCTATAAGAAACTTTTGACGCCAGAATTAAATTGACAAGGGGGCCTTGTCACAACATTTGAGCGGTAAAAAAAAAAGATAAGAAGTTATTCAAAAACAAAAACTGTTTACAAACTATCAACATTATCATCATAACTTAAAATGTTAACATGAAATGATCAGATAAGATTAAATAATTGCTAGACGATGACAATAATCTAAATTTTTTATAAGTATATAATATTATTTGTGCTGATACGTAAGAAGAATGTAAAAAATATGTTTTAATAAGAATGTTTCTTCAAACAGTGTTGCAGTTTTTCACGATTACGGGTCCCAGGATTGTCATAACTCAATGCCATTAAAGCTGTTTTATCCAACTTTAATGCAGGGAACGGAAAATCTGAGTTGTTTTTTTCGAGAATGACAAATGATGCCCGGCATTTTAATCTGCATTCCTTGGATCCGTTAAATTTCGTATTTTATGTTTGGTACTCGAGAGGATTCTTGATGAAAATTGAAAATCGTTCATGTAAAATCTTAATATTCAATCAGTACTTTACAAACCGTCGAGGAAATGGCAAGGAGATTGGTGTTAGGCGATTTATGAGTGTACCTGTTCATTGTTATAATCTTCGGTTGTTATTCTGTTCGCCCACAAAATCTTTGACCTTGTGCCCGGGTCAGAAGGTAAACTGACGATAACATGAAGGAGCGAGTTTTATAATCAAGATAAATAATTTCGCCGTCGTGTTTTCAATTTACGTTAAAAAATAACAAAAGTTCCATCGCACAGATAAGCTATGCTATACTTATTGTTGTGTTGTGTGCCTTTTAGTCTGTGCTAAATAAATGTATTTTCTTTTTTCCTCATTTCTTTGGAATCTTGGATGTCAAATCACAGCTTCTTATACAAACTAATATCCAGCTGTATTTGCGATGGCTACATCCGAGTTGAGGGGCTATAAGGACCCTAAGCAAATAGTCATATCAACGATCTATGGAACCTTCCTTTGAAGACGTGATCTTTGTTGTCAAGTAGCGTTTCATAAACGTCACTGACAGCTACTTTGGTTCGGCTACTTTCGCTAAGTGGAGTCGGTGACCTGTTTCGTTTTGCTTTTTGTAATTTTGAATTCATATTTCAGTTGGTTTTTGATGTTTTTAAGCTAATTTTGCTAATGGAGTTTTGTTTACCTTTCGTTCAGACAGACGAATTGTTAAAATAATTTGAAATACCTACTTTATTATTACAAGCTTTTTTATAGATTAATAATAATATAACATTCTTCAAGTCAACTAGGTTACTTTGGCTTATTAGGTGGCATTGATGGCGACTTCAATAGCGATCTTTACGCCCTCAAATGTGTATTGAACACAGACATTGTGAACCGTAAGAGATCTACCTTCACCCTTTTGTTAAAGTGACAGTTAGTTCGACAAAGTGACAGGATTTTTTTTCACATTCCCATCAGTTGGAAATCTTGGTGGTGCAGAGTAGAATAATCCCTTTATGCTCTTGACCCTCTCCAAAAAGAATATAACCATAAAACCAGCCCCGCTGGCGTACTCAAGTGACCCAATAAACACGGTGTGAGTAATAAAGAAACAAATACTAATTTCCTGTGTTTTCTGAATGCCTGGTAGCCGGGGAGTCGTCCTGTTTGCCTATACACTACACTTGATCCGAACCGGTAAGGGAAATTGTGTTTCCGCTTAATTTTCCTGCTGATTAAATTTGTTGTGGCTCTTAAGAAAACGTAACACTTCTCAGTGATGTACGTTTAGTTGTTATAAGGGTTGGATATTTTGTATTGGTCAAGAATAAAGTGTGTGTTTTAGATTTCATTTAAATATTTTGACAGTTTTAATAGGTTGGGCCGAGTGCCCGATGGAATTTCTCATCGGCAAAAATGACGAATTTCCATAAAACTTTCAACCCCTAACCCATTGAGAGGATGATTTTACAAAGTCCCTCCTTAGTGCTCACCTTTGTCACAGAAAGGAAGAACTCTTGTGCATAATTTCATTATTCTAGTTCTAGAATGAATGAATGAATGATTTTAATATTTTTTTTTAAGTTTATAAAATGTGATAGCTATTGAAACACAGTACAGTTTTTTTTTTAAGAAATGTACGCAATCCCTTGGGTTACTCAATCCCTGGTCGTAAAATATTACGACAAGTAATAATAGAAATAGCTTAATAGAAAGGTAAACGCATCTTGAAGAAAGGCGCTGCTGCTTCTTGACTTAGTAAGCCAAGTAAACTTAAAATCCATCTCATTTGTAAAAATTTAATTTAATTTTAAATTTTATTTTTACAAATGACTCTTTTACAATAAAGCCTCTCTTTTACGTACTTTTAGACGCGCTCTAGAGCTTTACCCTGAAGCAGTCAGTGAGAGCCTTAGGTATCCTCATATGATCTACAATGCTCCACAATATTACTATAATGCTAGCAAACTAAAAGGGTAGCCTAAAAATGAATATAACTGTAGTTAAAATACTTTGTGTGCAATTTTGCTTCGGATCGAAGCGGGGAGTGCAACATCTGGCGTGATTATACGAAATTAGTTTGGCAATTCCAAAATAGTATGCTTGATATTATATTAAAAAAAAATCTTTCATGGAGGACGTAAATAAATACACAGGGAGGCAGGAACATCGACGCGAAAACTCTAACCATAAATTCCGCACATGATTCTAGACGTAGAGCAGAAAATTTTATTGCGTTATAAAAAAAAATCTGCTGTTTCATAGAAAAGTGAACCTACGCGGTCAAAATGGTATGTACTCGTACCTTTTTTTTTTGTCGGGGGAAACCTTCAATAGCGAATATTTTTTATAATAACCAGTCCAGACGCTTGCATTGAATCTGTGGTAACAAGTCGCGCGTCGCTGTTCCTATATATATGTTGTATAATCAGCCTATATTTTTCCCACCGCTGGGACACAGACCTCCTCTCTCCTAGTCAGAGTGGGCGTAATCCACCACGCGGGCCCAGTGCGGGTTGGTAGATGTCACATGTTTATGAATTATTGGTTCTAGGACATGCCGGTTTCCTCACAATGTTTTCCTTCACCGTTTTGAAAGCAATTTATGGCGATGAAATTACTTACATGAAAAGAAAAGCGCCTACCTGGGTTACCTACCTAACCTACCTACTACTCGTAAGTCGGGGCGGTTACCACTGGGTTACTGATGTACCTGCTACCCTGTAATCAATGGTGTATAATATAGAGTATTCTATCCATCAACCAAAAATGCTACATAACATGGAGGGTCACAGTTAGATCTTAATATAAGCCTCTGTATAAACTACCATTCGCTCGATACTTCTTACAGTTAAAATGGTGAACAAATGACAGAAATGATTATAATGTCTATAATGTATGATGTTCGTCGTCGTCCATATGGGATCATATGATCTATTTTATCTGGTTCAACTGCCAGATGGCCCGTAATTCCTACGTGTAGGAGATTTAGCCCCTAGATCTAGGTCCATCCGGCGCCCACCAACTGAAACGGCTCGATTAAAAATTTTAATGTACGTCACTAAATCCAATAAGCTCCCAGATGGAATGCTCAGAATTAACACGTTTTCTTTATTGTCTATGTGGTTAGGCTTGTGTTACAAATACATAATTATTTCACAAGTTAAAATATGCAGGCGACTACATGACCTAAAGCGCGGCCTTTGTCGGACTGCATAGAAAAGAAAGAGAAGCGCGATGACACAACGCTGGTAATTTATTGCAAAATATTAAGCAATTATTTATTTACAAAAAAATATTGATTGGACTAAAAAATTAAAACACTAGTATGTTGCTTGTAGAATAATCTGACAAATTATATGTTTAGTAGTATGGTTTATATTGTAAAAAGAAAGTTTCTAGAGGTATCTTCATATTTTTTTTTATGTTGTATCAAATTAGTTGTATTATGTTTTCAACATACTATCTACTTAGTATATATCCTGAAGAATATCATATGTTTTTCTGATTTTGTTTACTGTAGTCGATCATATACTTTTATTGTTCCTAAAACTTGCGTTTTTTGTGTTTAGGTCCTGTAAGCCCCTTAAAGTCTAATGTCACTTGTTTGGGCCTATCTGGTAAAGCCGTGACAAAATTTGTATTTTCAGAAATAATATTTTTCTTTGATTTTATTGCGTGTTGTTATATCATTATCGCATTTTTCTTACTATGTTACCCTAACAGGATGCAGCTGAATACCAGTATTTTACATGGAGCGACTGCATAACTGACCTCCATAACCCAGTTACTGGGTAACACTATAACTCTTGACAAGATTGGTTGTCAGACTTTCGGGCTTATGACGACCCGTAACGACTGTCAAATATCTACGAATGACAGCCGGTCAACCAACTGCTGCAGCGTGCTTCCCAGGAATGAGCAGAAAAAACATATTTTCTTTCTTTTCACTTGCACGCTATAAAACGACAAGGTTTATTTCTCTAAGTGACAGTAAGATAATTTCAACCTTAATGCAGTTTCAATTTACTGGGAATTGACGTCAAAAGTGATAAACAACAAAAAAATGTGGTCGACCACTTTTTTTAGCTACCTTTAGCTAATTACCTAATGAGGGAGCAAAAAATAAGGATTCATTCTTTATTCAGTCATTATAAACTCGAAAATATTCCCTCCTAAAGATGGGCCCGATGACCTAAATGGCAGCGCCTGCCAGACGGTGACCGCAGTACATTACCTTCTGAAAGGAGACCACCGCTGCCCGTCCTCATAAAATAATCCTCTAGTCGCCTTTGACATCGACGTGAATGAACAGAGGCCTGTTTTTACCGAAACTGATACATTAGTCTGCTCACTTTTTAATAAGTCACAAAACACCAGAGTATAACGCTCCTGTGAACATTACGAGCCTTTTTAAAAGTCACTTAAAAGCCTTATTTTGTTTGTAAAGCGGAACCTTTTTTGTTAAAAAAAAAAACTGAATTTTCTAAACTGGATGTGATGTTATGAATATTTCATGAAATACTTTGCTTAGTGTGCGTTTGTTGAACGTATTTATAATTGTACGCGGCCCAAAATGCTGTTGGTGTGTTTTATGAGAGGATGTTGGCGTTACAAAGTTCGTCCAAGGGGGTATTATCATCATATTTTGTTTCTACTATGTACCAGGCATTCAGATAATCAGAGAGTCAAGTGTTAAGTATAGTGAAACAGAAAGATGTGATTTTTATTTGCTGTCTCTGTGTAGTCTGCTGTCCGTGTGGTTGATTGCCGGTATTCAATTACAAGTAGAAATACATGTGGGTCACGTTTATATGGACGTGATCAGTTGCCAGGAGATGCAATAGTATAGATGTAGTATACCATCTAGTGCCGTTAGTTGTAATTCCGCGTAGGGATAAATATTTGTTTGATTAGCAAATCCAAAGGAACACTTTAATTAGTCCGAGTCATAAAATTACTTGTGATTCTGATTTAGTAATGTAGGCAGATATTTACGTAATTAATTTTTTTTTAATTAAATGAAAATCGTTTCCTTTGACCATGTTTGTAAATATGTGAGCACCATGTATCTATCAGTTAATTAATTTATATGTCATGGTTTCATTTTTAATTCTTTTACCTATTGTGGTATAGTAATTTTATTTTAGGTGCATCGTCTTCACATATTATTATTATATAATTAATGTATGCAAAATATTGTAAAACATTTTAAAAGAGTAACGGTGGAGTTTCTTGCCCATTCTTCTCCATTCGAAAACTACCTTTTGGAATGGGCGACTAGAATCAATTCTATTTGTTGTAATTTCTGACGTTCATGTGCCTATTTGAAATAAATGCTTTGACTTTGACTTTGACATGCACCTGTAAAAATGGAATCAGAAAATTCATTATATTATGGAAAACCCCAAAAAATACTTCGGATTTCGTCTTTTTCAACAATCGCTGGCAATCTTTACCAATACAACTCAACTCAACTCAAAGCATTTATTTCAAATTAACCAATTACAGGCACTTCTGAATTGTCAAGGGGTCGGTCAGTCAGAAAGATGAAGCTAGTTGCCCATTCCAAAGCGTAGGTACCTGTGGAGAAAAAAGGACAAGAAACTCCATGGACACTCTTTTAAATCAAATACATACATAAGTACCTGTTACTAAATTACCATGAATTCGAGCGATTACAGTAATTTTCACAAAAAGACAGGTGCGATTTGATAGCGCGACGCGACTCTAGAAGAACAATTTCTATGAAAACTTGACGGAAATTCTTCCACCTGAATCGTATTGCATCTCACTTTTGTTCTTCAATCGACTGTTAAAGTTCCCGAAGAAATTTCAAAAGTTTTTCTTGAAATCAACGATTTTAGCTGTCGGGGGCTGGGGGAGAGATCATGAATCACAAATGTTTTTACTCGTTTATATACTGTGCCAACAAGTTTTATTTTAAATTAACATAATCAACACAACACAATCAATGATGTTGAGGAGAATATTATAGGTAATAGGTAATACGGGCTGGTGTCCGCAACTCCACGTCAATGCGCGTATTTTGCGTACGGGTGGGAAAATCGATTATTCGATCCACCCCAGCTCCTCGAGGAAGGCCAGCAACGCCTTGGTGTTACTGACCGTCTCATGTAGGGTACCTGGGTTACCGAAGTACTTTGCCCTGTATGTGGCGACCACCGGGCAGTTTAGAAGCACATGTGCCGCTGTCTCGTCGTCCTCCATGCAGGCCCTGCACAGCGGACTGTCTGTCACTCCTATGACAAAGAGGTGTTTATTGAATGACCCGTGGCCAGTTAAAGCTGCAGTAACTATACGCAGCTTTTGTTTAGTTAGACGGAGAACCTGCTTCGTGAGGCGGCCGTCCAATGTGGGAAGTGCTTCCCTGGCCTGCCTGCATTCGCCTAGGTCCGTCCATAGTTTGTTGTGTTGGTCTCTAGTGCGTTTCCTTACCAGAGTGCGTATATACCCGAAGGGGAGTGGCGCGATGGGCTCAGGTCCCACTGGTGCCATGCTCGACCCCCTTCTGGCAAGCTCGTCGGCTGCATCATTACCTAACGAGCCGCTGTGTCCTTTGATCCATTGAATGGTTATATTATTGAGGTTACCCACCTGGTTGAGGCGCTGGTGACACTCGTATATTAGCCCAGAGTCAACTGTATAACTGTTCAGCGCTTGCAGAACAGCCATACTGTCTGAGAGTATGCGGATTGAGTGTTCCGAGAGAGGAGAATATTACAAATATACTATGACGCTTTAAAATACACAATCACGGGCACTTTGTATCGACAATAATTATTGTGATCGATAGGTGATTCAGGGTACTATTATATTTACAGTATTTATAATTTTAATATTCTGTAAATATTGATATACCTGAATCGTCATCACTATAATTTGTAACTTCCTACAGAAAGGTTCCCTTCGGTCTCGGTTAGCGGGGAGCTGACTAGCTAGCGTTTAATCCGGCTGACTCCATTCCAACGAGAATGAATATCAGCGAGCCAGTCGAACGGAAGCGGACTGGGCAGAACGCCAAGTTCACGAGATTTTTTACCAATTACATTTTTGCTTTCAACTGTAATTTCGTTATAGAGAACTGGTGGGGCGACTATTTGTTTTTATGGAGCATTTTCTCAGGTGTTAAGGAGAGAGGTAATTGGATTTACAAATAATATTATTCTTATATGTTTTTTTTACTGAATTTACTCATCGGGTTTATCGCCATTTTGTATGTGCTTGTATCAGTATAAGCAATTGCTAGTGAACCTAATTTAAAAAGATCCAGTTATCGATTAACATAATTATTATATTTTTGTCAGACTTAATGGTGGTGATAATGATTTCTCGTTTCCAAATCCATGTGTATATTGTAACAGGAAACCTAACACATAACAAAGCACGCAATCACATAGTCACATACGTATAAGGGTCTAGCGTTGTAGTTACTTCGTCTATTTTGGTTTGTTTAGGCTGTACAGGGAAGAGTGACTGTAATTTACGTAGTTTTATTTATTTTCGGGATAAAAAAATACCAATGTTTAAAATTTTTGAATTCGATTTAGTAAACGATTTTGAACAAACTACATACTTTCATAATGTGCATTAATTCAGATACACATTGTATAGGAAACATCCTGCTCTCTGTCTTCCACATGTAGTCTGCCTCCACCCTCTTAATATGGGTCATTTTCGGTTCTAAGCTAAGGTAAGGGTAAGCCCATCCTTAATTGGGGGATATGCGTTCATCACTTTAAGAGTCTCTAATCTAAATTGCCAACATTTCCTCATTGTACTGTTACGTCGAGATATTGCCTTCTATTCGATTTGCAGAGATATATGGCATACGCAGAGATATATGGCATTTGAATTTTTTTTTGGCATTTGATTCTCTTCATCATTGCAAGTAATCTTACCTGTATTATTTCCTCAGGGAGACTTTTACATTGAAAAAGGGATAGTTGTCGTGTTTCAAAATCTTAGTTAAGTAATTATGTAGGTATAATTATAATATGTTACCGGTCAAACCCGATTTTAGAATGAACTGGTTTGGCCTAGGCCAAACCAGTTCTCCCTCGCTCTTGCATCCTATGTCGATGGAGCTCCGCTTCGCGGGGCTTCTATTTCTGTGTAATGGGATTAGACTTTAGAGTAACCTAACCAAACCTAACCTCGGGGTGCCCTTCGCTCGCTTTTGCATCCTACGTCGCCTACCAGTGTAGGGAGAACTGGTTTGGCCTAGGCGAAACTGGTTCATCCTAAAATCGGGTTTGGCTTGTAACATATAGGTACCTGTATGTATTCAAAATACGAATAATGTAGCGTTATTCTGTAAATATCTCAACTGAGGTGAAGTGAGCTGTCTATTATGTCAATCCCTAGCATCAGGTGGAATGACAGCTCACTTTAAGCTCACTTCACCTCACCTATGTTCTTCACCACTGATTGTCACGGTTATTTTATTTCAGAATAGACCGGCTGATAATAATGTTGAAGTGAGTGTCACGAATTATTACACATAAATTAGTAGTGGGTTTTTGTCGAGTAGGGATATCGTATTGAAAAGAATATCCCCCAAACTGCTAGCGGGGATGAGGGCAAGATTTACAGACCGCACTGTGACTTTGTTAAAGTTAAGTAAGCGTCGCATAGAAATGCGAGCATTATTCGAATAGCTGTAATGGTCATATTCGAATGAAACGCTTGCTCACATTCGCTTATATAAATAACATGAAAACTACCTTAGATAAAAATAAGGTTCATATTTGTATGGAACGCAAAAGCCGATCTGTAAATCTTACCATGACTGCGTGCGCCAGACGAACTTACTTATCGTTAATCGTGGTTATACAAAATCATCATCAACAGCATACAGAAGTCCACTGCTAGACATAGACCTCTCCGATTGCACGAAATTAAGCTCGTTTCTGGGCAACTCTCAACCTGATTCTACCCGCCACCCTGCGAAGATCGTCGCTCCACTTAGTCTTAACTTAAGTTTGTCGATTCGCGGTATTAAGAACACGTCTGCCCCGACGGCCATCGATTCTACAGCTAATATGGCCGGCCCATTGCCACTTGAGCTTCTGTGAGCTATGTCGACAACTTTGGTTCTCTGCCGGATCACCTCGTTGCGGATTGTAAGCCTCGGAGATATTCCAAGGTTTTGAATTTATACAAAGAACTGAGATGCAAACTAAATATATTTGAATCATTGTCGATTTAGTAACTAATCGAGCAATTTTAATAAACGCGAGATCTACATACCTATATAGGAAAACACAAATGATAAAATTTGTCGTGTATGATTAAATATTTGAACTTCTAAACTATAAATGCAATACAACACACAAACAGTAGCTTTTCAATATAACATGCTTTAGTTTCGGGTCTCACTGAATCGGATTCTACAGTCCGCGCGGAACTAGTTGGCCGCGCCCTAGGTATGTGAGCGGTGGGACGGAGGGGCCCCCAGCGCTTTGTCATTACTCAGTACGTGCGTTGCGAACACTAGGCAACCCCGCCGCCCTTACCCCCGTCCCCGCCTAAGGCGCGGCCAACGGCTAGCTAGGTCGCGGCGAATTCCGCGCGGACTATAGTAAGATGATGATGCGACGGTAAACGGTAATTCCCCACCACGTATTATCTATGTATATTATATGATGTCTTGACCTTACGGTCATCATAGAATATCAGATTAATTCACTAAAATTTTACACCTAAGCTTACCTACGCGATGCGTGTAGGTACCTATGCGATAGTAGCGAAGCCTGTGCCTTGTTAAAACTAAAATGATCTTTATAATTTCCGTTTCTTCAACATGACTTCTAAGTTTACTGGGAGTTTTTGATTACCAAGCTTAGCAAAATATTGGGTTTAACTTTTCAAATGACAGTGGCTCACTATTATAGTAAGTTCAAAATAAGTTTAGAAGCTTATGTACTTACTTTCATAATTAAATTCAGATTGAAATATATTTTCTTAAATCTTTTCTTAATTCTAAACAAACTGTGTTATGATCATCATCATCTTCCTACCTTTGTCCCATTTTATTTGGGATCGCTCGTCGGCGCAACACGTTATCTTTTTCATTATCCCTGTTACGCTATCATTTAGTTTTTTTTCTTTCATATAATTCCTAACTATATTAAAAAAATATATATTTTATAAAATTTTAAAAACCTCCGACTCCTCGGACAGACACAGAATCGCAGAACGATAAAGCTGTCAAATGTATAACACCCCTTTTTATACGTCTGGGTTAGTAAATCTATCAAAAAATATATAAAAAAAATTAAAATTTTGTAAAAATATAATTTAAAAGAGAGTCGATGGAGTTTTTTGCCCGTTCTTCTCCATAGATACCTACACTTTGGAATGGGCAACTAGTTTCATATTTTCTGACTGACCGACTTCTTGTCAATTCAAAAGTGCCTGTAAGTGGTTTAATTGAAATAAATGCTTCGAGTTTGAGTTGAATCATTGATACTTTTATTTAACGAGGTCTTTTGAACTGACTTTAGAAAGTTCTAAATTCAAACAAAACGCGCTTCGACTGTTTCTGACGGTATCATTAAACGCAGTGGTTACAGTTGATGACGTCACAGACCCGCTAAGCCAAATTGCCATTGCAATTGGGTTATAAGGATGCATATCAGGACTGACAAAGTTAAAGACTCTGAGTTAAATGTACCGTGAGTGACTTGGCAAAGATAAATTCATCTCTCTTTCTTACCGTGGCTGTTAAAATTATGACCGTTATATTGTGAAGAGGATAGGATAATCAGTTCATGATGTTCCCACTGCTAGGACACAGGTCTCCACTCAGTGAGAGGGAGTGAGCCGTAATCTACAACACAGGCCTAGTGCGGGTTGGTAGATGTCACATGTCTTTGAATTTTTGGTGGTTGGTGGATACGCTGGTTTCTTCACGATTTTTTCCTTAACCGATTTGAGAGCAGTGGTGATGAAATAATTTACATAAAGCAAAGCACTACCTGTATGTGTGTGTGCCAAAAATAGTTGGGAAAAGGCTAGTTATATGATGATTTATTTAGATTCGTTTATACGAGACATAGATAAAATAAGTTTACAGACCAGATTTTTGGAAATTGTAGCATAACATGATGCTAAAGGTACACGATGAAGGAAATATGTCATAAATGTAGACTTAACTATTCGGTGTTACAAAGGTTCACATTGTGGACATTTGGACCACTTTTGCCCACTGTCTTTTAAAATATTATGCTTGAGACCAGAACCTCCTTTCGGATTTCGGGTTTCCGAAAGAAATTTAGAAACCAACGGTATTATAATCTGCTTTAGGAGTCGTGGTGCGCCGCACCGCAACGCAGTAATTGTATCAGATAGATTCAAATTTTTAATTAGAACTGTTTCCATTCCCGATGCATCGCAACGCAAAAATACTACTGGCGAGCGATCCGCCAGTGCATTGCGTTGCGGCCCGATGCGGCCCGCCTGTAGTGTGCGAACCATCGCACACTACAGGCGGGCCGCATCGGGCAAAAATCGTCCTGCATCACTTTAGTACATTTTCTATGAACCATCATAGAAAATGTACTAAAGTGATGCAGGACGATTTTTGCAATGCGTTGCGATGTGTTGCGGCCCGCGAAAATGTGCGCGAGCCTTAACTATCAATAACTTACGGTTCACGTGTCAATGGGGGCACACGTGTCAGCCGCGACCGGTCGGCTCCTCCATGTGCATTGTTAATTAGGCCCGGACAAGGCAACTGTGCTTTGTTACAGCATCAAATAAAATATACAAAGTTGATACGACAGAGGGGCTTTCCTTTAAACTGCCTATACTAGATACCATTTTCAAGCTCTGTACCAAAAATCAATTAAATAGGAGCAGTAGTTTAGTCACAAATGATTTTTGAAGTTTTTGCTACGTTTGAACACGATGTATATTTCCTAACAGCTGATTATCTCATACGCATAGGTCATGCACCTTAAAACGATAATCTGAGTATAAGATACATTGTTGCCGCACAAGTACAACCAAATATTTCACGAAGCAATAAATACACACACACTTGCACTTTCACTATGAGAGTGACAATCATAGCAAAATCCCCGCGCCTTTTTCCCGCGCGTGAAAGGAATAGAAATAGGTCAGTGTGTTGCTATTGCATCCTAGATCCTTGCGAATTTGCTAAAAAACTTTCTTTCAGTGGACAGTGCGCACGCGTCATCCATTCGGGACGTACGTTACGTAATACGGGAGCCCCCCGCCGCCGCGCCTTTATGTTTTGTCGAACTCGCTGACAATAATTGTGATTTTGTTTTGTTATTGTGATAGACAAAGTTTAACTTGGGAATATTATTATTTAGTGTTAGTGTTTTTTTGTGTTTGACTGTTTTTATTGTGATAGGATACGTAATTAAACGTTGGTTGTGTGTGTGTGTAATCATTAAAGTGTTCAGCAATGCCTCGTGTAACTTACACGGCGTCAGAATACACTTACATGATTTTAATTTACGGTGAATGCCGTGGAAACGCAGATTTAGCTCTGCGAACATACCGAGAAAGGTATGGTGACCGGCGCAATAGCCCTAGGAACGCCGCGCGCCGGCACCATACAATTGGCAGTACAAAGATTACGGGAATTAAAGTGCTTAGCGACGGACAGTGATTTAATTAGAAAAATAAATAACAATATTCTCCGTCGGTATAATTTGTGCATTAATATGACGCGAACACATCGAGAATTTAAAAATTTTGTGTTTTTGTGTGTGCACGTACTTAACAACCAGCCGGGCGCGGGCGGCGCGAGCGGTCTAAACCGCCCGCCCCCCGCGCCCCCGCCAAGAGAGATAACACACACGCACACGCGCTCCTGCGCGACTTTGTTACCTAGGCATCTAAGGTCAGTCAAATTTATTTATAAAGGATGGTTGCGTTTCACTCTGACTTTAGGCAATTTAGTTTGTTTGAAAAAAAATAATCTCATTTTTGGCGCTTTCTATTTTTGTACTGTATCGAATTAATACTATACACGTATAGTATACGTAGTGTAATTTAATGCCCCTCTGTCATATCAACTCTGTATACTGTACTGTATTATAAATTATACATGTTTTATTTTATTCAAAAAAACCTACGGTTTTATTATTCTGTATCTACGTCAATTTGACATGATGGGCAGAAATGCAATTATCTTTTAACTCAGTGAGTTTCCGAACTCCGGTGACAATTTTTGGCCTAACATGATTTTATAGGTACGGACAGGTAAATTAATTTGTGAGGCAAATTGAGACCTTCGTCAATTTGCCGTGTTATAGCCGTTGCATATAACTATCTTAATTTACGATCGCTAGAAGAGCTGTTCTGTCAAATCATATTATAATGGGCCGTCATGAAAATCTGTCATTTTCACCATGATTTGACATTAATGTATCAAAAAACGTTCTGTATTCGGACAGCCGTTATTGCGTAACCCCCTTTCTCTAATAAACGTTGTATAGCGTCTGTACAGTTACATAACGCTTTATCTTCTTCTTTCGAAAGTCAAATTACTGACGACTGAAAGAGAGAAATCGGATATAATACGTTTCCTAGTAAGGGCGTTACCGTTCAACTCTTCCATACGAAACCAAAACTTAACCCTCATCAAACGTGTCCTTATTAAAAAGCGTAATTATTATAAGATAAAAGACTACGTTGAAGACAAGGTAGTTCGGAAATAATTCCTGCTGCACATGTGGCTTCTCTGGCACCTCATTAACAGCATAACTACGTAAATTTTTATTAACTGCTCTCAAATTACGATGTTTATCTTTTATCTCTTTTTACATCCTTCTTTGACATAATCTTTTATTATTTGACATTATACTTATACAGACAATTCTAATTTTTGACCCCCAACAAAAACAGAGGGCATATAAGTTTGACGTGTGTATCTATGAGTCTGTCTGTGCCAGCGTAGCTCCTAAACGGCTGAACCGATTTTGATTTTTTTTTCAACTCTTTATTAGTGGTTGTAATAGCAATCAAAGCACTTAGTTTTAATAGGTTTTTATATTTTATTTATCTTTTTCATAGATTCTTATTTGGTAAATGTGAAGACGTTTTTGTGAAGACTTTTTTGTAGGCCTTGTAGACTTTAGATCTACAGATCATTTTTAATGTAAAAGCCAATTATTTTTAAAAGAGTAACCGTGGATTTTCTTGACGGCTCTTCTCCGTAGGAAACGACCAATTGACGTTTCATAAGTGCCCTTGTAAGTTAAGTGAAATAAAATATTTTGATTTTAAGAATAACAGAATTTGATCGTACTTACGGACAATGTAAATTGGTAGTCGATAAAAATCCCTGATGGATACAACACGATAATTTACGACATATAATTTACTCTCAAAAATACAAACGCTCACACATACATGGACTGTTTCAACTCAATCACCTAACTATGTTTACACCACCGCATGTAATGTAAGACGAACTGACCATTGTCTGTGTAACAAAGGCTTTTATTTATATACATAGCACCTATGGCGACGATTGCCTGTAGCGTCATTTTTAGCCCGTAACATGAAATGTGTGTTACAGGTTTTGAGTGGTACCATGTTTTTAACTCGTTCAGTTTTCGTTCAAAAAGGTTTAATTTTGTGATGATGAGCGGATTGGCACCGACCCGCAATGGGCCCGCGTGGTATATTACAGGCCCGTACCCCAGCAGTGGGAAGATTATAGTCTGACAATGAGCGGATTGGAATGGCATATGTCCAGCTGCTACTGTTACATAATATAAGCTAATGATGATGAAGCAAATGCTAGGCCTTTGCTTCCTGACAACTTCGTCATCATCAGCTTAATAATAATAATAGGTTACCTACCCAAACAAAACACTTTTACACGTCAAAATTAATTATGTTTTAAAACTAGTTTAGTTATAGTAATAAGTTTAGTTAGGTGTACCCTAACTGACTAGTACTGTGAGATGAAAGACCGAAACAAACTCAGACAAACAAACAAACACAACAAAAAAAACAACAAACTCAACTCACTCACTATGATTTTGGTCAGGTCATATGAGGATCATGCAGATTAGTGTCTGAAATGGCCTTTTGTGGAAAGAACCACACAGATTTGAGTAGCAGCTAGATGGCGTACGCTCCTGCCTCGAGACTTCGAGACACAGCTTTGATTTATCTGGAAATAGAAAACCGGTTACGACCGAGACAACTAAGTTTTTGAACCAAACTACACTATGCAGTCACACATCACAATGACTACATATTAGAAAACAAAGTCATCGCCCCCGCGTCTCTCTGTCCTAACGAGATAAACTCATAAACTAACAAACGCATTTTCATACGGTCTTCAGCAATGAACGGAATGATTCATGAAGAAGGTTTCAATATATAAGTATAAATTGGCTGAAGTATGACGATGATTGTTGAAGATGTTGGAAAAATCATGCTGACTTAGCTTCACGCGTGCGCCGCGTAAACCAATAGAGTTATACGATAACTATGTATTACGGAATTATTCATTTTAAACAGATCTATAAAACTTACGTTTCCATGGGTAAATTCCGACCACCACGCGGACGAAAAATTATTAATAAATGTTGTTGCTCTTTCAAATTCCTATAGAAGTGATCTTGTAAAGGTACCGTTTTTCCTTTCTAGGTCGGAAACTTGAAAGAGCTAACCAAGCGGGACTATGCTCGATTGCTTAGGTTTTCCATAGTAGGTGCCCTAGTTAACACCGGTCGTAAATAATACATAGCTGAGCATTTGCGAACAAAGGATGGGTACAGTCCCCGCTGTTTTTAATTCAGATTTTTTAGCTCTAAGCGCGTAATGTTTTGTGTTGGTTATGTGTAGTTGGATTTGTAGAAGCTCAGGGTTTTGGAAGATGGTTTTAGCGACATTGCGATGAATTAGGGCTAATTATTCATATATACGCGTCAAAACTTACCAAGGGATATCGTGTTATCCAGTAACTGGGTTGTGGAGGTCAGATAGGCAGTTGCTCCATGAAAAACACTGGTTATAAAGCTGCTTCCGGTTAGACTGGAAGCCGACTCCAATATAGTTGGGAAAAAGCTTGGTAGGTCACCCATCCTACCGCTACAAGCGTAGCTTAACCTGATCGTTCGACCTGTGCGGCTGTTATTATTTAGACACTTGACCATGTTTTTGAATATTTGCCATAATTATAGGTTCACATTGTGGAAGCAATAATTATATTGATTAATTATTAAAGTGATTAGGTATTTTAATAAAGGCTCTAGGGTTAACGGTTACGTAGCTGCCTTTTTTTCCTATATGCTTTTAATCCTTCCATCAGTTCCATCTGTAATACTCCGCGATGAGGATTGCGAGTGTAATCCTAATGAATATATTTACAACTATCCCTACTAATATTATAAATTTGAAAGTTACTGTGTCCGTCTGTCTGTATGTTAACTTTTCACGCCTAAACAACTGAACAGATTTCGATAAAATTTGGCAGAGAGATAGATTGCATTCCGGGGAAGGACATAGGATAGTTTTTATCGATATTCCGACGGGGTCGATGCTTATGCGGGTGAAACCGCGGAGCGCTGCTAGTATATATATATATATGTCGTTTATGTGTGAATATTGAACGAGAGTACATTGCTATTGTAAAATGAGAACTCAAAACGATGAAAAATATTTTATTCCGTTCGTAAAAATATACAGAAACAAAAATATTATATTTTCACGGATGAGCTATTATGATGGAATGTAAACTAATATCTCAACTGAAACTTTGTTTTGGCCCAACTGAATCAAGAACCCAAAATTGTAGTGAATAAATTGTACCCTTTAATATGTATATTGTAGAATCTTTACACCTTTTAATGATGATAGTTGAGTGATACGCAAGAATACGTGATAATAGAATTTATTGATGATGATAATTATTAATTGAATGACAATGAGTGCACGCGATTTGAATGATATTTGTGTACTAAAGTATAGGCCGCGCGTAGCGAGTAAAGTGCTGACACAATGATGTCAAATTTGTACGTGTTTACACTGTACATGCTCCGGGGCCTGATAAGGTGTGAATGAGATGAAGGATAATGATTCACAAGATGATAACTAACAATTGGGCTTACAAACTTAAATAAACTAAGCTTAAGGTATTTCATTGAATTGAGTTCGAACGGACGGCGAAGACCCTCTGTTTGTGGTGAAGATGGTAGGGCGACCCGCAGCGGTGTCGGCAGGAGCCACATAGCTCACGTTAGCCTCGGCCTGCTCTGTTGTGGGAGGTGCGGGCGCTGGACGCGGCTGGCGCGCTCTCACGCGTCGCCATGCGTACAAGATGGCGCAAACCACGATAACTCCAGCCAAGGTGTAGATGGCGACATAATGGTGAATGTCATGGAATGTCACTCCATCCGCCAGTTCTTGACTGGTTTTCATCTCTTTCAGTGATTTTTCAATCGCCTTTATGTCTTCCCGTTGCTCGGGGATTTCATCTGTCTCATTCAGTGGAGTGATGAGAGGTATAGACAGACTAATGATATGATTTATTGGTGGAATCTCTATGTTCATAACATCAATCTTCGTTTTAATTGAGTTTGATAAAGATTTGTGTGCGTAGATCGTAAACATTCTGTCTTTAATGACGCAACTGTCACCCAGTGTAATGACACCTGTTTTGCTGAGTTGTTCGTTCGTAATGTTGTCGTCGCATATGACTCGCACACTGCATTGTCCACAACAAAAGTATAGGTAGGAATTAAATAAATTCAATTCAGTCCAGTAATCTCGACATTCCTTTGTTTCAGTCTGACATTGATTAGAGGCTTGATATTTCTGACATAGGTTGGTGTCTGACGTCATCTGATAGACGGGCGTTTTCAGTGGACAAATGTACTCGTCGGTTTCGTAAGGAACGCATCTTTGTAAATCGTTTATAGACACCGGAATGTAAGAGTCTTTGTGTATGTTAATAGCCAGGTAGTTTGCTACAGGCACTATGTTGACCATGCTTTCATTGGCTTGTTGTGGAATCGGTATGAGGTTGTATAGCTCATAGTCTTCCCTGCTCACAAGAGGAATTCTAACTTCAAAAATTAGGTACTCCCTTGTTGCTCTCGCTTTCACTTTCAATAGGTGATAAATTTTTGCCAAGTCAGTCTGAATATTATTAATCGGTAAGGCTAGTTCCTTTGAGATCTGTCCGGTTATAATATTCAGTTCGTTTCTCAGTTGTGCTGGTGTTAACAAATGAAAGTTGAACTTCTCATAGAAAATGTTGGCCACTGTATCAACCAACGTCTCCTGGATTTCTTTAAGATTGGTCATGATGTTATTGGCTATGAGTGTTGATAATGTAAATTCTGCTTTGTTGTCGGTGTGTTGGATTTCCTCTTTCAGTTTTCTCATGCCCTCGTTGCATTTGGTAATGTATTGGTTGATTATTTTGTGCTGTTTGTCCAGGGTATTTTCAATTCTTTTGATAACATTTAGCTCAGCCTCCACAACTGACGTCTGGTTTCTCCACAGCTTGCTAAGATGTTTTTGATTGTGTCTGATTAAGGCAATATCTTTCTGATATTGTTCGGCAAATGTTTCGTCCAATACTCCGAACAAACTATGTGCGACGTAGCCAATGCCGTTGATAAGCCCGCGACGTCGACGAACTTGACCTTGCTGACCAAGTAAAACGTTGTTGTAGTGTTCAAGTTCGTTGTACCCGTGACGCAGTTGTAATCGGACTACGTCGCATTGTGGTATTTGATCCTTTGAACATATGTTGTCCAGACGAGTGACAAACTTGTCCAGTAGATTAATTCCTTGCCAATACGGAGCCATATCGCAATAAACGATGAGTTTCCATTCTTCACGTTCCAATCTCATGGTTGCTAGTTTGTCGAAAAATATGTATTTATTTTCTGCAACTTTGGAAATTTTGTGTTCGCATGTTCCTGAGCAAATAACCATTAGAAGTACGAGTGTTGTAATTATAAAGTTGCATAATTTTGATGAAGCTGGCTTGGAATATTTACTGTCTGTTGTTTGACCTTCTTGGTTTTCCTTTTCTGTGCCATGGCTTAGATTGTTGTTGTTGATCGGCAAAACGGATAATTTCGTGATTGGTCTCTTGAGTGTCCCATTTTTCGTCCGTAGTGTCACTACTCGGACGTATCCGTCTTTCCCTGGATGAAGTTCAATAACTCTGCCCATGGGCCATTTTCCCGGGGGAAGATTGATGTCGTGAATGATGACTATGTCATTGATCTTCATATTCTGATGAGATTGGCGCCATTTACTGCGAGCTGATTGTTGGCACAGATACTCAGCTCGCCATCTCTTCCACAGGTCATCAAATATTTTTTGTGTGAGCTGCCATCTTGTCCGTAGATCTCTCTCCGTCTCGATGATAGTTAACGTCGGGCCGCTTGCCAAAAAGTGCGATGGTGTGAGATAGTCTAAATCTTCTGGATCTTCGCTGAGTGCGCATAATGGACGGCTATTCAAACATGCTTCTATTTGTGTGAGCAAAGTCGAATATTCTTCAAACGTCAACTTCTGATCTCCTATCACTCGTTTGAGATGATGCTTCAAACTCTTGACGGCAGCTTCCCAGAGGCCTCCGGCACTGGGCCAGGAAGGGGCATTAAAATGCCAGGTAATCTCCATGCTGGTAATTGCCTCATAAAAATTATCGTCCAAAATGTTTTGAATGTTTATGAATTCTTCGTTGAGAATTCTACTCGCTCCAACAAAATTCGTGCCATTGTCGCTATAGACATGACCTGGAGTGCCTCTTCGAGCTGCCATTCTCCGCAAAGCCGCTAGAAACGATGAGGAGGTCAGGTCCGAGACTAGCTCGATGTGTACAGCCTTGGTTGCCATACAAACGAACACTGCGATGTACCCTTTCGTGGTCTTGATACCTCGGCCCTTGTTTGCTTTCACGTCGATAAACCCGGTAAAATCAACCCCTGTGTGATAAAATGGTCGTGTCGGATTACTGCGTGCGGAAGGTAGGTCGCCCATCAATTGTTCATGTGTGATTGGATCGTGTCTTCGGCACTTGACGCAGTTTCGAAGATACTTCTTGACGGCTCGGTTTCCTCCCAGAATCCAGTATGTCTGACGTAGCCAGGCTTGAGTAACTCTCGCTCCCCCATGGAGTGTCATATGATGTCCTTGGTCGATCAGTAAGTCACTGAGATGGGTGTTATTGGGAATGATGAGAGGATGCTTCATGTTCTGGCTCATCTTCGCGTTGTTTAGTCTGCCACCGACTCTTAGTAGTCCTTCTTGATCCAAGAACGGGTTCAGCTTCAGCAATTTGCTCTTCGCATTTATTTGTTTCTGACCTCGGAGACTGGTTATCTCTTCCTTAAATACCGACTGCTGCACTTGTTTGATTAAATGATGTTTAGCGATTTTTATTTCGCTGACAGTCAAATACTTCGGTTTGTGTTGATTGCGAGATATGGCGCGCAAAGTCCAAGCAAGTACGCGCGCTGCATGATCGAAGTTGCTGTGTTTGTTCAATAATTTTAAAGCGATGTCCTCATTTTGTTGAACCACATTGCTTTTTACTGACTTTCTGATTTCTTCATACGTGACGTAAGTTGGTAGCTCTTGAATGTTATTTTCTTTGAACGTTGATAGCCAAGTTGGTCCATGCCACCAAAGAGGATGATGTTGCAGTTGGTCCGCCGATAAACCTCGGCTCGCGCAATCAGCTGGATTGTCCGCCGATTTCACATAGCGCCAGCTATTTGTTGGTATTATCTTCGTTATTTGTGCTACTCTGTTCGCCACGAATGGTTTCCAGCGATTCGGATCACCCTGGAGCCAACCTAGTACTGCCGTCGAATCAGACCAGCCGTATGTTCGGATGTTATGGCTTGATAAACAGTTCTGGACAACTTTCATCAGTGTTGATAACAATTGTGCAGCGCAAAGCTCCAATCTAGGCAAGGATGTTGACTTGTTGACAGGCACGAGCTTTGATTTTCCTGCTACTATGATCACAGGGGACTGACACTCCGCCTTTTCCTGATTGATAATCCTGCCATAAATTACGCATGCGTAGGCCTTTATTGATGAGTCACAGAACCCATGCAACTCAATATTTGCATTTTTTGGCGTTTGAAGCCACCTTGGGACGTTCATATGTTCGATTGCTGGTAACTCTTTCTTTACTTTGAGCCATTCTTCATTGATGTTTGTTGGTACTGCGTCATCCCATTGAAGATTCAGCGACCAAACCTTTTGAAACAATAGTTTCAGTTTGGTCGAGACTGGAGACAGCCAGCCAAGTGGGTCGAATATTTTTGAAATATCCGACAGTAATGATCTTTTTGTGGATGGTGTCAATGATGATGTGTCTATCTTCAGTTGGAACTTGAATTGATCGTCCTTGGGGTGCCAACGCAGTCCCAAAGTTTTGGTTGATTCTTGATGCCTGAATTCGAATGCTTTTTCCTTGTCTGATATTGCGTCATCTGTTATTTCGATTTTATTTGATGACCATTTTCGCAAATTAAAACCACCAGATTTCAGCAAATTAATAAGGTCAGCCTTGAGTTGTTTGGCTTCCTTTAGACTGTGATGTCCAGCCAAAAGATCATCCATGTAAAAACACTGTTCAAGTACAGCTGATGCTGTTGGATACCTTGAACGTTCGTCTTCTGCTAGACGTTTTAACGTCATCATGGCTAGGAATGGTGCTGCTTTGGTGCCATAGGTGACTGTTGTCAACTCGTACTCTCTGAGCACTTGACTAGGTGAGTCACGCCAGACAATTTTCTGATACTGTAGGTCCTTTTCATTACAGAAGATCTGTCTGAACATCTTCTCGATGTCGGCTGTGATTGCATATTCATACTGCCTCCATCTCAGAATTAGTGTGAACAATTCCTGTTGTAGATTCGGACCACTGAACATTAAATCATTCAGACTGTAGCCTGTCGATGTTTTTGCTGACGCATTAAATACAACCCGCAACGCTGTTGTTGCCGAGTCCGGGCGTAAAACGCAATGGTGTGGTAAAATGCAATCCGGCAAATTCTTTCGTGTAGACTTGCGCATGTGACCCAGTTTGATGTACTCGTCGATGAATGATTTGTAATCTTCGGAAATATTTTTGTTTCTAGCAAATTTTCTTTCCAGTTGATAGAATTGGGCTATGGCTCTTTGTTTCGATTCTCCCAATTTTTCGTTGATATCCGGCTTTAGTGGCATTCTAACCACGTATCTGCCATCATCTCGACGAATTGTTTCCGAATTATATTGTTGTAGGCATTGATAGTCTTCAGAGGACATGTTAGTGTCGGGATCGGTGACATCTTCAATGCTCCAAAACCTTTGTATATCTTCTATATTGTTCATGACAACGTTGCATTGATAGGACTTGACATTGCCACTTAAAATCCAGCCAATCTGAGTCTGTTGTGCTATTGGTAGAGATGAATTTTCCTTGATTATGCCTGCCATGATGATTTCTGAGTAAACTTCTGCCCCCAGCAATAAATCGATTGGCCGACAAACGTTGAAATCTGGATCTGCTAGCTGGATGTTTTTAAGATATTCCCACGATGGTTTTGTGAAACTATGATTTGGCAAGCTGTTAATTAATTTCTTCATTACAACAGCTTCTGCTTGGAATGTGTAATTGGAGTGTACTGAGGTTACCACCAGACTGAGAACTCCCTTACAATTGGTTTGATTGGCACTGACTCCAACTATGACGCCTTTGCATGCTCGGCGGGGGAGTTTCAGGATTTGAGCTGCGTTCTCAGTGATGAGGGAGGCTTGAGAGCCTTGATCTATGAGAGCCCTCATTGTGTGATATTCCCCATTAGCCCCTTGTATACGGACAAGTGCTGTGGCAAGCAAAATTTCAATCGTAGTTTCCTTTGAAACATGCGTCACATTACTTCGTGTTTCGTCTTCACGTGACGTAGACGGTGACGTATCCATGTTACTGGACACCGCGTTTGTCTGCAGGGCATCGTGTAGCACGGTGTTATGAGTTCCTTTACATACCCTGCATCTTGATTCAGAACGACATGATTTATTTTTGTGATCAACCAGGCAATTTTTACACAAGTTGAACCTTTGAACTGTGTTTCTTTTTTCCTCTGACCCAGATTCCAAAAATGGCTTGCAGTAGAATAACCCGTGGCTGTCGTCGTTGCATAGTGGGCAATATTGTGTCCTCATTGCACAACTTTTTGCAGCGGAACTGCGTAGAAACGGTTTGTTAGAATCGTTTTTCTTGTTGAAGAAATTATTTGATTTTGATTGATTCTTTTTGTTGGCTTGATGTTCAGATTCTTTGTTACTACTCGGAGATGACGCCGATGATGATTTAGATGTATGGTGCTTGCGCCGTGTGGATTCGAGAGCAGTATACTTGTTCTCTAAAAATCTAAGAAAATCTGCTAGAACAGGCAAGGCTCTAGGATTTTCTAATGATTGAGTATATTCACTTAGTGTCTGAGTATCTAGCTTCAGTGTAAGTAAATGCACAACCGTTGGCCCCATGGCAGTTACGTCTATACCAAGGTTTCTTAAGGCGTTGATGCATTCATTGATGGTATCGAACATGTTCTTGATCTGTGTGTCGACTTGGTTTTGCATTGTAGGTATTGACAGCAGTATGTTCATGTGAGACGTAAAAATTAGCCTGTCATTGTTATACCTATGGTTCAAGATGTCCCAGCAGATTTTGTAATTCTCAGAACTAATATTGAGGTGTTGAATGATCCTTTCTGCTTCGCCTTTCAGTTTAGTTTTTAATAACTGCATCTTCTGGGCACTTGGGATGGATTTGTTGTTATGGACTGCTTCTTGAAATAAGTCCTTGAATGATATCCATTTGTGATAGTTTCCCGAGAAGGTTGGAATATCAATTTTAGGTGTAAAACTTTCCCGATATGAAACGGAATACATCTTGCTATTGACCAACTTTTTTATGTCAACGTATAGTTGTTCGTACTTGGTATATTCCTGTTCATACTGCTCATCTTCCGAGTACATCTCACTATCAATTTCCCAGTGCAGGGAATCGATGGTTGACCATTTTGCTTGAATGGTTCTGAGCACATCTTCGAATTCCCATTTTTCGGAGAGGTTCTCTACTTCCACGCCTTTGATTGCTCGTGATAAAGCCTTGAAGTTACTCTTCTGCTTGCGCAGCATTTCTTCTAATTTACTGGCATTCCCCTGAGAGACAATCTTCTTGAACAATGATGTGGATTGGCTCCCACTAGGCTTGATGTTCGGTTGATCTGGATCAACCGACAATGTCTCCGTTTGCTGTCGCTCATCTGCAGTGTCTGATAGCCGAATTGATGAAGCGCTAGGAGACTTATCCCCTTTTTCCAAAATAGTTGGCGGTTTGTATTGTTGAATGATTCCCTGAGCTTCATTATAGAAGATCATTGCTTTATTGTAGAAGTTTTCCGAAAAGTAGGTATAACCACGATCTTCAAACTCACATAATCTAACATGATTCTCTTGAAACTCCCGCCAGTATGTATCCAGGGTTTGCAAACGTTTCCTGATGTTGGCCGGAGTTTTGCGTTCCGCAGAATCCTTTTTGAAATTCCGCAGTTGCTGCTCCATGGCTTGAATGATCTGATCTTGATTGGCCAAAATGTCCTCCATGTTGGCGCTCATGATTGTTGTTGGTTGAGACAGATGTTACTGTGTCCACAGGTCGTAGTCGCAGAACTTGTACTTTCGCGCCGACAGTCTTTTAATTTTTCACTGTTAAGAACGCGATTTAGTCCCGCCTATACGGAAGCTCGAAGGACCAAAAAGATGTAGAATCTTTACACCTTTTAATGATGATAGTTGAGTGATACGCAAGAATACGTGATAATAGAATTTATTGATGATGATAATTATTAATTGAATGACAATGAGTGCACGCGATTTGAATGATATTTGTGTACTAAAGTATAGGCCGCGCGTAGCGAGTAAAGTGCTGACACAATGATGTCAAATTTGTACGTGTTTACAGAATAAGAATAAGAATTTGATTACTTTAACCATACCATAATCATTGTATAATGTGCCCACTGCTGGGACGCAGGCCTCCTCACTGTGAGAAAGAGTGGGCCGTAATCCACCACGCGGGCGCAGTTTGGGTTGGTGTATGATAGATAGAGATATCTTAAAATTTCTGGTTCTTGGACATTTTGGTTTCCTCACTATGCTTACCTTAACCGTTTGAGAGCATTTGTGATGAAATAAATTACACAAAGTCAAATGTGAATCCATGACTGGCAACTAAACTCTTAGAATAAGAACTGGGGGCCTAAAAAGGCCACTTTTGCAGAATCATAAAAGGATAACATTATGAATCTTAAAAGACAGTTAACTATTAAGTTAATCATATCGAATCCAATTAGTGAAGGATTTTCAGTTATTTTTTTTTTTGTCTATGCTAGAATGCCAATCAATACAATCCAAATCCATTCCCAATCTCTTTGATTATACCTACGAGTACGTATATTTATTTATATTTATATATACTTTATTGTACACCAGAAAATACATAACAAAAAAAATACGATTATGAATACAAAACATACAATGGGCGGCCTTATCGCTTTCTGCGATCTCTTCCAGGCAACCTAGTGCAGCGAAAAAAAGAAAAACACGGACTGTCTTCGCCATCCTATAATTCATAATGTTATCCTTTTATGATTCTGCCAAAGTGGCCTTTTTAGGCCCCCTGGTGTACTCAGATAGGCAATAAATATATTTATGATTATGCTTTACCTCGTAAGTCAGTACCTTACTGTTCCTCATTGTAATGCGCCTCATTCATATACACGATGGACACGCTTTAGCAATATTCATAAGCTTCGTACATCATTGTGCACATCATAGCGTTAAATTAGTTGCAGCTGCAGTATGTAGATACACTTCCACTGTTTAACACGAATTTGCTGCTATGTGATGTATGCAAGTACTTCAATGATGACGGGGTGACTGTGCTATTCAAACACATTCGTGATACCTAACTAGCTACCTAATCCAATTCCAAAAGACTGGTCTATTTTAGGTATTACCATTGAACTGATTGTACTGAAAAGCCTGATTGCATCGATACGTCATTATGGAAAAAGTGACAGGGGGAAATTATTCTGTTTTTTAAACGTTAAAATAATGAACTAGCGTGGCAATACTGTCAGCCTTTTGGGGGATTTTCTTTTTGATTACGATGCGGACGAATTTTTTGTTGCTCTATAATTATTTCCCCTCCCTTTTTAATAACATGTTCATCTGACGAAGCCCTAAAGTAAAACTAATCGAGTTACATGAAGTTATCTATGGGCTTAAGCTGAGATATTTTAATACAAAGTGTGGTTGGTACACAGTCAATTTCAGTTGCGATCATTGATTTTGCACGAACAACAGAAAAACGTAAATATATCACACTTGAATCGATCTAAACTTGTGCTAGCTAACCCATCAATTGACACACGAGTGCTCAAAAATATCGATTGCCCGACATTGATCAACGCTACCGATAGATTTCGTCCGTATAGGTGTAAGGTACAAGAACACCTTTAGCTACGTACGGTAACTTGGTGCCACATTTACGAGACAGGCTTTTCTGAACGGTCGCATCCGTCTTTTTATATGTAAATCAAGTGTATCAACGACATTATAGCTCCTGTATTGCAACTGATTTTAAAGTTAAAACAACGTGGCTAGGGATCACTTTTGAAATCAGAGGGATACACTCAAGTAAAAATAAAACAATAACTAAATGTTAATAATTTACTGTCAATAATAATAAGTCCACTAGTGAGCAGTGGAGGGCCAGTGGTAACGGCCGCGACTCGTAGCCGTAGGTTCGAACCCAGACAGGCTCTTTACTTTGTGTAAATTATTTCATCACCACTGCTCTCAAAACGATAACGGAAAACATCGTGAGGAAACCGGCATGTCCTAGAACCAAAAATTCGAAGACATGTGACATCTATCGACCGGCGCTGGGCCCGCGTGGTAGATTACGGCCCACTCCCCTCACAGAGAGGAGCCCTGTGTCCCAACAGTGGGAACATTATAGGCTGTATATGCCAATGAGTCGAACTCCGTCCGCTGAATTTTTTTCTTGAAAATTAAATAAGAAACATGCACAAAACGGTTCAGTGCATAGAAATCTAGTGCAACCACTCTTAGAATTTATACTCCTAGATGTATGAAACTAGTTGCCGTTTATTATTATCCGTTTATTATAGATTCTAAATAAATTATATTTGAACATTATTATTTCGGACGAGTCACTTCATAAATCCAGCCTACGTAGGGGGCGGGGCATTCACAAGCGTGTCGAGGACCTAAGTCACCGAAATCTGTCCGGAGCCACCATTTAGAACACTTCAGGATGACATCTGGGTCTGTGTCGTCACATGCTGTGATAGCACCTTCACCGACTTGCAGTAGTGTTACGTCGGTGTTGCCAGGCTTATCCGAAATCTGCTGTGAATTTTTTTTCGCGATTTGATATTTCTAGTACTCAAACCTCAGTTGGTCCGATAGAGTTTTCTGATCCATATAAGAAACAGGATCGATTGGCAACATTTTTTTTTTTTGTGAAATCAGCCTATAATCTTGTGTACTTTTTTTCAAAATCTGTGATTGCAGATCCTTCCTCAAAAAGTTAAGGTTAGTCTCCTAAGACTATTTTACTGTAGCTACAATGTCCAAGGTGACTGCCCCGTTTCAAAAATCCATCCAGTGATTTTTTTTATTTATTCGGCCCAACATTCGATAACGTTAATACCGTTGGCTCTGACAGTCAGACAATTTCTTGTTTTAGGAATGCTATCTAAGAATGTTATTCATTCATTGCCAAGCAAAAACATTGTAGAGAAGCAATCAATTACTGAATATTTATTGTTTCAATTAAATCTCCTATTTAATAGCGGTAGACACCGATGTTTAATTATCATTCAGCTCATTCGTCTCCTTCAATGGACAGCCGTAGGACCGTTTGGAATTGAATTGGTACAAATGGATGGAGTTGGAAAGGGAGACTCGTGCACTAACCATTATCTTGATAGCTTTGATGTTTACATTAAGTCGACATCGGATATATGGGTCAAGGATTAATTGAGCCTCTATACCATGCAATTTACCGTGTTATAGTCATCTCATACATATGTGAGAGAATGACAGTTGTTATTTGAATATATGGACAATTTATGTTGGTAGGCAAATGACTTGACAACAATTTTTTTACTTTGCATTGCTAAAGGTGTTATTTTTCTTTTTCTTCTAGCCCCACAAAATAGCTGAGATTGATAAACGTTACTCAGGGCGTACTGTGGTTTAGCATTATTCCTGTCGCTGTCGTATAACTATCAAACTGCAAGTACAAGATAGAGACAAGAAAAAATTTGTAATCCAAAGCAAGTGCTAAGTAACATTTATCATTCTCGGTAACTCTAAAGTCTAAAGGCTCCTTCAAACAGGCGCGATACGCGATGAAATCGCGCGCGACACAAAGGCACCGCAAATCGTGCAACGAGTGGTGCCTATGAGTCGCTCGCGATTATATCGCATTTCGCGCCTGTTTGACGGATCCTTAACACGTTATTGAACAGATGTTCTAACTTCTTCTTAATCACACATAATAAAGGTCTAGACTGCCTCGTTTGTCTGTTGGTTACAAGCGTTACTGCGAGCATGAGGTCCTGAGTTCGACTCCGAGGTTAGGTTACGTTTTATTGGGTTTTTCCATATGCAATTTTTCAGTAGCAGCTCGTAGTTTGGATTTGTGCCCGCTTGATGGCTATAGGCCCCACTCCTATTTCATGGGACTTAAGCATAACTGGCGAAATGTGGGTGAACTTTAGGTACACATCTACCTAACCCTTCAGGGATCACAGGCATGATGTTATGTTTCATGGTCTGCTGCTGACACAGATTTACATAGAATAATCCTTCTACATAATTTTCATAAATTTTGTATGAACCATCGCACACAACAGGACCGCGTCTGTTATGTGCGATAGTTCATACATTTGGGACTTTGCAAGTGTAAAAAATTAATGTAATGTTAGAAATACCTGTATCCTAAATTGCCTAACACACTTTCAGTCAAAATCTGAATAATTTTGAAGGATATTGTTAATCCATTGCTCAGCAACGCAAATAATGCATTGAATGTTATATAACTATCAGAATGAAAGCCATTAGTACTGTTGGCATTGTAACGTTGCACCTTACATGTAACGAATTAAAAAAAGAGTTTAGGTTAAATTGCTTAATGTTATGAAATCTATGTACACTCAACTATACTATATTTACACAAAACTTTAAAAAACTAATCTATTATAACACTATAAAACAAACCTACATTTAAATAAACCTTTGAAATTAAAATAATATAGTACGGAACCTACGAATCATTTAATCTGCGAAGGTCCACACAGCTATGCGCCCGCGCATCTTCAAAACTATCATTTACCGAGCATTGCCGGGGACTCGCGATTCGCGTGAGTTCGGTACGGCGGATGATGACTAGTCGCTTTGAGAGCACCACGGGTGACGGCTGTGTTCCTCGCTCCGAAATTATCTAAATAATTCTACTACATACTTCGCGAAATCCCTCTAGGGTAAGTTTCCATGTATTTATTAGAAGGGCTTTCTGTAAGGTGTTCTATAATTTCCAAACCTAGTTTCTGCTGTATTTCTTCCTATCTTCCTACCTGGGACACTGTGACCTTTGGACCGTGAACCGTGATGCCCACAGCTCTGCTTACGCTTCCATTTCTGTCTGGATTTCCAGGATTTCTGGTCTACCCATCAACCCTGTGCCACGTTGTGGTCCCCAAGGACGCTTGGCGGAGGATCCCCAGCTGCAGGGTGACACCTACCTACCCTACACTGAGTTTGACGACGGAACCTAGAATTGGAGCCGGTGGTTGCGGGCAGCTACCCGAGACAGGAGTACCATCATCCTGGGAGTCGGTTCAGGCCAGTGTACCCTACCACCTTTAACCTCTGCAATCGAGACGTGAGACGGCCACGGAAGTTTAGGAGAATAAATAAGAAGTGAACCTACCTCGCCTATTATTTTGAACCCCTACCTACCTATCTGCTGACACCCTCCTAAAGGGCAAGTGTCACAGCATATTACGCAATTATCCCGCTGATAGTAATCGATCTATGCGTGCATGCAATAGGTACCTAAGCAACGCACGTGGAATGCATATTATCTCCGCTTCAAGATGAATTTGAATACCAGTCCCAGTTCTGTATGGTTTTGGCTTAATTAAGTTTAAAGTTTCATAGTTTCTACAACTTATTGTGATAGCTTGAAGAGGCGATTATTTCACCGTTGTTGTTAAGAAGCCAGGTCACCTAATTTGTTAAAATTAAACAGTGAATGTCACAGGTTTTATAGTTGATATTCGGAAGGACTGAGATGATTACATGGCGATATATAAAAAGACAGGATGCGTTTTGTCAAAAAACCGATGTCAAAATACGCAGAGTTTGGGAGACGAATTTAAATGACAAAGCTTTGAAAATGTATAGGAATTGGAGTCTAACGTACTTTTGTATGAAGGTTGTAATGTTGATCTTTGTAAAGTAATGGAAATATGTTTTTAAGTAATTGGGTAACCAACTTAATTTTCCCGTATATAATGCAATCCTTTGACAATTATGTGAAATAGTTATAATAACACGGCAAATTGACGTAGGGCGTCAGTTTGCTTAAAAAATAATTTCCCTGACTTTACGTACATACTCGTGGCTGTATTTATAATACCAGCCGCACTGGTCGATCGTAGGTTGGAAGGGTGTTCATCTATTACTTAGCAAGACTCCTCCGTGCCTCGGAAAGCGAGTCCCGGCTGATATTCATAGATATTTATTTGACAGTCGGTACGAGAAGTCAGAATCCCAAAAGTCTGACAACCAGTCATATCAAAGGAGAACCTTGTTAGCCAGTAGCTGTGTTCTGGAGTTCAGATAGGCAGTTACTCTATGTAAAATACTGGTATTCACCTGCATCCGGTTAGATTGGAAGTCAACCCCAATATAGTTGGGAAAAGGCTATATGTTGTTGTTCTAACTCACAAAACATCCAGTGAATCGGAAAACCAAAAACTGCCGTAAGGCAGCACACATTTTCCAGCAATCACTCAAGGTTCGCGGGCTTAAATCATTAATTTCTCTTGTCATCTTCCTTTTAAACAGCCTCTTATCACGAATTTATCCATATTTCCTCATTTTTAGAGCACAATTTAGAATAAAAACAAAAGTTCAAGGTTGTGCTAATCATGCCAAATGAAAACCCACTTTATGATTTTGGAGCAACAGCAGTTTTTCATCGGCACCTATTTGCACATTTTATCAACACAGTGAAAAGCGGGAATGAATCTTATGACCAACACTTAGTATAATTTGGCGTGAGGATAAACTTCTGACCATAAAACCACAACATTACACTGCAGTGCAAAACAAGTGGTTGTTATGACTACACGCGTCGTGATCAAACACTGGTGCCCACGCTCACACACCAATGTGCGCTACTTCATAATCCGTACGTGTCGCGGTAGTTCACAGATTGCTGATATTTTCATGACTCCAGCTGCTTACCCGACGAAGGGAAAGTTAGACACCGAACAATTTTACAGAGTTTTAATTCAACTGTAGTAGTAGATCTTATGATTGAACGTATCACGCTTGTGAAGCGACTTCTCTGGACATCATCATCATTAATTCAGCCTAAAAACTTCCACTGCTGGACATAGGCCTCCGCCAAGCGTTGCCACATCGACCGGTCTTGTGCTTATCACATCCAGCGATTTTCTGCTGCCTTCACCAGGTCATCTACCCATCTTGTAGTGAAATGTCAAATAATCACGTGCATACTAAAAAAAGAATGTCTTGGAGTCTTGGATACAAAAGGATCATACGCAATCTGGGATGCCATTAAAGCAGACGTTTAGGTATTTATTTGCTGCCTGTGATCCAGTAGACGTAGGTGGTTCTCCAAGGAGTCTTGTTCATACGGGTCGGTATTGTGTAACGCAAGCCTATATTCATTGTAAAAGTCAAAGGAATGTTTTCATAATCACCACGGCTTCCTAGCAATCAAGTCCTGAGATTTGACCCATAACACTATGCAGGACATGATCCTTATCAGCAACACCATCGGCGAATAGAAAATCGTTGTGATTGCAGGCGCAAATGGTAAACTTCGGGAGCTAACAGTTTAACCGCTAGGATTCTCTGTGATGTGGTTGACGTCGCTAACACATAGTTCCATACTTCTCCAGTATAAGTCGACCTTGTATTATATAGGATTTTCGTACAATGAGAGGTCAGTTTATACTGGAATATTAGCCTTTCGCGTGCGTACCGTTCGCGATTTGTGACGTAATTTCGAACGTTATGCTATCACAGTTTCTGTAGACCGGGTATACGAAACTGTTTGGCCAGCTGCGATACTTGACGGTGTTCTAAAAGCAGACTGTCGATGGAATGTGAGAGAGAGACGACAATCAACTAAGACGATATTTTTTAAATTCATCGCCTTCGAAAGTCTAGTCTTATTTTCGTCAGTAGTATCTATCTATGTATGTAGATGCTAGAGCTAAGAGTCAGTTTTCTGTAGCGTCTACGGATAGGTACGAACTTACAGCCTCGACTGTCTGTATCCTCATGACACAGACCGTCAAAGTCGGGCATTTTTTAGTATTTTCTAGAACAACATTTTAACCATACCTACTCTTAGCACGTACGTGTTGATAATACATAAACCAGCCTGCCTTATATCTTCAATTCTCAACAATAATGACACAGACACAACACATAACATTGCCTTCCACAGCCGCCAGAGTTAAAAGCAACAACAAACGTTCAATTAAGTTATAGCACAAACAAATGGCGGACAAATTTTGTTTGAGCACACAACAGCCAGCTAATACAGAGTTTGAACTATCATAAATCGTTTTAACACACTGTTGTAAACGGGGAGTTCAAAAATTAATTTCATGTGTGCCTTAACGAACCGGTTCCACCGGCGTATGGTAATACAGGGCCTTACCACAGGTATGATGCCAGTGAATGAGTTTCTTTCTCGTGCTTATAAAATCAAGTTCTTCGAACTGAACAGAACAGATGGCCGGTGGGACAGAAAGTTTCTGGAGTGATGACCACGTACCGGAAGACGTAGCGTTGGAAATCCTCCCACAAGGTGGATCGATAACCTTGTTTGCCTCAGGAATCCGTTGGATGTGGGAAGCACAGAATCGGTCGCAGTGGCGGTGCTTCGACTGAAATGGTGATGATGATTGAACTGAACAAACAGGTGTACCTACTGCTGGGGAGTTTGTAGCCCCGCTTCTTCCCAGCTAAAGCACTAGGAAATGGTGAAGGGTGGGCGTTTTGGGGGGGGGGCTCTATTATATAATTTTGACGTTGAAAAAGTGCTGATTCTCAGCCTAGTTTGAATAAATGATTTTTAATTTTGACTTAAAACGTTTTGATTCCAGTGGCGATCTCATTTCAGCCATTAATGTCAAAAACTTGTCAAAAATACAGACAAGGAGAAATCAGTTTTGACAGATTGAGACCGAGATTAGAAGAACGTACCCATTCTTAAACATACGGGAATTGCCACTTGTTTTTTTCTTTTTTCAGGATGGGAAATCATCAAATGACCCCTTCCGCTCTAGGTGGAGCAAAAGGGAGTGTCAGACTCTTACTGACTAAAAACCACCCGTGCTCCTTCCTTAGCCTTTTATGTTTCGGGACAGTGGTAACCCATTCGGACAATCCCGCTGACAGCTTCAGCCCTAACGGGCCCCTTCAATTTGATGCTGACATCTCTTTGAGGCGCGCGTGGAACAGGTACGCGCCGTTCGGCGCGGGCCTGGTCCTGATCGGACCGTGAGCTACCCATTACTCTCCGTCCGAAGGCCCGCGCCTACGGTGGCCGGGACCGTCGCGCGGCTCGCGACGGTCGGAGTGTCTCCTGCGGCGGCTGGGACGGGAACCTCTCTCCCTGACCTATCCCGCCACCTCCTTCGCTAGCATGACTGCTTCCCACTCCCTCTCGCTCCGGATCATGGCTTGAACCAGGGCCGGACGCGAGAGGTCGCCGCCGCTGCCGATCGTCCTGATCCGCCCAAGCGGGGCAGACCTCCACCGTATACTCCACCGTGTCTTCTGGGCGATCCTGGCAATGGTGACACCCGGAGGAATTGCCCCTCTGGGAGACTTTTGGCAATGTTTTTGACAATTAAAGTTTGCGTTTTATTTTTCAGTATTTAAGAACAACAGAGACTATCCTTTAGAAATAACAACCTGAGTAAACAAACTAAACTTTTGTAAATTGAAGTAGCTACCTAAATAATGATAACGACTTTGGAATACTTCAAGAATGGTAATTTTAATTATCCCATTAATTATGTTTAACTAATAGGGCTGATTTTTCCATCACCAGATAACTTTTATTCGAGCAACAAATTGACGTTTGACAGTTTTTGTATGACCAACTGTCAAGATTTCAAAATAATTCCTCAAATAAAGTTATCAGATGATTGAAAAATCAGCCCTAACAAAACTCCGAACGATCAAATAAATATTCAACGATATTATGATAAAATAATTCATTTTATAGCGTTTCCTGTAAGTATTAACCGGTTCATTGTCTGAATAATTTAATTAACGTCAAGCTTAATTTAATCACAAAATGAGGCCAGCTATGTTCATAGAGGATTTTCTTATTGCAGTCACCGGCGCTCACAGCTACACCAGCTTCCATGAAATTTCCCTCCATCTAGGACTTATTTCTAAGAGGAATTCAATATTCATTATTTATTGCAGGTATAATGAACCAGTTGCTTTGGTAAAAGTGATAGAAGTAAATCTAAAAGCTTTTTCTCTTGAAGTTTTAAGTAAGTACCACCTTATTAAAATCAAGTACCTATGCAATGTTTATTTGTTAGTTTTCACCTATTTGTTGCATTCGGACGGTAATCAAGGTCTCAGTTTTAATTGTTTATATAGGTAATCGCACCCACGATATGAGAAACTCTTAGAGTTTATTTTAAAGTCCAATGGAATAAGGGATGCATCAATAGTTCCTTCAATACTTATATACTACACATAGGTCTACATAACAGTTAGAATTTAACTTTCCTCGATTGTAATTAACGTAAATCATATTTTTACTTTACTTTATACTTGAATAAAAAACTATTATTATTATAGTTGCCATCAATTGTATTAAAATACTTTCGTAAGATAATATATATATGTATATATATATATATATAGCGGCGCATGTGCAGTGCATACTTCAAGAGCTTGTTGATAAACTAACCTAAAGGCAAGTAAAAACTGGAGCATTCCTGTATCAATAGGCCACGTCCAATTGTACTGCTTTGTAAGGTAACAACACTCAAAGAGGTCCATCGAAAAACCGACAACCCGTGCAGTGATTCGCTGTAGATAGGTAACCCATGTAGAACAGTTGAGGTAAGAAAACTGACTCTGTAACATGTTACATTAAAAACTCAAATTCAAATCATTAATATCAACTAAACCAATTACAGGCACTTTTGAATTGTAAGGTGTCGGTCAGACAGCATAGCAGGTTTAGGAACCTGCTAAAAAGAAAGGTGGAGAAGAACAGGCAAGAACACTCCCCATCGACACTCTTTTAAATCAAAATATTTTTACAAAATATTGATTACATCATTCATGGTGAAATTATGTACAAAGGCGTGCACGTTCAAAGCGACTCAAAAAGTTGCAAGTTGCAAGTTGCTGAGTGGTGCAATTCAAAAAGTTGAAGTTATTAAAAGCTGTGGCAGCTAAGAGATATACCAGTCCCATCTCACGTCCCTCGTTCTCGTACATGACGCACGATGACGATCAGCACCAATCAGCACAACCGTACTGCCACCATACATTCAAAAACTTGCAAGACGCTTGCCTGCTTTATTTATTATCTGTAATGACCTCATCTTTAACATTCCCGGGAAACAAAAATTGCATAACATTGTTGCAGCAAGATAGTTTTGTTTACTGGAAACACTTTTTCACACACATCCTACACTCAATGTTGTTACAAACATGTTTTCAATGTTAAAATATGTTGCTAAAACAATGTTGTGCAACTTTAGTTTTCAATAATCCAAACAGTTTTTTACTCAAAATTGATTGATAGCTTCAATCATCTTGTCTGTGACTGTCAAGGATTTATTCTAGAAACTGAACCAAATCAAACACTTAGTAGGGGTAACCTAATCGCTAATTACTGAGCTAAACGACTCCATTGTTTGAAATATTTCCTCTCGCGTGTTCCGTACGTTTGTATATATACAAACGTATGATACATCGCCTCAGTGTTTGAGTTATCAAATTACTGTTCAATATTTCTATGCTTTCTGGAAGTGAAGTTATTCATCATGATAAAACAATTGAGGATCAGTTTATCTGAACAGTCGTAACTGCAGTGCCTACCGCCTTGGTAGATAGCTGGTAATCCATCGCAGGAAGAGTTTAACTGACTTAATTTCGAAGTTATTTGATGACTTAATTTCAGAGCTATTTAGGATATATTTTGACAATATTCTTCATCTTATTAGCGTGTCGATCGATGGCAATCTATATACAGCCAGCCTAGAATTTAGCGACGGGTATGGCACCAGCGTTCATCAACTCCTGTAGCGTGCAGACAACCTCATCATCGGCCTAGACTTTTCCCAACTATGCTGAGGTTGGCTTCCAGTCTAACCGGATGCAGCTGAATATCAAAATTTTACATGGAGCAACTGCCTATCTGACCTCCACTACCCAGTTACTGTGCAATACGACACCCCTTGGTGAGACTGGTTATCAGACTAACGGGCTTCTGACTGCCCGTAACGACTGTCAAAGATCCACGAATGACAGCCGGGACCAACGGCTTAACGTGCTTTCTGAGGCACGGAGGGGTCTCGGTATGTAAAGATGGTCACCTATCCATAGACCAACTGCGACAAGCGTAGCTTAACCTGATCGATCGACCTGTGCGGCGGTTATTAGATACTGTTATTTAGTCACGGGAACTTCCCTTTGCTTGCAGACAACCTACCCACCAAAATTTTAAGACAATATTTTTATAGACTACTAGCAGCGTCCCGCGGTTTTACCCGCGTAAGTTTCGATCTCGTAAGAATATCGGGATAAAATGTATCCTATGTGTTAATCCAAGAAATAGTCTATCTATGTGCCAATTTCCATCCAAATCTGATCAATGGTTTACGCGTGATTGAGTAACAAACATCCAAACATCTTCACAAACTTTCACATTATAAGTAGGAAGTAGGAAAAAAAAAATGACGTCTTATTTCAATTAGAGTCTAATTGAAATAAGACGTCATTTTTTTTTTAGACGGAAACGATGGATTTGAGAGTTAAAGCAGTAGACCATGTATTATATTTTTATAGATTATGTATATCTTTTCCTTATCTTTCCTCTGAGTTTCCATCACTCTAATATTATAAAGGCGAAAGTTTGTGAGTGTGTGTGTGTGTGTGTTTATGTTAGTTACTTCTTCACGCTCAAACGGCTAGACAAATTTTGATGAAATTTTGTATGGAGAAAGCTGACATCCTGGATTAACAAATAAGCTACTTTTTATCCCGATAGTCCAGCGGGATCAACACTTATGTACGTGAAACCGCGTTAGTAGGTACGGTCAGCATCAAAAGTCGATTAACACTTCAGTTTTTTTTAATCTCATGTTATTGAGCAAAATATTTGTTGAAAATTGCATCGTACTTCTGCTGCAATTTTGAATAAATATTTTGCTCAATAACTGAGGTTAAAAAAACTGAAGTGTTAATCGACTTTTGATGCTGACCGTACCCTACTCGTTTTGAAGATACGTATTAAACATCAATTATATTTATATATTGGATATGTTTGCTCTAATACACCCTAAAACCCTTCATTATCGTAATGTGTTCCGCGATTACTAGTACTCCTAATCGTAAAACCGATATCGGTTTCTATTCAGAATTTCAGATAAATTTGTCAAGAAAGTGTTAGGGGAAAATGGGAGCCACTTAAGCGAGAATTCAAATAAAACCTTATTTAAAAATAAAATCTTTATTGCAACCGCTTATTACATAATTTACTTATTTATCTATCAACCGAGATCACTTTTAATCATTTTGTGTACACACTTTGGTAATTATAGAAGTTAAATAAAAACAGTTTTGATCCCCATTGCACCGAGGTGATAGCAATTGTGATCACCCTGTGGGAAATGACAAACAAGAAAAAAGTAAAACATCAAATAAACTAGAAATTATTATTACAATTTAAGTTGCAAATCACTATTTTCAATGGCAGACTAAATACACATAAAAGTAAAATACAATAATAAATTAGACCCGTACCTCTTATTTTATTATTACGAAAATTTACAACAGCGCGGCGCAAAATCGACACACGGCTGTCAGTCGGAAACGCGCGCGCGGATCTAAAAGTCGTTTGTAACAATGGCGGGGGGCACAGGGCTGGGTGCAGAGGTCCTTTACGAGACTCTCCGATGTTTAGTTTTGTAGATGTGTGGGTGATCCCATTGCCAGCTGATCCCCACTACCCTGTTTTCCCCTACTCTTCCTGTTACTATTACTAGGGATACCTTATAAGAATCTTTTATTTGCAGAAAATGCAGTTGTAAAAGTTGGTGATAAGGTAAAATATGTTTAGCAAATCAATTTTACATGAATACCTAATTGATACTTATTTTAATAAGATATACATAACAAACCTAGTAACAATACCTAGTTCTAATTTGAATAAACACACAGGAAACCTGGCAATCAACTAGTTTTAAAAAATAATTTATTTTTGACGTGTAAAGTGTTTGTATAAACCTATTTGCAGAAATAAAATCATATATCATTTACAACTTTTTAGACACCTATAATGGATCTTAAAGAAGGCAACTATGAGTGGAAATGTACCTAAAGGAGTACCGGCACACAAACTCTGTTGCCAACGATGTACACTAGCAAATCTGTAATCTGTAAGAATTTTTTAAAATATATATGGAATTCAGTGTAAGCTACCGAAACTCTTATGTAAATCCTCTTGATAGTTGTTTTGGCAATACGAAACGCTTTGGAAGCGATTGTTGCTTATACAATTCCTCAGAGCAAGGGCAAACATGCTTGACTACAAACATTTTTTAACACAAATAAATATCCTTGTTCAAACTACAATTCAAAAAACTAATAACTTGAAACTTAATAAAAAATTTAGCTGCCATATTTGATTTCTCCCTGTCGATGTAAGCCGTGCAACATGAAACCGAATACAATATCCAATTTGAAAACCTTCACCAAAACGTTGATTCCAAACTCCAGTTCGCATATGTAAATAAAATCGGGCCCAAGCGTTATTTATTCAATTTCGATTGTTTTCATTCTCTTTCCCTTTTGTTAAGTCAATAAATATTTTGCGGATCCCTAGTAAATTCGCTGAAATTGCAAACACGGACTCCGGAAAGCGATTGGCGCTTCAAGTGTTATGATCGCCGTCGCGCTTTTTGGATGTACTGATGAAGGCTTTTAATGTATATTTATGACAGTTTTCCTGATAATTTAAAATTTGTATTTTATATGCTTTAGTACTAGATACAGCTGACCTACCACACTAGTTATAGCTGGAATTCTCTGGGGTCGACTGACGGAGACTAGTCAATATACGTATTGATTGCCTCTTAGCATAATCTACGGTAGGTCGGACCGGATCACGTTCTTACGTGATCCGGTTGCTCTCCCACCAGACTGGACCAATCTAAACGGTCAGTGTCGGAGAGCCGTGTTTACAAATGGTATTTTATGCCCACACTTATCCGTGGTTATGCTAAAGAAGCGGGGCTTGTGGGCAGACACATTGTAAATACGAGCAACGTAAAAGTGTTGGTATGAAGAAGCATTATTTTGTAAACGCGCGTTGAAGAGATCGTCCCTCACCAACCCGCAGGACGGTGCAGTTTTATTTGGGGAGCCTACAGAGCTTACCTACTTTTTACGACCTTCGATATCGAGGTTTTCCAGCCGTTTTAACGACCGTCTTACCGACGGATTAACGTGCTCTCTGAAGCTCAAGAGTCTCCATAAAAAAGAAAACTGGAACCATTTTTGAATGGCAGCTTAAAAGCTTGCTCTTTTTATAATACAGGTCTGTTTTTTCTCTAAACCCTCTGCTCAGTCGTTCTAAAAATAAATGTATCTAGTTTTTGTTGAATGTGAAATCGAGCTCAGACTTTTTGACGTATTTCTACTATTTCTTACTGGCAGATATTTTTGGTTTATAGTCCCATTTTTAAAAGTCATCAAATCAAATCAAATCATTTGTTTGAATATGGGTAGGTATATGACATGAGGTGATACATAATTACAACAGTTCTTTAAACCATATTCTACCTTAATAGGTGTGCAAATATCTAATAAAATAAAATATACTCACACATAAACTCACGTCTTAATCCCGTGGGGTTAGGTCTGGTTAGGCAGAAAATTACAGAACGCCACCTGCTACGATCCTGACACACTACTATGGTATCACCACCCACACGTGAAATAAAACCTCCAAGATAGGAAATCAAGAGGAGGCTTTACGCAATTGGGATATTAAAAGTCAAAATATAACAGCCGATACCGGTATACCATCCATATACCGTCCATGGAATTGAAGTGGTCATACCATAGAGCGATATTCCGAAGTTGAGGTATTGCTCGATATGTCAAGACAAGTTATATATGAAATCTCAACTTTCTATCTGCGCAGCGTCGTTTGACAAAACTCAATCTAACTTTGTGCTGATGGTAGAAATACCTGTTAAACATACCGACCGAAGCATCGAGGCTTCAGCTTTGCTATTCGATATCAGAAAGAAAATTAAATAGATGCATAAAGTAATTATAACAATGATGAAAAGTGGTTACTGGAGACGTGTGTTTTGGATCCTGAAGTAATTGGTTGCTTGGTTAACTTAAAATCCTTGTTACTCGTTTATATCTAGGTTTTTTTGGTTAATTCGTTGGATTTGAACAGTGCTGGTATTAGTATATGAATTCTTGTAGAAGTCCCTTGTTCTGATGACCAGTCACTGAGCCGGGCATTTTGCTATTGGTGATAAAAATATATTTATTTTGTACACGAGTGAACAATTCAGGTCTTAATATAAATGAGAAAGTAGCTACAGTTTTTTTTTAAATAGGTTTTAGTTCGATGAGTTTGAAAGATCGACAGCATTGCGTCTGCTAGGGGAAGACGAAAGAATGTGCAGGACTTATACGTCCGCACCATGGAATGCATTGGTGTCGCTCCTGTGTTACTCTGCTATCATCTTTCTGGAGTCACTGAGTGCATCTGGAGGTCCCCAACTGCAGCAGCTTGCCTGCTAGTCTATCCAGCGTTTGGCGGAGTCACCATGGTTAAACCATTGCTATCTTGCGATTCAGGCCCGCAATGTTTCTAAATCTAATCATGGTAAGAACACCCGTAGATCCTGATAGAACAAAACTTAAATTTTCAAAACTTCTTAGTGCAAAATGAAACTTGTGCAAAAGTACCGGGAGCCGAGTACCGTCACCTGTTCGGGGTACCGATATATCATTGTTTTGAAACTAGTGAGAGCTTTGTTATTAACTTTAGTTTTGTGAGTAGACCCTCTGTTGGGAATACACCCCTACGATTACTTATATTGTACGAGTACTTATACTTTTTAGGTGTCACGTGTCACCGTGCTTTGTCTTTGAAATGTAACTCATTAATTCTTGGAGGCCGATCTTCTGTTCTCGTATCGATGCAAACTGTTTAAGAATAACTAATCATCATCTGCCTAGCCTTTTCCCAACTATGTTGGGGTCAGCTTCCAGTCTAACTGGATGCAGCTGAATACCAGTATTTTCCATGGAGCGACCGCCTATTTGACCATCACAACCCAGTTACTGGGTAATACGATACCCCTTGGTAAGACTATTTGTCAGGCTTTCGGGCTTCCGACTACACGTAGCGACTGTCAAACATCCACGAATGGCAGCCGGGACCAACGGCTTAACGTGCTTTCCAAGGCACGGAGGGGCCTCGGTATGTAAAGATGGTCACCCATCTACAGACCAACCGCAGCAATCGTAGCTTAACCTGATCGATCGACCTGTGCGGCTGTTATTATTTAGCCACGGACCCCTTTAAGAATAACTAATACTGAGGCATATAAGGCAGAGTAGTAGCGGGGCTGACTACCCAGTGCCCAGGGAGCGCCAGACGTACATTTTAGTACAGACGCCAGCACATCAAGCTACTGGAAACTGTCAAATTTCTTTAATACATTTTCAACTTTACCGTCAAAGCATAAGGTTCAAAGTTTGAAAGAAAATTTGACAGTTTCGGGTAGCTTGATGTGCTGGCATCTGTACAGCGTAACATCACACCTGTAAATCTCAAAGCGTTAGGCGCAGGTATACCTATAGTACAACTACATTTCACCAGTTAAGTCCATGTAGTAGAGGCGAGCCTTTTGCCATCAAGCGGACTCAAATCCAGTATCCACGCTGCTACTGAAAATTTCCTAATGGAAAACCCAAATAATACTTTGGCCGACCTGAGAGTCGAACCCAGAAATCCTCTGGGACAGCTCCACCACGACGTCAACGTACAGATACAGCGGTGGGGGTATTATTATGATAAGGCTGCGGCTGACAGAAAAACTTTTTCTGTCAGCCTAACATAGTGAGCTGCTGAAGGATTGTTTCACTTTGTATTACCGTTCCAAATACCAATTTTGGATCAGCTTTTTTCAAGTATCCTTTATAGAAGCGACAAAAAAAGACAGGTAAACACACACCGGATGTAATCCTAGATGTTCCTCGTTTGATCTCGGCTACGAATGCGGACATACCGCCCAAACACAGCTATATCCGGTCCGTAATATTTTCCCGATGCCGGATCAAATTGAACATTTTCGCTCATCGCCACTTTCAGCAAAATTTAAGTCTTAATGTTGGTTAAAAGGGATTTCACGTGTCATGGGTACTGATGTGATGACCTCTAAAGAAAGCATTTGAAGAGCTTCCTCCAGTTACGATTCTTGAGTTCCTCTGGTGCCAAACTTAACTTGGTTAGCGTGAGGAATATCGGCCGGTTGTATATCCAATGAGCGTTGCAACCATCTGCTCTCCTAGATTAAAAACGTATAACCTGGTCCAAAAGTATCGGATGAATATGTAAACAAAATGGATTAAAAAGTGTGTCTGTGGATCCCAATTTGTAGTGCCACTTACAATAATTGAGTGCTTTGATTTGATTATTGGAACACTTAAATCCGACATTCTACTTCTAAATCACCTTACAGATGTCTGTCATTTGACAATTGAAGTTAAAATACAGAAAATCTATTTAGGTCGATTATTTATTTTTCAATTCACAAGGTCGTCGGTCCACCTTGTGGGATGGGAGGCCCAACGCTACTTCTTCCGGTACGCAGTCACCACTCCAGAACCTTTCGGCCCCAAAACCGTAGGTCCCGTCATTCGTGGATCTTTGACAGTTGTTACGAGTTGTCGGAAGCTCGAAAGTCTGATAACTAGTCTTACCAAGGGGTATCGTATTACCTAGTAACTGGGTTGTGGAGGTCAGAAAGGCAGTCGCTGTCGCTCCATGTAAAATACTGGTATTTAGCTGCATCCGGTTAAACTGTAAGCCGACCCCAATATAGTTGGGAAAAGGCTAGGAAGATGTAATAACGGTGCTGCTTGCAACACTATCTTTTTTTGTTAAATAGCATCAATCAAGTGTAGGTACCTATAGATGATACTATTTGAAGTTAAGATTGAAAATAAATTAAAAAGTTATAATTATAATATTTAAGTGTATCCAATAAAGCAAACATCTGTTCCAATATTATTCCTAAACAATATTGTAATAAAGTATTTTGAAAAATAATAACGTACCGTTCTCAATGTTACACAAAATGGAATTCTTTTACGGGACGCGAATGCCTCGAGGCGGGACGAGAGGAAATGACAAGCAATTTAATATATTTTTAAAATAAATAAAAGCACATTTTGGAACTAGATACCTGTTACCTGAGACTTCGCATGTACGGGAAATGGGGCATTATGAAAATAGCATGAAATTACTGTACTTGTCATAGCTTGAGACGAGCCAGTCTTTGTAAAAGTTGTTACTAGAGAGTCAAATTCTTTCTACTTTGTCATAAGGTTCCAGTAAAAATTAATGTTAAAATGCGATAATAAGCCGCCATACCGGCGCGAGTACCTAGTCACCTACAGACCGCAGACCACAGATGAAGATCGCAAGCAAGCGACCTAAAGCTGAAATTTAACTCAATGTCGAGTGATTTGGTTGGCCATCGATCACCTATTTCAACCAACAAATTGCAAGGATATTATAGTCAGCAGAAGATCTAGAGACAGGACTTCAAAGGCATTGAATAAGGATTCATGAGAATACCCAGGAATACGCAATAACGATTATTTCTATCTATATAAATACTTAAGAGGCTTACAGGACCAAAACGCAAAAAATGCAAGTTTCAGAAACAATAAAAGTATATGATCGACTACAGTAAACAAAATCATAAAAATAAATGGTATTCTTCAGGATACATGCTATGTCGATAGTGTTTTGAAAACAGAATACAACTAATTTGATTTTCATAACTTTCTTTTTATAACAAAAATCATACTAAAATACATACAATCATTCTGATTTTTTGTTAGATTATTCTACAAGCAACATACTAAAATACTAGTGTTTTAATTATTTAGTCCAAACAATAGATTTTTTGTAATCAAATAATTGCTTCATATTTTGCAATAAATTACCAGCGTTGTGTCATCGCGCGTCTATTTCTTTTCTATGCATTCCGACAGTGACCGCGCTTTAGGTCATGTAAGCCCCTTAAATAATAAAGCTGAAGGTTTAGTTTGTTTGAACCTCTTTCCTCAGAAGCTTCCAGTCAGATTTAAAAAAAAAATGTGTTTGATAGCTCAATTTTTGAGGAAGGCTATATAGGTTTTAACATCACGTACTACAATCCTTAGGAGCCGAGCAAAACGAAATAAATAAAAAAGAACGCTAAGCGAAAATAAAGTAATAGCGCGGGCGGGCGATGCGATGCGACGCGGTGGGTCGTTTTAGTATATTGTGGTGTCTTACGACTTTCACGCGAATTAATTTGCGGGCAGAAACTAGTATTATATAATCTACATTTATTTCGAGGTGGCTAATCTTTCAGCTGAAATTAATGATGATTTCAAGTTCGAATTACAATCTAAACGAGTACCTCTAGGATAATTATTTCCACTCCATGACCTGGATGTTTGAAAAAATTAAAAAAGTCCTGATTCGATTACAGTTTAACTCAATGGTTCTATAGTTTGTACTGCACAAAATTGTTTTATAAATAGCATAATGTTCTGAACATAGATAGTGTTCCACGTTTTAATATAAAATGCTAACTTTATCCCGCCGTTGCTCTGGCGCTGAACTGATTTGCATCCCGTGGGGCCGATACGTTTTTCCGGACAGACTGTGTTGCTAAAAATTTACCTTAACGTGCTTGTTTGTAGTAGGCATTACAATTTTACCGTATACGTAACTAGAGCCCGCCCCTGCTTCCGACGGTTTTTACGACTTGAAAAAACATCGCGATTTCTTTAATATTAATGTTATTTTAATGTTACACATAAACCTTCCGGAATAAATGCTCTTTATAATAATAATATAATAAAAGGAGCTTGTTCTTTATAGTGATGAACTAGGGATTTAACTTATAAGTTGTCTATGTTTTTGACTATATGGCCTAACATCCTATAAGTATATATTATAATACCAGAGGGCTTAGACAAGTGGCGATCGCTTCCAAAGCGTTTTCTGTTTCTACAGTACTTTTCTACTGGATTGACAAAAGCTTTTCGATAGCAATGGTCAGCTATAGACATTTTTTTACATTTTCGTAATCGTTATTGTTGCTAGAATCTCACTTTGTCTATTCCTCAGTTTCCAGATATTTACCTACAACTCAACAGTGCATATTATTGTATTATTCCTCAATACAAATAAAGATGAAAGAAAAAAACAAGATATAATTTGAACGACACAGCCGTTTGAGCCTATCTGCCTTCGTTCACTGCAGGAAACTCCAGTATAAAAGGCACAATCAGAGGAAGCAACGGAAGCCTAGCGTGTGCCGTGAAAGATTGTATCCCGTTCCCGTTGTGCTAAGGGCGATTATCGCAACCGTAGGTTGCAATCAACTACTCAAAGAATGCGCGGTGAGTGAAGTTCGGGAATTTGAGTGATGTAATCATGTGAAGGGCTTAAAAACGTGATTATTATGATTGTGTGGCTGTTATTTGCGTGTCAATGTAGGTAAATAGTTCTTGTTTCGTGTTAGAGAGTTAGGTAGGTTTGGCAGGTATTTGGAGAAGACAAATTGGCACTAAACTGTCCGTCAAGCTTGGTTTATCATCATCATTTCAGTCGAAAGTGCGGGTTGATAGATGTCACATGTCTTCAAATTCTTGGTTCTAGGACATGCCGGTTTCCTCACGATGTTTTCCTTCACCGTTTTGAGAGCAGTGGTGTTGAAATACTTAATTTACACAGATTAAAGCGCCAGTCTGGGTTCGAACCTACGACCCACAATTCGTAAATCGCGGCCGAAACCATTGGGCCACCACTGCTCATATATTATGTAAACCACTGTTCATTAGTAAAATGAATACACGTTGAATACAATGACATTAACGTGCGACAGTTCATTTTCTATTCACAAACACGGCGCGCAAATACAAACGAACGAGATTGAATGAACATCTGGATTATCTATTGTCCAAGCTTGGCCAACCGGAAAACCAATATCTCTTTAGAAAGAATAGAGGGATTGCATTTACTTAAGAATTCTGTATCCCATTGTTCACGTATTACCCGTATTGAGAAAATAATGTTAATGTATTGCAACGTCTTTTCTTTTAAAGAATTAGGTACATTTTCTTTGGTTAGTAGTACCCATCTAAGTAAGTTTTTCTTAAAAGTTATTAGGTAATAGTGCAAAGCCCCACAATATAAAGAATAATTATGGAATACGACAAGATAAAGTGCACCTCCATAGATTGATCGCGTTTTATTTATTTACTCACATCATTCTTGTTCTGATCTGTTGGATGTAAGATGCCGCTACAGATGCAATCTGATCCATAGAGTTCTACACAATCCAATAATCGGGCACTACCTTCTTTTTCGCGATATTTGAGGCACTCATTTTCAGTAGTCTTGATCCTCCTGAGAAACCATTCAATTTATGTATAGCTGACCCGGCGAACTTCGTACCGACATCGAACTCAGTCAATTCGTTCTCGAGATATCATAAAAGAAAACCGTTCCATGCAAAATGTGTGAGTAAATGAATTATCTTTTTTGTCGTCAATTTTCCCCTAATCTAAGATCATAACAATCCCTCCAGCCGTTCTTGAGTTATAAATGGTGTAATTAACCCAACTTTGTTTTATACACATGTATATAAATTTTATTGAAATGTATATTTTATGAAATAAGGACGTTTTTTTTTCTTTTAGCATGTAAGTGGTTTACTGTCATAAATTCTTATTGTATCTGAGCAGTGGTGGACGAGTAGCATCGGCTCACAGACTTGTAGGTCGTGAGTTCGAACCCAAGTATGTATTTGATTTCATAACATCGTGAGGAAACGTGTCCTAGAACCAAAATATCGGAGACATGTGACATCCACGAACCCGCACTGGGCCCACGTGGTAGATTACGGCCCACTCCCTCTCACTGAGAGGAGGCCTGTGTCCCAACAGTGAGAACATTATAGGCTAATTATTTAGTTTATATATAGACATAAAACACATTTAAAAGCTCTTTCAAACAGGCGCGACACGCGATAAAATCGCGCGCGACACAAAGGCACAAGCTTGCGCAAGTCGCGCAACGAGCGGTGCCTTTGTGTCGCGCGCGATTCGCGTCGCGCGCCGCGCCTGTTTGCAGGAGCCTTAATGCATTTCCCATTTCGCAAAATTTAAAAGCATATGTTTTTTTTTGTTTCAGGTGAGTCACATTGCTCCAGTGTTCGCGCATACAACGGAACCATTGGTGCGTGCAGTTCCCATTTTCTGATATTTTAAGCATATTGCGTTCAGTGGTCTTGAAATTCATCTTTTTTGTAAAGTTATCTTACTAAAGCATGCAGTCACGTTTTTCGTCCCGGGGCCGTATTACCAAGTATTAATGCCATCATGATTGAAGACTGAAAAAGGGATGGTGCTATCATGTGTAGCTCCGTCTCTCTCTTACACTGGAGTCGTGATCGCATTAAACCGTCATAATACGGCAGCTGATCCTGTGTCCGCTTTGGTATTAAGATTTATAGACTGAAAGTTAAATTTGATGTTACTGTCAAGGAATATACAAAGGTTACACAGGGAATGTGTTAGGTATAGGAATAACAGAGAAGTGAAACAACCGCCTGCTGAATGCACACTGATTTATTCGTAGGTAAGGCGAATACTTTAAGCGTGGACGCAGCCACGCACACATATACAACAACTCCTCCCCCATACTATAGGTAACAGTCTCAAATAATTTAAAGTTAGTCCTTATAATCTACTCTAGGTATTTTGCGTAACAACATCCGGGATAAAGGGTTATACCTCTGTATCTTTTGTTCATTCACTTGTGGTGAGTTGCTTTCCGACAGGGCCTCATGAAACTCCTCAGTGTCTTCGTTCTGAGATGTGGACTGTTCGGCCATTTCCACAACTGGACATGATGAAGGTTGCGGAAGGCTACTTATATTCTGAGTGTTTGTCAATGCTTGCTCAGATTCTGTCACTGTATCACCTTCCCCCACCACTGGTACATCGGGCCTTCTCGATTCCGGTGTCGTACTGTTGTTATCTTGTTGTAATGATACATGGTCATTACTGTCGCAATCCCAGAATGTTTCTTCGTCTACCATGATACCTTTATATAAAACTAATTGATTTTTATGTTTTCTATGCTCTAATAGTGAGTGAATGTCTTTAACAAGATACATGACTTTACCTATTCGCTTTACAATAGTTCCCCTTTTCCAGACACTGTTTTTATTCATAACATTGTTCTTATACAAGACGTTATCACCTACAGAATAGGTTTCTCTGTTTTTACCACCGTATGACTCAATCTGCGAACACTGTTTATGTTTGACCACATTAGGTACGTTCGATGAAGATAATGAGGTATTTAATTTTGGATTAAGTAGATCTAGGCGTGACCTAAGATTTTTGCCAAATACTAACTGAGCTGGTGACAGTCCCGTAGTACTGTGAATCGAGTTTCTGTAATCGAAAAGGTACTTTAATAAGTTCAATTTCCTTTCTCGTACATTGCTGTTTGACAAAATACACGTTTTAATACCCTTTTTTACAATTTTTACATAACTTTCGGCTTGTCCGTTACTAGCTGGATGATAGCTTGGTGACGTCACGTGTAATATGCCGTTGGAGTTGCAAAATTTTTTGAACTCTTGTGATACGAAGGCGGTGCCATTGTCACTAACTATAGTTTGTGGTATCCCAAACCTAGACATGAAGTCGTATAATTTATCAATCACCGCTATTGAGGTTGATGTGTTTATCATATCATAAACTTCTACCCATTTAGAGTGGGCGTCTACAACAACCAAAAACGTGTGTCCGTGAATAGGGCCCAGAAAATCTATATGTATCCTAACAAAAGGGCTCGGTGGGTATTTCCATGGTGAAAGCGGAGCGCGAGGAGGGGAGGGGCGTAGTTGAGTGCACACATCGCACGAGCCTATCATTTTTTCCAAAGCAACATCTATACCTGGAAACCAAACCCGCGCTCGTGCTAACGCTTTTGTTTTGACGATACCTAAATGAGATTTATGTAATTCTAACATAACTCTGTGCTTCAGGTTTCCCGGCAAAATTACTTTATGGCCCCTCATCAGGCAACCGTCTTCGACAGAAAGTTGTGACTTACAACACCAGTATGGTCTTAGGTGTATGTTTGTATTTTTTTTAGGCCACCCGTTTAATACGTATTTTATTACAGCCTTTAATATTGCGTCCTTACTCGTTTGTTCGCGTAATTCTGTAAGTGTCACAGGTAAGCTTCCGTCTACTACAAAGTTAATATAAGCAGCGCGCTCGACTGACGGCGGCAACTCGAATGAGTCATCTACCAACGTACCTATGGCGGTGCCCGCCGCGCCGCCCCCGCGGCCGCCGGCGCATGTACTATCGCTCTGCTGAACCTCCGGTAGGCTCGCCCGTGATAAATAATCGGCACAGTTGTTATTACTACGTACATACTCTATTGTGTAATTGTACCCGCTGAGAAATAAAGCGTATCTCTGAAGCCTGTTTGCTGATACTTCTGGAATACCTTTATACGGCCCAAAAATTGATATCAACGGCTTATGGTCCGTTCTTAAAACGAATGGATCGGACCGGGCATATAAATATTGGTGGAACCGACGTATTCCAAAAATAATGGCAGTGGCTTCCTTCTGTATTTGGGCGTAATTTTTTTCCGCCGCGTTAAGGGTACGGGACGCGAACGATATAGGACGTTCGGTGCCATCGCTTCCTAGTTGTGATAACACGGCTCCCAAACCGGTTGGCGATGCATCGACCGTTAGAATTAGTTTCGCATTATGATTAAAATGCGTAAGGACTTGGTCAGACGCTAATATTTCTTTTATTTTGATAAAAGATTTATTATGTAACTCGCTCCAATTCCATTTTACCCCTTTCTTTAGAAGGTCATATAATGGACTTAAAATACCAGAAGCGTTTTTTACAAAATTTCTATAATAATTTACCAGTCCTAAGAACGATTGCAATTTAGCTAAATTTGTGGGCACCGGTGCTTCAACTATAGCTTTAACTTTTTCGGGAGTCTTCTTAAGTCCGTGTTTGTCTATTTTGTATCCTAGGTAATCTATCTCATTTTTTAAAAACTCACATTTTTCCTTTTGTAATACCAATCCTGCATCTTGTAGTCTTTCGAGCACGGCTTTAAGTCTTTGCAGGTGAATATCCCTTGTGGGACCTGTGATGAGGACGTCGTCAAGTAGACACAGAACTCCATCCATATCTGATAGGACACATTCCATCGCTCTCTGAAATATGGACGGTGCGCTAGACAACCCGAACACCATACGAGTGTATTTATACAGTCCACGATGTGTATTAATACAAGTAATTTTTTGGGACTCGTCATCTAATAAAAATTGATTATACGCCATTGACAAATCAAGTTTTGAAAACTGTTGTCCACCATGTAGTCTACTAAACAGTTCGTGAACCGTCGGCAGAGGATACTGCTCCACAATCAGCTGTTTATTGATACTGACTGAGTAGTCTACACACAGCCTAACTGTTCCGTTGCGCTTCAATACGGGGACAATAGGTGACGCATACTCGGCATGCTCAACCGGTTTTAGTACACCCAACTCAACTAAACGATCGATCTCGTTATTAATTTTGTCTTTTAAAGCGAACGCGATAGGGCGTGCTTTAAAAAACACTGGTTGAGATCCGGGTTTTATTTTCAATTTCACTTTATACTTATTAAACGCTCCTAATTTGTCAGAAAAAACCTTTGGAAACTGTGATTGTAGTTGTTTAAACATGCTATCCGTCTTGTTCAAGTACAAACAAGGTAGCAGCTCTAATTTAAAACTCGCAATGAAATCTCGACCAAGAAGCGGCGGACCGGTGCCATTATTAACAACGTAAATACTAAGCTCATGTGTTTGTCCCGAGTATGTAACTGGTAACCGAGTTACTCCTGCACATGTTATTTTATTCCCAACATATGTATACAGCTGTTTCCTAGTCGGCGACAATGGCACAGTTGAAAAATAATTATTATACACTGTACGGGATATTACAGTGACCGCTGACCCGCTATCGATCTCAAATTTCAATTCTACCCCCAGGATTGTCACTATTTCAGTCATTGGCTCGCCATTTATACAGCTTATTTTAAACAGCTTACCGTCATCATCTTCATCCACGTCACTTGTGGTGGCAATATAATTTGTTTTTTTACACATTCTTTGAAGGTGACCGGTCACATTACACTTTTTGCACTTATATTTCGCGAAACGACACTTCGCCGACGTATGGTTTGAACGACCGCACACAGAACACTTAGCTTCCGATGCCGCACTTTTCTTTGTCGCCGGGTCGATCTTGTACAGCTGCTGCTCCTGCTGCCCCGCAAGATGCGCGGTGGCTGCCGCTCCGGCGCTTGCGCTTCTTAGCGTTTCCGCTAACTCGATCGCCTTAGCCAGCGTCAGTTCTGTCAAATCTTGAGCAATTAATTTATCTCGCTCGCGCCCCGGCAACATTGCTATTACGAATCGGTCACGTAAGGCTTCTTCCACATTGCTGAAACCGCAGTGAGCGGTCAGCCCACGAAGTCTCGCCGCCCATTGTGTCGGTGTTTCACCCGCTTGCTGCGATGCCGCATAAAAATTGCATCGCTCGCCAAACCCGCTGCGTTTCGGTGTAAAATGACTGTCTAACAGCAATAGTATGTCCTCGTATGGCACTTCTTGAAGCTCCTTCGGTAAGGCGAGGTCCGAAGCGAGTTGGTAAGTGCCATCTGTGAGTGCGCTAAGTAGTATAGCACGTCGTTTCGATCCTGTCACGTCGCTGGCTGCAGTAACATCGTTTGCTATAAACCACTGAGCTAAACGACTCTTGTACGTCTTCCAGGAGTGGACTGTATGGTCAAACGTTGTCAAAATTCCGAACTGTTGAGCCGCCATCGCGATTTTTTCTTTTTGTGGGTACTCGTCGCCAATGTTAGGTATAGGAATAACAGAGAAGTGAAACAACCGCCTGCTGAATGCACACTGATTTATTCGTAGGTAAGGCGAATACTTTAAGCGTGGACGCAGCCACGCACACATATACAACAGAATGCGAATTTATACCAGGTTATTAGGATCCCAGTCCGAACTCAGGATCGGGACTTTAAAACAGGTACCTACTTACATTATTTTATATATTAAACGTACCAGTGAATAATGAAACCCTACAAAAGAGTGGTAACCTAATTACGTAATACACTATATAACAATTGTATATAATTTTAAATATGTATATAATTTTAAATTCAAAAGTAATGATGTAACTAATATTTTTGTAAAATATAATTTAAAAAGAGTGTCCATGGAGTTTCTTGCCCGTTCTTCTCCATAGATACCTACGCTTTGGAATGGGCAGCTAGTTTCATATTTTCTGACTGACCGACGTCTTGACAATTCAAAAGTGCTTGTTAATGGTTTAATTTAAATAAATGCTTTGAGTTTGAGACATAATACACTATCAATCACAATCCGAAAGATTTTAAAGGATATTACTAATCCAATGCTTATTATTTGAAAAATTGGTCTACTCACCAACGTAAACAACACAATGCATGTTTATTGAACTATTAAGATGAAAGACATTGCCATTATAAAGTCTGCTATACAATTACTGCCGTCTCAGACTCTCAGCCATGAATAAATTCACCAACATAAACAATAACGCCCTTTGATCGTCCTAAGTTAATTTCACAAAATTAAAACACATAAAACGTTCAAAAAGGTTTTATTGCCCTTTATAACCGGCAACTAATTAAAATAACATCGAGCGAGTTATAATGTGAAATTAATTCGCAAATTGACTTAGACCCTTCTCAAAGTGGGACCCCTGTGGCTTCAGGATATTATTTTAATCATTTTAATGGAATCTTTGTTTTTTTAGCCCTAAGCCAATAGTGAAACAAAATTAATTTGGTTTCTGTCTAAGCGCACTGATGTGACTTGGTTTATGTTAGGGAGTTTGATAATAGTTCTTGTAGAAACGTCTAGAGAGTGATTTCTCGTACTTAATTATTTTTTACAAGAATCAGTCTTGTGAAAATAATCCTTTTAAAGAGATCGCAATAATATTCGTAAACAGAAGGTACCTTAGCTGGAAATATGTATAATGATCATTATAATCCTAGATCTTGCGAAAACTTACTCACAAACAGCAATTGTATGAATTCTCCAAAATAGAAATAAAAGGTTTATCCCTTTCAGACCTAGCGTGCACAATTGAGGACATAAAATTTTTGTAAAATTATCCTAATAAAATAAAAATTTATTTAACTAAAAACTGTTGTTGTCGTTTGCAAACATTATAAATCTTTAAAAAACACACCCCTAACGCCATTTATTAATACGTGTATGAAATAATTAGCCTGTTTCGGTCAGTCGCCGGCGAAAGTTTGAAGTGTGTAGGTAAGTGATTTATTTCCTTTATAATTTTCAAGTTATTTAGTAAGTTATGCCTTGAAATAAATATATATCGATAAGTTATGTTACAAAGGCAAAGAACATCGTATTTTACAAACAAATATTTTGTGTTTTGTATAATAAATTGCGAATATACGTTATGTCTACAAACGCGGACAATAGGTTTTGTTTGGATATTTTTTTCCAAACATTCATAGACATTTAGTGAATCCCTACCTAAAGTTATATGTATTTTCAAAAGGCGTATTATTTGATAAACTTGTAATACATTCATATAATAAATTTTGCATCGTATAATGTTTTTTTACAGGCGTATTTATGATCAAAAATCATGTTCTCGAGGGACGCTTTGAAACTTTTGGAACATGGACACCTGTCGGACTTGGAGTTGTCTTCGGATGATGAGGAAGTAGGAAATAATAGTAATATCCCGAGTACGAGACATGTTCGATTGGGTGCTGATGTGATAACACAGAACCAAAGAGAGTACACTCACCTGACCCCTTCGATGAACATCAAGACGAAAATGAAGACGAAGGTATGTTAGCTTGCCTGTATGAGTGGCGCGCGGAGGCACTACGCCGGGGAGAAACCCCGCTTCCGCGGCAAATCACGGCGGAGCGGACGGACCTCCGGCGCAATCTCATGGCGGCATGGAAAGAGCGACTGTCGCAACCCAGCGCAGGGCACGCCACGATAGCGGCGGTAAGACCCTTCTTTGAGGAGTGGCTAGAGAGGCGTCACGGCGCCCTCACCTACCGCCTGACGCAGGTCCTCACCGGACACGGAAGTTTCGGGAGGTTCCTGCACATCATCAGACGGGAGGAAACGCCCGGGTGTCACCATTGCCAGGATCGCCCAGAGGACACGGTGGAGCATACGGTGGAGATCTGCCCCGCTTGGGCGGAGCACCGCCGTGTCCTCGTAGAGGCGATCGGCAGGGGCAGCGACCTCTCGCGTCCGGGCCTGGTTCAAGCCATGGTCCAGGGCGAGAAGGAGTGGGGGCAGTCGCCTCCTTCTGCGAAGCAGTCATGCTAGCGAAGGAGGCGGCGGTACGGCTGAGGGAGATAGCCTCCCATCCCAGCCGCCGCGGGAGACGCTTCGGGCATCGGGAGCCGCGCGACGACTCCCGGCCACCGTAGGCGCGGGCCTGCGGGCGGAGAGTAATGGGTAGCTCACCGTCCGATCAGGACCAGGCCCGTGCCGGACGGCACGTACGTGTTCCACGCGCGCCTCAAAGAGATATCAGCATCATTTGAACGGGCTCGTCAGGGCCGAAGCCTGCCGGGTCAGCGGGATTGTCCGAAAGGGTTACCGCTAGCCCGGAACATAAAGGGCTAAGGAAGGAACACGGGTGGGTTTTAGTCAGTAAGAGTCTGACACTCCCATCCGCTCCACCCTGAGCGGAAGGGGTCATTTGATGATTTCATGATTCAATTATCCAGTTTTGTAAATGTACTGGTTTTTTGTTTTGAAGAAGTTGAATTTAGTTTTGTAAAATTTTTTCATATTTTTTCTAATAAAAACGTTATAAAATGTTCATCTATTATTTTTTTACACATAGCCCCCACATTAGTTGTTATAATCACTTAGGCCGAATGTTCACTTTTGGGGACATAAAAAAAACATCAATTTTCTCGGAAAATAATGAAAACATATCAGTTTTTTCAATATTTCCATACTCAATAGTACCTAATATAACATGAATAAAATCGGTTCTTACAAATTCCAAAAAACAAAAAATCAGGTCTGAAAGGGTTATAAAAAGTAAAAGAAACCGAACAAAATACCCAATAACAATTCATTGGCCATTGGCTTTCACGCCACAGTTTCAAAAAGGCAGTGATAATAAAAATAAAGTAGTTCGAGGACTAGTACGAACATAAAAACCGTTTCTGCTGAACCCTTTGCGAAAGAATGGACATCGGATAAAAGATCCGGCACAAATCCCTGGCTCCCTGAAGTATCCTGCTGCTGAGAAAGACGTAAAGATTTATTTACCAGAGAAAATGTTTCGTCGTTAGAAACTACGTCAGTATTATGTATTGTCATGACATCATTTCACATAGCTTTCTCATAACTACCTACTTATTTAAAAGAAAGAAAGACGGTAAACATGACGGAGAGAAATAAAACAAACACGCATCACGCGTCACATCCACACAAAATGGCCACCGCGCAGCATAGTGCTAAAACCCCATGCGAGACAGAGCCCCAGCGCTGGTTTTCAGTGACAGCTGGCAAAAAAAGGAGTGCAGGGCTAAAAGATACTTACAGCTCATTGTAACACCCCCAAATTATCTGTAGCTTTTTAGTTCATCTGGTATGTTTATCCGCTATGACTTATAACGCTAGTTTACGCTAGTGATGGCAAATTATACTATTTTCTTTCTTTTCCTGGAACACATTTTAATTTAAGCATATAGTTTTTGATTCACAACTCAAAACTTTACCTGTCTTTTCGATAACTTGAATAACAGAAAACTGAATCAATCACATTAGGGGAATGTTTCCAAGAGAAAAATACGGGGAGTCATATTTTTTTCACGTAAATCATAACGTCAACTGCGTGCCGGTCGTTTATCAAAGGAATCTGCAAAATTTTATCATTTATTTTAGCACTCCGAACTTCCTCGCGACTTATTTAGTCCGTTGTGAAGGATTGCGCCAAAGAACGCGGAGTACATGCCAATACTTAGCGCATAGTTTTTGTAGGGGAAAACAGCGGTAGTTTGGATTTTTGCGCCTGATTTCTATATATTGCTGAGTCTCAGGTTACAAAGTTACAGACTAATTGTCTAGTTAAAGGTTCACTATTATAGCATCTAACACTATATGTAACATCATCATTATTCTCCTGCACTTATATCAATTTGTTTGCGGTCAGCGCAACATACTTTTCTTCCATACTTCTATGCATGCTTCTCAATAAGTCGTCACAAGTAGTAGTCACCCCTTTCTAACCATGTAAACTAGCGGAAGGTAATATTTTGAGCCACTTATGGCATGTCTATTTGTGTTTAACCTGTGTAATGTGTTACCAGGATAATAAACAATTTTCTATTTCTAAACACCTCATAAAGTCGTTAATCCTTATAACTTTACATATAATCAATTCATAACAAAAGTCTTATGCTGAGAATTAGCACTTATAAAATGTCAAAATTTGACAGTCCTTCAAAACGCCCGAGCCTTCAACACCAGTAATTTAGCTGGGAAGAATAAGTGGAGCAACTACATCCCCAGCAGTACGACTGTCTGTTAATGACCCTTCCTACTTGAAAGTCAATAAAATATATATGAAACACCTCGAGTCAAAGCGGGAAGGAAATCCAGCAGAAAAGGTGTTCATCACAATAATAAAACCAGATGATTATTATATATTATTACTAAATATAAAATCCGGCTTAGAAAAGAGTACTAAAGTTAGTTTCCTCATCATATCGGGCCCTTTAGTAAAGTTTTTATTACTTCCTTATACTATCTTATGATACTTCTTCAGGGTGATGATTTATTATTGGCTTTGTTTTTGACTGAACAAGGTTAAAAATGTACATTCATACATTATTAACCTATAGCATGTTTCACCTCTTTGCTTTGCCTTAGTCGAAATTGAGCAATAACACTTACCGAATCTGATTTGTAGTTTCCCAAAATACTTAGTAACTACTTCATATAAAATAGAATATTTCAGGCGTTAAAAAGAATGACTCAGGTTTCAGATACTTTTAATCGTGTTATATCGATAAATTACAAATAACAGTTCAGTACCTACTTAAGCAGGCATCAGAATGTATCTATAATATTATAAGAAAATTATACAAACGTGATATTGAAAGTCGTAAAATTTATTTTATTTTGTATTACCAGAAAACGTAAATGGGTACAAAATAATATAGTTATAAAACGAAAATATATAAAACATAAAATGCGAATGAAACCTCTTATAATTCACGTAGGTGCCTATCGCAATAGACTTTTATACCGATACCTTTTATTATTTCCTAGATTGAAACATTTTGAAACAATCATGTTTCAATCTTTGTTAACATTTTGCTTTTTTACTTACATCGTCACTGGAACTGCTAAAATTAACAATGAAGTGATTAAAAATGCAATAAAAAAAGATATAAAATTTAATGAGGTAATGTGGCACAGCCATGACGTGGCGGATGGAGATTATCCCTTTATCGTAACGGTGGCATTTATCGAAGAGATGGTGGTAACCCGGCATTGCACTGGATCAATGATACACCCAACTTGGGTTCTGTCAGCTTCACACTGTTTTTACGATCTACTTGACAGGAAATTCTACGTCTGGTACGGAAACTTTACTGTGTCACCCTTAGTTTCGAAATTATTTTCTTCAGTACTGAAGATTTTTATACATCCAGCTTTTCTCAACACTAAATTTACTGAGCGTGGGTACTTCTTTGGCGATAACGACCTAAGCCTGTTAAAAGTTGGGAAAGTTATCTTGCCAACCTATGGAAGGTTGTCGACTATTGACCATTCAAAGATGTATGGACTTACTGTGAAGTACATTGGAGGTGCCGCAAGGTACTTTGGACTTGCATCGAAGTATGTTGGAAGTCTCAGGAAGAAAACTGGGGGTCTTGGGAAGAACATAGGAGGTCTTACGAAGAACAAGCGTCCGGGAGAACAGTTTAAACCGCTACAGATCGGTGAAGGGATCGTCATCAACTGTGGTATGGAGCTGACCCTGTGGTCTAAATACGTGTTATGCATTGCTCCAAAGTGTTCAGACAAAGCGCATCATCCTCTGCATGGTGATTTCGGCGGGCCATTCATTTACGATGGTAAAATAGTTGGTGTGATGTCGTTAAGTTTTCAAATACCCAACACGTATTTATCGTCGAATGGATTAACGCCTGTGAGTCCTTATATAGACTGGATTAATCACGTTACACGACCGGGGAAGAGCAAACAAAATTTTACCCTACAGGAAAAGCTAGAGATTTGTGAAGAAAAAGTTAGCAGGTGTAATATTACAAATTAGTGTTAAGAGTAGCGTCATTTGGGTTCATGACTGTTTAACTGTAATGTGCTTTACTGTACCTAGCTGGTCGTAAAGTTGTTAATTAGTACATACTTTCTAGCAATGATAATAAGCGTTTTATGGCTTTGTTTTATTGTCTTATTTTGTAAGTAACCACGGTGTAACTACATTAGATTTCTACCTCGTTGGTTGAGCATAATGTCTTGGGCTCCCGAGACAGGCAAAGTGATATTGTTTTTTTTATGCATTTGTGCGAGGCTATGATGAAATAAAAATATATTATCGTAATATTATCACGGAACTCTATTTGCGAACAAGTCTTTTGAACTCAGGGGGAAGCCTATTTCCTACAACTATATATACCTATTCTATTTTCTAATGGGGATTATTTAACTGGTCCTCTAAAAACTTACTGACCTTCAAGTGATGAACATTTTTTTAAATGAATGTACCTCTTTAAACTATTTTCACTTCTAATGATTCACAATTTTTTAAGTAATTGTATTTCTTTTTAACTTTCTGGATGCAGTTACTAAACTAAGGTACCCCGACCCAATTGGTAAGGTTAGATTAGAAGTATGTTACTTGACTATTTAGTCTTTTTAGGACCCCAAAATAGTAGAACTTTGACGTTCAAAAAAAGAGGCCCAATCATTATATTCGAGAGTTCAATAATATTTTTACGAATGTAGAGATGCGATTCCGCCGATTATGCTGTTACTAATAGTTACGTTTCGTTTTTCATGAAACGTGTAGCCAAGGATTTACATGCATGTAAATCCTTGGCTACACGTTTCATATTACCTGGTAAAACAAAAAAATCTTATTTCTTGGGTCGTCTGGACGTCGGTCGTTCTGGTCGTCGATACAAGCCATCATTTGCCACTACAAAACCCAATTAAAAATATCTTTGTCCAAGGGCCAGTGTTGTCTAAGACGATGCAGCCTACACACGGAGAGAACTCATCCGTAGTCGCAGTGTTGGATATCAATAATTACTAAAGCTACTACATATAGAAGGTAAAAACGTACGTACAAGCTCTACGCTTTATCTCCTTAGTTAATTTTAATCATGATCTGGCTGTTCGAGTACTTTATGCGGCCTACGCAAATTTCCTTTCCTTGATATTGTTCGTCGAATCGTTGAGCTTCTTAAGTTCTGAGTTGAGCTGAACGATTACTGGCAAATGAGTGCACTGACTGGACAGGTCCAAACTGTGTGGTCTTTTCCTCAAAAAACCATTACCAGTCTACATGGTTTTCGTATGATCTGACCAAGATTATGACTGGATTTTAAAAGAGACTGTGATATCTGAGTTTGTACCGGCCTTGCTTCTCACAGTAATAAGATAGGAAACGCCGACGTCATCTAGTTCGAAAAATATGATTGACGTGTTAAAAGTGTTTGTACAAGCCTACTTCAGAAATAAAGTCATTAATCATTTATGATAGCTAAGAACTGGCTTCAAATTGACCTTTATCTAGTATTAACAACAAGATATCTCTAACATGGATATTCAAAGCAATAGAACAATGTGTAAAGTAAGAAATTGCGAGCAAAGTAACCAAGTTAACACCTCAAAATTATTTTATTTTTATTTGTAAGAACCGTAATTTTATAGCTAGTCTCAGAGGTCGTAATACCAATTTAATTTTATAGATTTTTATTTTATATCGCTTGTAGAATATAAAAATAATAGGTTGAATTTTACAGTCTTACGCTTTTCTCGACTTACTGGTATATGTGCCAATCTTGATTTAAAATTTTTGAAATGTGATCGGCGGATATGAATCCACATGCCAATAACTCAACACTAAGAAAGCGGTGCCGTCACAAAGCAGCTGTGGTTGTTGGTACCGCCATCCGAGGCAGCGATACGTGGTCAAACGGAACAAAAGCAAAGTGTTGGTCACTCACCGAATCTTTCTACGCAGCACCGCAACACCACGCGGTGTTGTATGCCGCACCGAGCATACAACACTGACATAGCGGTGCATCACTGACTAAAGCGTAAGATTCTAACGAGCAAAGCCAGAGGTTGAGCTAGCTACAAAATCACTAAAACACTTTTTCATTTTTGTTCATGTGCTATCTGTAAAAAAAACACTTTGTGAATACATAATGTACTAAAATTTTACAGTTTCTTATTTGAAACGAATCGAACTTATCATTTCACGTAAATTGAAAAATGTTCCGATTCCGAATAATGTTGTTTTTGCTAACAAATACAGTCTCCAGTTTAATGAATAAGACCGAAGAAAAAAAATCCTTTAGATTTCACAATGGTATAGATAGATATAGAAGAAGGGGATTTTCCATTCGTAATTATATTAGCAGGTATTATAAAAAGAGGTCCGAATAGTGAAATTTATAGAATTGGTGCGGGTACTCTTATAACGGAAACCTGGGTATTAACTGCCGCCCACATCTTCAACGAGCCAACAAAAGAGATTCTAAATACACTGTTTGTATGGTACGGCGAGTTCACAAAGTCGCCATTTGAAACATATATGTACTCTGACGTGTTTCAGATTATTAGGCATCCTGCCTTTCGCAACATGCCATTTATTTCCGAAGACTTGTTCTATAGTATCAACGACATAGCCTTACTGCACGTAAGCAAGGTGAGCTCGCCGGCTTATGGCAGACTGTCATCAGTCAACCGCGGGACACTTATTGGACTGTCCACGAAGTACATCGGAGTTGGTGAGACTGACAAACCAGGAGACGATGTATATCGAAAGCTACAACTTGGAGGCGGGTTGATTGTCAGATGTGGTCCTCCAATAAGTGGGTGGTCTCCATACTTGCTATGTGTGACACCGTCCTGCCTAGAGACGAGGCAACAACGACGTTATTTTGGACATTCCGGCGATCCACTCTTAGTTGACGATAAAATAGTTGGAATTTTATCGATGAATTTTTTTATTCACACATCTTTAGCCTGGACTGCGTTTACTCCAGTTGACCTGTACCTAGACTGGGTTTATAATGTAATTAAACAAACGAGAGAGGAAATTGGCCGACGTTTGGTTGATAAGAATTTGTATTGGCAAAAAAACTTGAATATGAACACCATCACGTGATGGCTTCATTTGACGATGATGGTAATTAATGATGGAGATTATGACACTAGAATTGAAATCATTAAATAATATTCTTTGAAGCAGTTGAAGGAAATACCTGAATCCTACAAGTCATGTGCAGAGGACTGATTCAAAGTCTGATTTAAAGGTGGCAAAATAAACATTTGATAAACAAGCTTCTTTTTCTTGGTTTTATTTTTAAAAAATCTATTAGTTTTACACCAGATATCATAGGACCGCAAGGACACTAAAATCTCTGACTCTTACTGATAACCAACTAAATTTCATCTAACGAGTAGTGAATACAGAGCATACTTACTTAAATACTTTTGAGATCTAGGGTATGCTATTCAAAGAATATACCTAGGCATGTAGGTAGGTGGTTAAATAAATATTGAATCAAATTAAAGACTTGTAGCGGTATCTACAACGCCACTGCGAACTACGCTGACGCTACTTTTCTGACGTCACGCAAAATCCTGCATCTTGCAAGCAGAGTTTACCGCACAACACGGTTTTCAAGGCTCAAAAGAGATGCGTACGTGCAATATATAAAATTAAACCTACTGATAGTTGCGTGCCTTACTTTAAAAAATCTAAAATACTTACTTTGCCATGTCTGTACATTTTAGAAGTAGCTGTTTTTGTCAAAACAAATCCACAACGATTTAAACGATTGGATGAAGTAGTCCCACGTAATAGGCGCGACAACAGCAGGATATGCTCTCATACTACGAGAACAACCCTCATGCGCAAAAGTGTCTTCTGTATGGCTCCTAATATATTTAATAAATTACCTAAAAGTTGGAGAGAATTGCCCTTGTCACTTTTCAAAAATAAGCTGAGAAATTTTTTAGTTAGTAAAGTGTATTACAATGTTATAGATTTTTTAAATGAAAGGGACTTTTCTGATTTGACTTCTAATATACCTAGTTAAGAATTAAAAATTAAAAATTGAATAATGTGATTCTTAAATCAGTTGACTTCTGAATGATTCTATTTGACTGCATGTTCTGGACATAATTTAATCTATTTTGACTATAATGTACTTATACTATAATATCTGGACATCAATTATTATTTATTTGTTTTTGTATTTTGTAATGAAATCTAGAATGACATGTAAAATTCAATTAAATGTAATAATTTTTTTTTTATATACCTACAAAATTTGTACGCCTTTATTGGCAAAACATGGACGCACACAACATCAATTAATTCAATATCTTGCATGTCTGATTATTCAGTTTATGTAAACGCATGTTTGACAAATAAAATTATCTTTATCTTTATCTTTATCTTTATCTAGCACAATACAACGGCCCGACACGAATCATCGGGCAATTGCCCGCCACACACAACACCCGTCTGGTCGGAGGATCCTTCCTTTTCTATGGAGAATGAGTGAACTTGAACACCCTGTTCCTCATGCCTCTATTGACTTATCCATTAAAGTTACAACATAATGAAATCGATACAAGTTCCAACAAGAAAAAAGAAAAGAAAGAAAATTCGTTTATTTGCGGCAGCCATGACGCATAAAAATAAAAACACAAAACAAAAGCAAAAATAACAATTTGGGAGAAAGTATGCGTCACATCTACGCAAAACGGCCAACGCTCAGCATAATGCTAAGACCCTATACGAGACAGAGCCCCAGCGCTGGTTTTCAGCGACAGACGGTGATTGACGTGTTACAACACTTTGTTGAAATAGTTTCACTAGGTATGTAACAAAATTCAAATCAAATTCAAATTTCCAAAGGGTGAGGCAGAATGAATACTGATGACTTTTGTATTATCCTACTCACAGACATCTATTAACCATTGTTAATAATCGTCTGAGAGTGCAGACTTAATTTTTTTAGGGTTCCGTAGCAAAAAAGGAAAAAACGGAACCCTTATAGGATCACTCGTGTCTGTCCGTCCGTCTGTCACAGCCAATTTGATCCGAGCCTAATGGACCGATTAAGTTGAAATTTAGTGCACGTATGAATCTATGTGACCCAAAAACAGACGTGTAACGTAAATAAATGAATTTTGAATGAATATGGAGGTCATTTTTGGAGGACAATTAGAAAAAAAAAGTTGCGCTATCTGTACCGTGTGACATATCAAATAAAAGGGCTTACCGTGAGGATGTCAAATAAATTTTTACATAATTTTAAAGTAAATTGTATTAAATAACTTTAATACAATTTACTTTAAAATTATGTAAAAATTTAATAAAATATACGAAAATTGACCATCTTATCTCCGAAACTACAAAAAAAAATTTTGAAAAAAAAAAAATACAGAAAATAGTTCTATACCTATAGATTACAGGAAAATCTATAATAAGTCAGTGATCTTAAAACAACATGGTAAATCTCTCAATATTGTGCGTACAAGCTAACAGTTTCAGTTGGAATGTATGGGAAAACATGTTTTTCAACTACAATGTTGTTTGTTATTGGGATAAATTCATTCCAACTGCGGAACCCTTCATTGTGCGTGGTCCAACATGCACTTGGCCGGTTTTTTCATTCTTGTTATGGCACGTTCCACTAGCCTACCTTTTTCTTATTTTGTTGTCGATGGTACTCTTCCTCGTTGTTTTTTTTGAAGTTTGAGTCCAATAGGTGGCCACGTAGATTTCCGCATCAGTGGCATTCTTTAGGTCATCCGAGTTGCAGGTGAATTCATTTAGGACACTCCAGCATGTGGGGCATGGTTTGATCAGAAGCACCGCACTCGCACTGGGTGCTAGGAGTAATAAATCAGCTCGTCCTACATGCCTACGGCCCATTTAGGACGACTTGCAGAAAATCAAAATAAAATATATTTTCATTCTGCCCATGTACATTAGCACAAACTAACGTCGTCATGCTCAAACCTCGGCGCGCCAAAACTGGCGTAAAAGAAGCGACGTGGCCTCTTAATGAGAACAAATGACGTGATAGTTCACGTCAGCCTGGAGGAGGCTTAAATAAAATTAAATGATCTTAACATCAAACTATTTTACCACATCGGATGGTATTGAGACAGAGGGAAGGAAAAGCTTAAGAGGCCAGGGTTCATCGAAGAAGTCTAATGCCCATACTACAGAAGAAAAATTTAAAAAATCTACTACTAATCTGTCACCCCCCTTCCAGGAGTGATCACAGTTTTCAAAACCAATTGGAATCACTAATCGAAAAATTATCCACATTAATTTGATCACCAACGATGTTATTTTTGTTGGTTTCCACATCGTGATCATAATGTTCTTCCTGAGGCTCTGAAACATAGCTAGATATATTAATAAATACGGACCCGATTCGTTATTTCCATCCTCGTGTTCATTCTTGAATACTTTAAAAAATAGTTAAAGTAATTCAGCCAAAATTCAGCCAACCTACACTAATATTATAAAGAGGAAAGATTTTAATTTTGGTGTGTATGTTTGTAATGAATAGACTCAAAAACTACTGCGCCGATTTTAAAAATCTTTCACCATTAATAAGCTACATTCACCCTGAGTAACATAGGCTATATTTATTGCTAGAAAAGATTAGGAATCCTTACTAAAACTTTAGTAACGTAACCCAAGGTGTAAAAAAATTGCCATAAAACATCTTTCGTCGCATGCGCTGCGGAAACTATTCATGATAGAACAAAAGTATGTTGTACAATATTAAAGAACATATCAATAACTACAAAAAACTTCGCGATACTATATGTCCTACTATTATCGTTATGTCACAATAACCACTTTTTACATTTTTAAAGTTGATAGAAATACCGACCAAAATTAGACCATGTTATTCATACTTCTGTTTAAATCCTTATCCAAATAAATTATATTGTTTTCAAGACTGTTTCAATTCATGTAGATTACTTTTTAAATTGTTCAAATCGGCTATTCCATTCAATAGATTTTACGAATTTAATAAGTCATAGAAATAGAAAAATAAACGCTGTCGCGTTGTGCATGTTATTCATACCTTTTTATTAATCCTTATCCAAAAAAAATATTTTGTATTCAAAATTGTTTCAATACCCGTAGATTACTTTTCGAATTTTTCAAATCGTATATTCCATGCAAATTAATTAAACAACAAAAAAATATAAATGTGGAAAGAATTTTGGAAAAAAAGGAACGTATGCAAAGGTGCGAGTGAGAGGTGTGGATGTGTGAAAGAGAGAGGAGGAATAAAAAAAAGATGGAGGAACGGATATTTACGAGGAGAGACGTGTTTTTTTTTATTACGAAAATATACAGTTTTTAAAGAAGAAATTTCTATTATTTCACCATACGATCCCACATAAATATAAAAAAAAATCATATCAACCCGTGCGAAGCTGGGACGGGCCGCTAGTTAACTATAAGATAGATAGACTCGCCTTCTTCATAACTGAAATAGGGATAAATTAACAGTACAATGTTGTCATCAAACGATAAGGTCCACTTGTTTTCCATGTAACAGTGAGTTAGTTTCAACAATAGTGAAGTTTCAATTTACTCCGAATTGTTGTTCAA